>CM064481.1:10953421-11003421 GCA_032716605.1 Paralithodes platypus
GAGTGAGAGCCCCATAAGCCATAAGGCAAAAAAGCCACAAGGATAAGCAGAACAAATATTATTATATAGGAACTAAATTACATATTTTTGTGGGTTTCCATAGCTACAGATTTATAGAACAAGACTAGTAACAATTATTATCTCTCTCTCTCCTCTCGTGCGAGCCGCCAATCAGGTCATTGGGAGCCGCCACTGGCTCGCGAGTCGCGCAATGAAGACCACTGCCCTAGATTTAACTTACTAAAATACTTCTTCGTACAATTACTTACAGCTATGGTTACTGCAGCACCCTGGTGTATCTAATTATCACGTTTATTTTTCTAGTATTTATTCAATACTTCTACGGCCTACTCAATAATCATCAGTCGATCAAACTGTACATCTAATCAGTTACTCTGTCCTACTAAACAGACATAACCTAGACTAGGATCCTTGTTTGGCAAACTTATTCTATGACTTGTTTCCACGTTCCAGCCTTGGAAATAACCTTGGTACTACCTTTCCCCTTCACATTTCCAGTTTTTTCTCTCCGGATGCAGAATCTACAACAGCTCGACTACTGCTCTCTCATTCAGACTGATCTTTGCCTTTCCTTTTATTCTCGAATACGTTATTATCCTTTCTTCGATTAACAAGGCCATGCCTCGTGCAGAGATACCGGTATACAAGGGACAGGGTGCTGAACTCTAGCCTGGGTCTAGTGACACTCCGGCGTAATTACGTTAATCTGATTTAAAGGGGAAGAATTGAGATAGTATCTGTCTAGACAAAAATACCTTCACGGGGCCCAGACAAAGAGGCATGCGCAGTGACACATGTGGCCCAAAGATTTAATGGGACTGATTAACAGTGCTACTCAGGTACTCAGGCAGAAAGAAAAAGTTTAAATACTTGACTCACGACTATGGGGTTTTCACTGGGACTAAAAGGTATGTCACGGTTATGCCATGAAGGTTAATTCTGTCCTTGCAAGCGACAAGCACTATTACAATGGGTCATAGGAGGGTACTCACGTAAGTCAATCAGTTCTGGCTCTCCTACTTCCTTCTTGGGGTTGTTCTGTCACCGCTGGAATGCTCCCTCAACAATCCGGGGAGTTGCAGACTGACTCCATTTCTCCTTTCAAATTTCGGGGAGTCCACCACTCATCTTTGCTGGCCTCACTATCTTCACTCTCGACCGTCTATGTCCACCAAAAGTGGAGCTTCTGTATCGCCTTCTCCATGCCTTCCACGGTCACCCTCTCTCTCATTTAATCATTTGCGGCAGGAGTTAATGCAACTGCGCCTTCTGATATGTCTGAGGGATCCTCCAGCAAAATCTATATCTCCAGGCATTATTGTTTTGGCGCTGGACAGGGTTCGGGGGTTGTCTCCCTACTATGGTATGGGAATACAGCGGGGCACTGGCAGGCTTTTTCAGGGGCATCAGGATGGGGAAATTCGGCCGGGCAAGGACGGACACTTTCTTTGTAGGTTGTACAACTCTCGTAGGTGTAGGCAGGGCAGGGGGAGACCAGGGTACTTGGGGACTGGGCGTGTTGAGATCAATCAGATCGTGCCCGATGGGAGGACTGGGCGTATGTGGGAGGGGTGTAGGAATCTGCCGGGATGGGGAGGACTGGAGAGGGGACCGCGGGCACTGATTCTGTAATGCCTGTCTGTGCGTTGTCTGGCGCTTTTATGGCCTTGGTTTTGCCTTGGGAACACTCTTCCATTTTGTTCACCAAATGGGGTCATGGGAGGTGTGTCCTGCCCTGTCCCATGCCCAATGGCCCTGATATTACTTTTCTGTCATCTGGGGTTCGGCTCCTCTCATTTCTCCTGTCCCGCCGCCGTCAGGCCCTGACGCGGTTGTCCAGTCTGTGGGTGCCTCCACCCATAAGTCCATCAGGGCTGGGATCCTGCTTCTCACACTTCTATTCATGGGGCATCTCACCACGCATGATGATGCCCCAACACAGACAGACAGAGACACATGACTTTCACTCTGACAAGTCCCTCAGACATATCACACAGTCATACAGATGCAGGCAGACAAAGACAGACAAGCATACCAATCTTCTTTTAGCACCTGGTAAATCTTACGCTATCCTGAAGACAGACCATTTCACAATAAGATACTAAAGGGTATTATGGGCCGCCAATCCCACTCACTGTTGTTGGTGTTGTGTCTGCAGACAGTGAGCTACATATACTGTATATACAGTGCTGGTATTGTCAAGGACTACCTACAGCGACAGAATATTAATGTACTGCCATAGATAGGTAAGAGTCTTGACCTTAACCTGATCGACTAAGGTGAGAGCCGAGAGTGCCACCTCCCTTCCCCACCTTCGCCAAACGTATTTGGTATGAAGAAATTGATATTAACTATTTCATTAACCTATCCACCAGTATGCCCAGACGTTTGGAGGCAGTTCTGAGGTCCAAGGGGGAGATGACTGGCTACTAGGTGAGTTTATAATTCAGTTTACCTTCAATTTATATTATTCCTTGTTTTTGTTTTTTTGTGTTGTGCACCTGTCAGTGAGCGCCACGCGAGAGATCATGCAAATATTTTCGGCGGGCACTGTGTGTGTATACTGTATATATATATATATATATATATATATAATATGTATACCCGTATATACAGTATACTGTATATACTGGGTGTCAAAAATAAACATGCCAAACTTCAGGATATGAACATATAGATGATTCTAAGCATAACATATTTTATATCCACGGACTGCCACATGTGTTTGTAAATTTCATTAATCGATTTTAGGAGTATGGTTGGTTGTTGGAAGGAACATAATAATTGATATTGGTTCAGGAGTAATTTATCGAGAGGACTTCCCTAAGTGGTTAAGGCCCCATTAATTGCTCTTTCCATTCACATATGCATAGCCTACGTGAGTTGCAGTTGGGATGTGTGTACATGCTTAGATTGATATGCAGGATTCGAAGTTGCATAATATATCGTAGGCAGTGTCCACCAACCTTTAACTGTCTTCGTGGTGCGATGTATAAGGTGTTGATTTTCGGTGTGAGCATCCTGGGTTCGAATCCACGGACTGCCACATGTGTTTGTAAATTTCATTAATCGATTTTAGGAGTATAGTTGGTTGTTGGAAGGAACATAATAATATCTAAAGTTCTAAATCTCTACCGTTTAAGAGGTATTGAAGGTTTCATATAGTGTCCTCCCCCACATCACTGTAATGAACTCTTCCATGCCCAATAGTTTTCAGCAGATCCAAAAAGAGCTAACATGTTTATAATAATTGTTTTGCAACTTACAGGATTATCATGTCTTAATAATAACATAGTAAAATTATTGCAGTAAGATGAGGCAAGTGGTAAGCTCTAGGACAGCTAGGCCAGCCTTATGGGGAAATACTTAACTCTCAAAGAGTGGGGGGTCGTGTGTATATCTCCGTAGCGCCAGGCGGCTATATTTACCGAAAATTAGCTTCATTTCATGCTCTTTTTCATGCATAAGCAAGAGCCAGAGCATAATACAATTATATATCCATGAAATGATGATATAATAGAGCTTTGCAATGACACCTGAATCATCCTTGTACGATTTCTGGTTTTCTTGCAACGATCGTGCAACCGAAGGCCAAAATCGGTAATTTATTGGCAATTTTGCAGTTATTGGTGTGTGAGGAAGGGTGAGTAAATGAGGGAGGTGTATGCAGGACTTCAGTCTACACCGCGGGACAGTGGTGAGTGGATGAAGTCCGCCTATCGTCCCTGCAACGCCCGTTCTCTCTCTCATCGCTCATAATGGCATGAAAATGGCATCCGTCATAATTATGACGGGCACCAAACAGATGGCCAATTTTCTCTCTCCCGTCATTTGACGGTCACCGCGAATTAAGGGTTGAGGAAATATAATTTTCAACAGGCAATACCTCTGTAACAAGTAACATTTTGAATTTTGCTTATTGAACATTTTATGCTTAGAATATTTGTTTTAACTTAATCTTGAAGTTTGGAATCTATACTTTGGGACACCCTCTATATATACAGTATATATAATTATATATATATATATATATATATATATTCTGACATACGGAGCCCTGTATTATTATTTAAGAGTTAGAAGTAAGAGTTGAAAGGAGTGCCAAACTACCCAGGCGGCGAAGCAGACTAGCGAGCGAACCAGCGAGTGGGAAACCAGCTCGTCCGCATACAAGCAAACAAGCCTTCACACCTGCGTGCGTCATAAGGGACCCTGCAAACTACTTCGATGACCCGACGCTATGACGTATGATCGACGCCAGGAGACTCCATTGGACCACGCACCTCTTACGCAACTAGAGGAGCTGTGATTGGGGCGCGCACCATCACCCGCCTCCTGATTCGTTCCTACACCATCATTGTTTAGTATATAAGACCCGAGTAGTGGGCATTCAAATCAGTCTCATTTGGAGTTGGGAAGGTGAACTTGCAGCTGGAGGAAGACGGGGTGAAGTATTATAATGGGATTGTGACTGTCAGTCAGATTATATAAGTGTGTGTTAAGTGTGTTCGGTGTAAACACTTACGTTATGTTGGTTAGTGAGATATGTGATTGGGAATTAACATTAACGCTACTATTATGTACTGAACTATTTGATTGGGAATTAACGTTAACGCTACTATTATGTACTTAACTATTTGATTGGGAATTTACGTTAACGCTACTATTATATATGTACTTAACTCTTTGATTGGGAATTAACGTTAACGCTACTATTATGTACTATTAGTTGACTGACTTGTGGACTAAAGCAACTCTTTAAGTAATTGGGTTATGATGAAAGTAATACTATTGTTTTATATTAATACTTACGAGTTCTTTCATTTTCTTTTAATTAAGCTTACATTGCTTAACGGTGCTTAGTACGGTGATGCTATTGTCTCTTATTAGTAATATCGCCTTAGACTAACATGGCTGTTTTAATGTTACTTCTAGTGATTTCCTAAGCTGAAGCAAATTCTTTTAGCTTCAAAATATTATTTTGCTTTTCATATTATTTGAGTGAGACCTGAATCGAATTTATGAAGCGATCCTGTAACTTAATTTACTCATAATCAAAACCTCAATGTTACGTGGTTAAGAAATACATTTAACTAATTATTAAATATATATCTAACTTTTTATGTGACTTTGATATTAATCCTGATGATAATAATAATATAATACTATTAACGTAAGACAAGAACCAAGAATAATAACTACATTAAATATAAATAAAAAGACATATAAGAAAACTATTTATTCATTTCTAAAAGGGTAAGAGACAGAAATATTCTTACTTTAATATTTATCTTTCAAGACTTTTTATAAAATTAGTAGTCCTTCTTTAGATATAAGTTATTCGGTTCATAACCATAGCCTACTAAGCTTCGGTTAAATAATAATTCTTTATAAATACTACATGACTTTAAATAGTTTCAGTATTTTTCCCTAATTAAAGAGTATCAGTCAATAAAGGATACCAAGTCCTAAGATCCAAAAGGAAAGGAAGCAACAACAGGAAATAATTTTATTAGATTTTACTTTCGTTTTGCCTTCAGCTGACTGATACCTTAATATATATCTCTGTGCTATCTAGATTAATCAAGTTAACCACTTGAGGATCAAGATACGTAACAATATATATATATATATATATATATATATATATATATATATATATATATATATATATATATATATATACTGTTATATACATATATATATATTCTGTTTGAGGTAAAGGTAGGTTTGCGACAGGGTTGTGTAATGTCACCATGGCTGTTTAATATGTTTATGGATGGTGTGATGAGGGAGGTGAAAAGGAGAACTATGGGAAGAGGATTGGGTTTAGTAGGACAGAATGGTAGAGATTGGGAGTTGAATCAGTTGCTGTTCGCTGATGACACAGCATTGGTGGCTGATTCTAAGGAGGAACTGCAGCGGGTAGTCAAAGAGTTTGGTGTGGTTTGTGCAAGGAGGAAACTGAAGGTGAATGTCAATAAAAGTAAAGTAATGGTGTGTAATAGGGGAGATCATAGGGTGAATCTAGATGTGAGGCTGGATGGGGACATATTGGAACAAGTAGAGTGTTTTAAATATCTAGGAGGAACGAAAAGCAGGAGTGGAGGTATAGAAATGGAGGTAAAACAGAGAGCGGGTGAAGGAAGGAAGGTTTTCGGAGCAATGGGAAGTATGTGGAAGACGAGAAATCTCGGAATGAAAGTAAAAAGTGCACTGTATCAAGGAATTGTTGTGCCAACAGTGATGTATGGGGCTGAGACATGGGTCTGAAGAAAAAGGAGAAAAGAAAGCTGTATGTGATGGAGATGAGCTGCTTGAGGAGTATGTGTGGAGTTACTCGTAGAGACGGATTGAGGAATGAAGAGATACGTAGGGGAGTTGGTCAGCAGGAACATTTGTCAGCCAGAGTGGACAGAAGGGTGTTGAGCTGGTATGGGCATGTTGAATGAATGGGAGATGAAAGGATTACAAAGAGAATATGTGAGTCAGATACAAGGGGAGATAGAAGGGCAGGAAGACCCCCAATGAGATGGAGAGACTGTGTAAGAAAAGCTTTGGATGACAGAGGAATGACTATAGATCAGACAAAGGAAGTGGTAATAAACAGGAATGAATGGAGAATGCTAGTGAATAGTTGAGTGAACACGTGGTCGTTTGGGGGAAGAGGTTGGGCGCAAGTTGGACTAAATAATAGTCCATCAGGCGCCTGGCCCGGGAAGACGATTAATATGAAGGGTGCGCCTGGAAGTGTGATGGGCGGGCTTGTGGCTTCGGCTCCGCTACATGTCTGCCTGCCGAGATCGGAACCTCTCCGGGTGGTCGCGGGCCGGGGGAGTGCTGGAGCGACCTTGGTGATCCTGGTCTCTGGGTCTTCTCCTGGATGACCTGGATGTGTGTGAATTTGTGTTTTTATCTGTGTTTGTTCGTTGTTTTGTTGTTTTTGTGTTTTCCCTGTTCGTGCTCTGTCTTGAGTCGGCCACCCCCAAGAAAAAAGGAAAAAAATAATAAAATAGAATAAAATAAAAAATAAAAATAGGAAAAAGGGGGATTGGGCCTCAGCATATAGATAGATAAATAGATATCTCTCTCTCTCTCTCTCTCTCTCTCTCTCTCTATATATATATATATATATATATATATATATATATATATATATATATATATATATATATATATATATATATACCATATATACAATATATATGCTATATATATATATATATATATATATATATATATATATATATGTTGGTAAAGCCAGGTAATAAATTTTCTTTAATACATACGAGGTTGAAAGAAATGGCAATTTCTGCGTTGGAAATTTTATTATTCAAAGTTTCCAGGTCTCTAATGAGTTTTCGCTGGGTGGCAGGAAGTAGATGAAGGAGATGAGCAAAATTCATGGTGGTACAGGGTTACATTAAAGTACATGAAGATACAGGATATACGACGCGTTTCACTGGACAACCAGCATTATCAAGTAAGGAAGGAAAGATAAAAAGGTAAACAGGAAGGGTATATATAGAGGGTGGAGGATCAGAGGAGGCGGAAAACAGGGGGCAAAAGTCTGCTATTGGTGGAAGGGTAAACTAGGAGAGAGAAAGGGGGTAACCGCTTCATGCATACTTGTTCTACTGCTGTCCGCAATAAGGAGGAAGCATTCAAATGGTACCGATGCCTTAAGACTCAAGCTCATTCTTCCTATGTTTCTGCCCGGAATCCAGCCAAATCTGTTCTTCGACTTGCCAAACACTCTTTCATCAATAATAAATGCACTGAACTATCCAACTCTAGCACTTCCCAAGCTTTCTGGCATCTAGCCAAAAACCTCTCCAACAATTTTTCTTCCTCATCTTTCCCTCCCCTTTTCCACTCTGATGGCACAACCATCACTTCTTCCTCTGACAAAGCTGAACTCTTTGATCAAAATTTTGCTAGAAACTCCACCTTGGATTATTCCGGTGCTATTCCTCCCTCTTCACCCCCCTCTCTCCTACTTATGCCTAATATCCTAATCTCTTCTAAAGATGTACTTTCTACCCTCTCTGGGCTTAATACTAAGAAGGCGTACGGTCCAGACGGTGTTCCTCCTGTTGTACTAAAAAACTGTGCTTCCGTGCTGACCCCCTGCCTAGGCAAACTCATTCGTCTCCGTCTCTCCTGAAACGTCTTCCCTTCTTGCAGGAAGTTTGGTCTCATTCAACCTGTCCCAAAGAAGGGCGACTGCTCTCAACCCTCCAACTATCGTCCAATTGCTCTCATCTCTTGTATCTCTAAAGTTTTTGAAACTATTCTTGCTTCCAAATTTCTTAAGCATTTCTCTTCTCATAATCTACTCTCAGATCACCAGTATGGATTCCTTAAGGGTCGCTCTACTGGTGATCTTCTTTCATATCTTACTAACTCTTGGTCAGCACCCTCCTCAGCTCCCCGCCTTGGAGTGGCTTCGGTCACCCAGGCTTTATTGTGGTCGGTAGGAAGGGTTCTGTGGGGGCGCTCGGATATGGCCTTGGCCGTGCTCGGAGCCTTGGAGCTGTTCGGCCAGGCAGCTTGGGGAACAACAACAACAACAACAACTAACTCTTGGTCATTCTCCTTTCGGGACCTCGGTGAGACCTTTTCTATTGCACTAAACATATCGAAGGCCTTCTATAGAGTCTGGCACAAATAATTGATTTCTAAACTACCCTCCTTCAGTTTCTATCCCTCTATCTGTGCCTTTGTCTCTAATTTCCTTTCCGGCCGTTCCATAGCCACGGTTGTGGATGGCCATCGCTCACTTCCTCATCTTATCAACTTCAGTGTTCCTTAGGGCTCTGTACTATCTCCCATTCTCTTTCTAATTTTCATAAATTATCTTCTCAACTGTACCTCCAGTCCCATTCATTCATATGCAGACGACTCTACATTACACTACTCAATTAGTTTTCCTGAAAGCCACAGCCAGCAATCCCTCAAAAACAAACGTAATGAAGCCATGCAACACTTATCTTATGATCTAACTACTATTTCCAATTGGGGAAGAGAAAACCTTGTAACCTTCAATGCTTCCAAAACCCAATTTCTTCATCTTACTACCAATCCGGAACTCCCAGCGGACTATCCCTTACACTTCAACAATACAAAAATCAATCCTTCATCTTCTCTCAATATTCTTAGCATCTCTTTTTCTTTTGCTCCCACTTGGAAGGACCATATTACCAGTCTTACTAAGGCAGCCTCCCAGAAGCTGGGTGTGCTCAACCGCCTCAAAGGGTTCTTTACCCTTGCAAATCTTCTTGCTCTGTACAGGGGCACAGTGCGTCCTTGTATTGAGTATTGTTCACATGTGGGTGGGGGGGGGGGGGGGGATCCTCTCACACCTCACTCCTAGACAAAGTAGAAAGGAAAGCCTTTCATATCATTAAATCCTGTGTGGCAGATTGGTCTTGCCACTGGACTGGTAATCCAATGGACCCGGGTTCGAATCCCAATATGTCAATGGGAAGATATTATTGGGATGGAATTTGTGCTGTACCTAGTTACAGTGCATTACCACAGCACACCGAAATGCTAAAACAAAACACCCTCATTGTTCCCTGATTAAATAGCACTGTATGAATATTCCCATATTCAAAATATGCTAGGATGAGTTACGGAGGAACCGTACTAGTGGACGGAACGTACAAATGCTCCCTTGGCCATATTTATAGGTTTAGAATAGTTACCCTCTAATAGTAACAAAAGAAAATGGGTTAGCTCAGATGCACGAACGAGTTTTCTATGGACGACGCTTGGCTGATTTTATGGGTGACTTTTTTTTTGTTTTTTCTTATGTTCGATATAATATTAGGCCTTTAATTACCAGTCTCTTGTATTCATGAATATGCCAGGAGTGTGGTGGCAAGGTATTGAGTATCGAAATATGTTCAGTTGTGATGTACCGAAATGGTATAACTGAATTTCAACCTCACGAAACATTCAGAATGTTTGTTTACATTTAAATGGCAGCATATGGATACTCCGTACATAGTATCCACAGTGTAAACAAACAATGTTTACTTATGGTATGGGTACTTACCCAATCATAAGTATGCCTAAGTATACCATAGCCTATGTATAAATTGTTTGTTTACACTGTGGATACTATATACGGAGTATCCATATGACGCCCTTTAAATGTAAACAAACATACTGAATGTTTCGTGAGGTTGAAATTCAGTGTACTTGTTTACGAAAAATGGCAAGCAAGATGCAGCCACAATATTATTCCATGCAATTGTAAGTTAAATCAAATAAAAAGATTCCTGATATTGCATTAAAATTATTATAAATTAATTAATTATTATTAAAATAATTTCTCTCCTGGAAGGGTTACAGGAGCACTTCCATGACTATATACATTGTGTAAGATAATGAAACTATTAATTTGATTGCAAATATTGATTCTAAAAAAAAAATCCAGGCACTTCAAAGTCTAAATTAAATTGCATATTGTTTATGTTCATCTTTTAATTGATTATATTATCTTGTAAAGGTATATTGTTAATCAAAATTAATTTGAAATCATCATTAGGATCCATTTAATGAAATATGCTGCCATAATTAAACTTTGCTTGCTTTTATGTTTTTAGATATAGTTTTTACATTTTGATAGATATCTCTGTATGGACCGTCCTCACCTATGGATGGTCCGTACGATTTGAGACATTTTTTTTTAGGCCTATTTTTCACTCAATTATTTCATGTTGCCAGAATTGTGCCTTACACACAATGTAGTAAAAGGTTAATATTTTCTGATGTATACTTAAGTTTTTCAGTTTTTACTCAATCTTTTTTTTCCTGATTTTTTGAAGAAAAAAGTGTACGCTCCATCCCCAACTCACCCTACAGGGGGGCAATGCCTAGTGAGTTAATTGCTCAATGGGTGGCGTTCTGAGAGTGAGGGTCCGAGCCTGGGGAGTGAGACTGCGAAGCGCAGGGGCGAAGCAGCTTCAGAGATGGAGTTGGGTTCGAGCCGGGAGTAGGTGCTTCGCATGTCTCACTCCCTAGACTGGAACAAGACCTCACGGGCCTCACCGTGTTCAGCGGTAGAGTGTAAAGGCTATCAGCCTATGCCCGAGAGGAAGTAGTTGGAATATAGAAAAAAAAAAAAAAAAAAAAAAATCACCAACTCTCTGCAATCTCTCTCTCATCACCGCAATGTTTCATCTCTTTCGCTATTCTATCGCTACTACAATAATCAATGTTCCTCAGAGATTTCCCAGTGTATACCACCTTCTCTACGTAGGGTACGTAGTACCCATCTTATAACACAATCCCACCCCTACTCTGTGCAACTCTCCAACCCAAGAGTAAAATGTTATTCTCAGTCTTTCTTCTATTCAACTGCTGAGCTCTGGAACTCTCTCCCAGAATCACTTTCCCTCTTCCTATGACTTAAATTGCTTCAACCTCTGTGTGTCCCGGCATTTTGGTTCGAACGTCCCTTGATTTAGTCCCTGTCACTCTTTCAACTCTGGGGGAGGCACTCAATACAGGCAGTTCTGCCTTTTGTCTCCCTTACTCACATAGAACAACAAAATAACTCTGTCAAAGGCTTTCTCCAAGTCTATGAAGGCAGCATACAAGTTTTGTCCTTTCTCCAGACATTTCTCAGCAACATATTTCAAGGCAAAAATCTGGTCAACACACCCTATTCGCTTCCTAAGCCCGCCCTGCTGCTCACCTACCCACTTCTCCATTCTCGCTCTAGCCTCTCACTCTCTCTATCACTACCCTACTGTACACCTTCCCTACTAAGCTTAGGAGACATATCCCCTGGTGATTACCATACACTCCTCTCCCCTCTTTACCCTTATACAAGGGGACTATTATGCCTGTCTTCAAGTCTTCAGGCACACTTCCCCTCTTTTATGCTAGTCTACATTTGACAATCATTTAACAATAAAAACAAATACTACACTGTAAAAAACAACTGTTGTTTTAACATACTTTTTCTGTAAATAGCAACAAAAAATATCTGTAAAAAGTAATACAGTCCTTTCTGTATATTATTTACAAATTCTGTTGTTTTAACATAATTTTTCTGTAAATACCAATACCGCATTTTCCTTTACCATCATTATCTCCGATAGACTGGAAATGGTGTCGTATTTCACACACATATGCCATAAAAGGGTGTCCAATATCAAGCCAACTCAACCCTGCTCTTCCACAGGGTCGAAACTCAACCCGATTCAGACTTTCGGAACTTGATAACAGTTTTAAGACTTTTGTATATATTCATATATAAATAATCGATTTGGATGTCATAATTATAAATGTACCTAGCTATATCCTCAGAATGTCCAAAAGAAGCGTCATAATCCTATAGAAGGCCGATAACCTACCGGAGTTATTATATATAATACCTCAAAGTAAGCGATTATATTATAGGAATAGTCATCACAATTGTTTACAAATTCAACTAGATCAAAATAATATCGAAATGATGGATCATTAATTATTGATCTTGATATGTAGGCCTAAAGCATGTTGTTTATAAACATTGGAGCACATGGCCGCAGCCGCGGTGCCACTCCATTCGCGCCTAATCACGATTATATTTCGGTGTATTCTTACTTAAATTTATATCATTCGGGTTGATTAGGTTACATAATACAATATTATTAGTAACAGTACACGCATATGTATAAATATCATAACATTTGTCAGAGTTTAGCAAAGCACCACGGCTGGGTGGGGAGTGCTGAGGGTAGTGAGGGAGAAGTGGCCGAGCTGCGGAGCATGTGCTTGTAGCCTCGTGACCTTGACGTCGTTTTCCCAAGAGTCAAGTTCAGAAAATCAGTGTTCGTCACGGTAATTAATCCGTCACTCCTCCTCAGAATTATTGAAATTTCTATGTTTGCGATTTATTTCTTGCTCTACTATTAAACAAATAAATATGTTGTATAATTTCACCTAATATGTAATGTCACAACACATCATAAATTGTATATATTCAAATTTATTGCCGATATGTTCTGTTGTCGATTATTCCAGTCCCTGACATACCTCATGATATTTGGTATATTACGCTATTTCGCTTTTATTTTGTCTTTATTTGCTTTGTAATAATTATTCTGCAATGCATATTTACTTTCATTCTTAAAAATAGTCAGGAAAGGTTGTCCATATAATGTA
Source organism: Paralithodes platypus (assembly GCA_032716605.1). Taxonomy (NCBI): domain Eukaryota; kingdom Metazoa; phylum Arthropoda; class Malacostraca; order Decapoda; family Lithodidae; genus Paralithodes; species Paralithodes platypus. The sequence goes on from CM064481.1 coordinate 10,966,610, forward strand.
TATATTTAAAAGTCTGGATCGCCCCTTGTCATTTTGTGCCACCACACTTTAATGAGAGTGGGTTATCAGACTTTGGGGTGACACAAAATGCAGCTCAACAGAAAATAACTGTAGAAAATAATACAGTCCTTTCTGTAAATTATTTACACTTTCTGTTGTTTCAACGTATTTTTTTCTGTAATTAGCAACAGAGAATAACTGTAAATAATACAGTCATGCCTGTATATTTTTTTACTATTTCTGGTATTTTAACATACTTTTCTGTAATTACCAACATAGAATAACTGTAAAAATGACAGTCCTTTCTGTACATTATTTACAATTTCTGTTGTTTTAACAGACTTTTTCTGTAATTACCAACCGAGAATAACGGTAGCAAAACTACAGTTCCTTCTGTATAATATTTACAATTTATGTTGTTTTTAACATACTTTTTCTGTAAATACCAACAGAGAATAACAGTAGTAAAAATTAGTCCTTTCTGTAAATTATAAGAACATAAGAACATAAGAAAATGGGGGTCTGCAGAAAGCCGATTGGCCTAAGTAAGGCAGATCTCTGTCCCACACAACCCCAATTACAAAGCCCAATTATAGGCTCAACACTCTAATACCCTGAGGATCATCTTACCAAAACGGTTAGAGATTAACGCAGGATTACAGGGTCTGCAGAGCGCTGATTGGCCCAACCCTGCTGATCCCCCTTCACACCCAACCCTTCTCGTCCATATGTTTATCCAATTTTATCTTAAAGCTCCGTATCGTTTTTAATCCCACTATAGCACTTGGTAGTCCATTCCACCCATCTACAACTCTGTTACCAAACCAATATTTGCCTATATCTTTTCTGAAACGAAATTTATCTAATTTGAAACCATTGGTACGAGTTCTTTCGCTATCACTGAGCTTTTGTACATTTGTCATGTCCCCTTTGTTAATCCCACTAACCCACTTGAACACTTCTATCATATCCCCTCTAACTCTGTGTCTCTCTAACGAATGTAAGCCTATTTTCTTCAACCTTTCTTTATACGGAAGATTTCTAATATTATGGATCATTTTTGTCATTCTATGTTGTACTCTCTCCAATGAATCTATGTCCATTCTGTAATAAGGACACCAAAATTGAACAGCATAATCCATATGGGGTCTCACTAATGACAAGTAAAGTTTTAAGATAACATCAGCAGTTCTGTTACTCACACTCCTAGAGATGAACCCGAGAATCCTGTTTGCCTTGTTTCGAACGCTTATACACTGTTGTCTAGGCTTCAAATCATTGCTAACAAACACACCTAGATCTTTCTCACAATTCGAGTTTTCTAATTCCACATTAGCTAGTTTATATTTAACATTTGCATGCATCTTCCCTATCTTTAATACCTTGCATTTGTCAATGTTAAACTTCATCTGCCAATTTACTGACCATTCGTGTAAGGTATCTAGATCCCTTTGGAGGCACTCTATATCTCTATCTGAATCAATTGTTCTCCCCATTTTGGTATCGTCTGCAAATTTACTTATCCTACTAGTTATACCTAAATCAAGGTCATTTATGTATATAACAAACAACAGAGGACCTAATACAGATCCCTGGGGGACACCACTTTTGACTGCTCCCCATTCTGACTTCGTACCATTTATGCTGACTCTCTGCTTCCTACCAATTAGCCATGACCTAATCCATCCCAACAACGCCCCACCTATTCCATGCGCCTCAATCTTTCTCATCAATCTCTCATGGGGGACTCTGTCGAAAGCTTTACTGAAATCTAAATATATTATATCATATGACTTGTCATTTTCTACTGCTTCATATACCTCTGAGAAAAAACTAAGCAAATTAGTAAGGCAAGAACGTCCCTGAGTGAATCCATGCTGAGAAGAATTTATTAAATTAAATGTATCTAAGTGGTTTCTAATTTTACTAGCAATAATTGACTCTAGTAGCTTTCCTATGATTGATGTAAGACTAATGGGATGGTAATTGGATGCTATTGATTTGTCACGTTTTTGGAAGATCGGAACTACGTTTGCAAGCTTCCAAGCTTCTGGAACTATACCTGTCTCCAATGACTTGTTAAATAAAAATGTTAATGGGTAACTTAACTCATCCCTACATTCTTGTAATACTCTAGCATATACCTCATCAGGACCAGGCGATTTATGAGGTTTCAGTCTGTCAATTTCCTTAAGCACATCATTTCTACTTATAGTAACCGTACTTAACCTATTTTCTATACTATCGCTATATACCTTACGGACTTCTGGAAACTGTGCCAAATTTTCATTCGTGAAAACGGAAAGAAATTGAATATTTAATGTACTGCACATTTCTAAATCATTTTCTGTCATTTCTCCTATCGAAGTTTTAAGGGGACCAATTACATCTATAACCTTGGATTTATATAGTTGGTAAAAAGCTTTAGGATTATTTTTTGAGTCATTGGCAACCATAATTTCATAATTTCTTTGTTCTTTCCTAATATCCTTTTTGACCTGTCTTGATAGATTCTGATAGTAAGCAAGAAGGTGAATTTCGCCTTTCCTAATTGTTCTATATATTCCTCTCTTTTGTCCTAGAAGATCTAATAGTCTATTATTCATCCATTTGGGTTGGTTCTGTGTTGATCTAAATTTTCTTTTGGGGATGTATTTATTTTGTGCATTGAATACTGACTTGATAAAATTATTGTATGTATCTACCAAGGTTGACGTCTCTTCCTGACTTAAGATGACAGGTGCCTGAGAAGGGGTACACTCATTTGGACACCTGGATCGACTTAATTTTTTGACCATAGGGTCAGCTAATAGGGCTCTTCTTAACCCACCATAATTGGCTTTTCTAAAGTCAGGTATTAATGTTGTATTCTCTCTGGTATTATCTTTCCATTGTATATTAAAATACACAGAATTGTGGTCACTATTTCCTAGGTGGTCCCCTATCTCTACATTATTTACCATATGTTCATTGTTACTGAAAACTAAATCGAGAATATTATTACCTCTAGTCGGCGTATCTATGAATTGAAATAAAAAACTATCTTGTACTACCTCTATAAACTCCTCAGAATCAGAGTCTCCTATTTGATGCTGCCAATCTATATTCGGAAAATTAAAATCCCCCATAATGCACACATTTCTAAACCTTGATGCCATTTTAATTTCCTCCCATAACGACGTTCCGTCATTTCTACTCATATTTGGCGGTCTATACATAACTCCAATAACTATGGTCTCACTACCTTCGTTAACCTCTACCCAAACACTTTCATTATCGTTATTTAGTCTAATACCTGATTTAATACAGCTTTTTAATGTACTCCTGATAAACACTGCTATACCGCCACCCCTCTTACTTGTTCGGTCATATTTAAACAAACTATATCCTGGTATATCAAATTCTGCTAAAAAATGCCTGGTTTCTGTATTAATCCACGTTTCAGTTAGCGCTATTATGTCTATATTTTCTTTGCTAATAAGGGCTCTAAGTTCGTTCATTTTGTTACATAGACTCCTACAGTTTGTGTAATATACTCTCAATTTAGTTCTTTTCTTTATACCTAATTTACCTTTATTTCTAACGACATTTCCATCTTCCGGTGCACCATCACTACTATCCTTTGCATTATAGTCATCATTTTTAGCATGAGACTGAATATCCTTATCGCTTTCGCCTGGCGCTAAAATTGTTCCATTTAACCTCTCATTTACACTCTCAATATTTCTGTTCATAAACAATTTCTATTTTACATACCGTTTTCTGGAAATACCAACAGAGAATAACTATTAAATATATGACAGTCCTTTTTGTAAAATATATACAAATCTGTTGTTATTACATAGACCTACTTTTTATGTAAATCCCTACAGAGAATAACTAAAGCTGCATTTTGTGTCACCCCAAAGTCTGATAACCCACTCTCATTAAAGTGTGGTGGCACAAAATGACAAGGGGCGATCCAGACTTTTAAATATATACATTATATGGACAACCTTTCCTGACTATTTTTAAGAATGAAAGTAAATATGCATTGCAGAATAATTATTACAAAGCAAATAAAGACAAAATAAAAGCGAAATAGCGTAATATACCAAATATCATGAGGTATGTCAGGGACTGGAATATTCGACAACAGAACATATCGGCAATAAATTTGAATATATACAATTTAAGATGTGTTGTGACATTACATATTAGGTGAAATTATAAAACATATTTATTTGTTTAATAGTAGAGCAAGAAATATTCGCATACATAGACATTTCAATAATTCTGAGGAGGAGTGACAGATTAATTACCGTGACGAACACTGATTTTCTGAACTTGACTCTTGGTCAAGGTCACGAGGCTAGATGCCCCACCCACCCCTCAATATATCTACGTTCCTACTGGCCCTCACGCAGCCGTGGTGCTTAGCGCGGTCGAACCTATATTTCACAAATGTTATGATATTTATATATATGCATGTACTGTTACTTAGTAATATTGTATTGTGTAACCTAATCAACCCGAATGATATACATTTAAGTAAGAATACACCGAAATATAATCGTGATTAGGCGCGAATGGAGTGGCACCGCGGCTGCGGCCATGTGCTCCAATGTTTATATACAACACAGCTTTAGGCCTACATATCAAGATCAATAATTAATGATCCATCATTTCGATATTATTTTGATCTAGTTGAATTTGTAAACAATTGTGATGACTATTCCTATAATATAATCGCTTACTTTGAGGTATTATATATAATAACTCCGGTAGGTTATCGGCCTTCTATAGGATTATGACGCTTCTTTTGGACATTCTGAGGATATAGCTAGGTACATTTATAATTATGACATCCAAATCGATTATTTATATATGGATATATACAAAAAGTCTTAAAACTGTTATCAAGTTCCGAAAGTCTGAATCGGGTTGAGTTTAGACCCTGTGGAAGAGCAGGGTTGAGTTGGCTTGATATTGAGCTGCATTTTGTGTCACCCCAAAGTCTGATAACCCACCCACTTATCAGTGGGGTGGCACAAAATGTACAATTTTTACGAGCCTGCCTTCAAAATGTATATGCCTATATAATATATACAACATTTGCTTACTATTGTTGAACATGAATCTAAATATATATTACAAAATGACCACTACAAAGTAAAACAAAGAATAAAATACAGATGAAACATCGTAATATAATAAATATTATGAGGTATTTCAGGAACTGCAATGATCGACGACTAGACATATCGGCAATAACTTAGAATATATACAATTGAAGATTGTTTGTGACATCATATATGAGGTGGAATTATACAAAACATTTAACTTTGTAACATTAGAGTAATAAATAATTGCTTAGGTTAACATTTCAATAATTCTGAGTATGAGTGGCGGAATATTGTAGGTGACGAACATTACCATGCAGCCGGTACAAGGGGTATCCCGAAACTCAGTCCGCCTCCCAGCTATACTGGCTTGCTTGGCATATATTTACCCCTATGGTAAAGCAGCCGCTATGCCCGATCTACATTCGTGCCTAATCACGATTCAATGTCAATGTATTTAACTTGGCTTTATTGTATTGACTAAACTAACCAATATTAAGTAACCTAATCCAATAAAATCAAGTAAAATACATCAAAATATAATCATGATTACTGATTGTAAACACGAATGGAGCGGCATCACGGCTGCGGCTATGTTCCGACATTTCTAAACAAAATAATTTTAAATGTTAAGATTATAATTTGAGTCCTTATTTTGGGATTATTTTGATCTACTTGAATTTATACAACATTGTGATGGGTATGCATATAATATAATGGCTTAATTTGTACAACATTGTGATGGGTATGCATATAATATAATGGCTTAATTTGTACAACATTGTGATGGGTATGCATATAATATACTTAATTTGTACAACATTGTGATGGGTATGCATATAATATAATGGCTTAATTTGTACAACATTGTGATGGGTGTGCATATAATATAATGGCTTAATTTTGAGTATAATTATGTATACAAAGTCTAATATAGGTTATCACCCTTTCATACTATTATGACGCTTCTTTCGGATATTCTGAGGATATAGCTAGGTACATTTATAATTATCACATCCAAATCGATTATTTGTATATGGATATATACACAACGTCTTAAAACTGTTATCAAGTTCCGAAAGTCTGAATCGGATTGAGTTTCAACCCTGTGTAGGAGCAGGGTTGAGTTGGCTTGATATTGGACACCCTTTTATGGCATTTAGGTGTGAAATACGACACCATTTCCAGTCTATCGGAGATAATGATGGTAAAGGAAAATGCGGCTTAATAGACATTACTGTTCTTTCTGTAATTTATAACTATTGTTACATTAAATGTATTTGACTTGTTCTTGTGAACTGCTTAATTTAATGCCAATGATCGTGTACCGAAACATCCATAAGCATTAATCGCACTGTATATGGCCAAGCACATTATTAATTATGCATTGCAAAAGATCTGTGTGTCTAGCGACATTAGGCAATAGTCATGAAAGTCACCTACCTTTTCCATCTGTCTTAGAATATTGTATTTGCACTGCTAATGAACATTAGGCCTAAACAACATGATAATGTAATTTAGTTATGCATTTTTAATTATTTCGATTGTAATTGTGTGTTTGTAAGACAGCTGCAGTGGTGGCCACCACTGTAAGAGCGTGAATTTGGCCCTCATATTATTTGTGCCAGGCCCACAACAACTTTTCGTACCTACTGAGACTGATACCAACACAGCTAAACTTTGTTCATATGTGGAAATTGCCCCCAATAAATTGAAGCTACCACCAGGCCGGGATTTGAAGCCAGGTATTCTTAGCTATGAGGCAACACCAATAAGGATATCCCACTCGATATGGCAGGTCTGGTTATTTTCTGCATCTGGTTCTCAGTTAAGCTCTACACACACAACTATGTTTACTGACTTTACATCTATACCACACCCAAAGCCAAACTTCGCCTCAAGTTCTATTTTCGAGCTCAGTGGTGGAGACCTATGCGATATCGTCTTTCAAAGGACCTAAGGCTAGGTCGCTTACAGTACAAAATAATTGTGTCAACTCTGGGCAAACTTTGGTAGGGAAAAATATTTTGTCTGAAGAAGATCTAAGGGACAGAAGAAAATAAAATCCTCCAACATTAATAGGTCTATTAAGATTATGTCTGTATTCATAAGGAAATACGGAAAAGGAATAGAAGGGAACATTACACGAAAATGAGATCAAATATTATTTATTCAACTGAAAAGAACAGGAAGTGTGGGAGAAGACCAGAGGAAGTGTAGAAGACCAAAGGAAGTGTGGGAGAAGAAGACCAGCGGATTTGTCGAAGAAGACAGCGGAAGTGTGGGAGAAGAAGACCAGTGAAAGAATGGGAATAGAAGACCAGAAGAAGTGTGAGAGAAGAAGGCAAATGGGAATGAGGGCGAAAAGGACCAGAGGAAGTGTGGGAGTATAAGACCAACGGAAGTGTAGAAGAAGAAAAATCAGTAGAAGTGTGGGAGAATAGGCCTACCAGCGGTAGTGTGGGAGAAAAAGACCAGGGAAAGTGTGGGAGGAGGACAGCAGAAATCTAGATCAGAAGAAACGTAGAAGACTGGAGAAAGTAGAAATATAAGAGAAATACAGCAAAATTAAAAGAAAAGGAAAGTTCAGAAGGGAGGAGAAAAATAAAGAAACACATAATAGGATACACAACAGAACAGACACAGCAGATCAAAACAAGAGAACGGAAGAAAACAGAGAGGAAGAAGGGAAAACAAAATCGTGAAGACCATATCAGGGGCCGTTACATAAGGCTTACCCCTCAACAATATCACATCACATCAAACACTTGCGTAATTAGTAATTTATGAATTTTGAAGAAAAAAAACAGCCACATAAAAAGAAAACAATAAAACAGAAAAGGGGAGGCCATTGCAAGAGGCTATCTCCTCGACCAGCAACCGAACCGAACCTTGCGCAACTCGGTTATCTTATGGCAGGACTCAGTTGTTTACATCATATTCAAAAGTGTACCAAAATAACCCGCACCAGCAGCATCCGCCAGCCGCTACGCCAATAATTCCCGCATTTAATGCCTTCTCCATCGAGCCAAGTGTGCATGCGAAACAGTAATTCCATCAATGTTTAATGTGTAGCCATAGGCCTATAGTATTATGCAGTAGGCCTATGCTAAGCCTACCCTTAGGGTAAATATAATTGCATCTGTAGCAAGTCAAGTTTGAAGTTCATCACACATTGAGTCAGTTCTGCTTTAGCCTAACATAGTAACACTTCTTATTTAAAATGGTGTGTGACAGTTTAACATTTAACACTTTGTACACAGCTAGCCTATAGCCTATCCTCTATACCTTCACTAAAGTAGGTAGGCTATCCTTATTGCCCTACGGCCCCTACCAGTAGATAGCCTAGCCTCACAATTATGACCTAGGCTATGCTACATTGCTATAGGCTACACATAGCCTATAAAATACTTTTGTATGGTAGTGTATGCCTAGCCTACTTATCATAAATGCCTCCTAATGTGACTTAAAGAATGCTAGGCGCCTAGGCCTAGGCCTATACAGTATTTCGATAATGGATATTGGTCGTACATCGTGGGCTATAGACTTAGCTGTCATGATGGTCACGGGGGGAGTGATGGCAGTATAGTTGTCAGGTAGTGTGAGTGGGGTGTTGTTTTGATGTACCGGTACCTTGGTTTGAGTGGGTGATTTTCCCTGTAGTGCAGCAGATGGTGTGGGTTTGTAGTGGAGAGGGCACAATAAGGGAGGAGAGTGGTAGGAACACTAAAGGCAGTGTTAAGGAATAGGGAGGTGAGCATGGAAGTAAAAAGTAATTGCATGATAATGTGGTAATCCCGACTTTGACATACGGCAGTGAAACATGGACATTGTTAGAAAGGAATAAATCAAGAGTGAGAGGGGTGGAAATGAGTTATTTGAGACGTGCGTATGGAGTTACATGGAGAGATAGACTGACGAACGAGGAAGTACAAGAGCGTTGTGGTGTGGATGTGGTGAGTAGTGTGAAACGGAACACTGAGGAGGTTCTGTCATATGGAACGGATGGAGAGTGAGAGATTGACTAGAAGAGTGCACGAGAGTGAGGTGGAAGGTCATAGAGGAAGAGGCAGACCGAGAGTGAGGTGGAGGGATGGAGTGGAGAGATATATGAGTGAGATTGGTGTTGGGGGTGGGTGGACGGTTGACGAGGGACAGGCGGGTTTGGGAGCGGTTCTGTTCGTGGCCACCCCTTTGGGGACAATGGCGTCGGGCAATAGATAGATAGAATACTGTGTGGGGTAACAGGTTGTTTATTGTGAGGGGTGGGATATATTGGTGTTGGTGTTTATTGCTAGTGAGAAGTGTGTTTGTTGATTTGTTTGGGGCTATGTTGAATCTGTTTTTGGTGCAAAGGTTTGAACTGTGTTGAAGGTTTGTAAGAGATTGGAGGCTGTGTCTATGTTTGAAGTCTTAACTGTAGAGTTCATTAATAGCCTTAGTCATCTAGTGATACATAATAATGGGCACTTTATTTGGCAATGGTTTGGTTGGAGCACTTAACAACTTCGAGTAAACGCTAAATACAGTAGTCCCTCAATTTGTCATTCATCACTCGAATCCTTGCGGAACAATTATTTCGCGCTTATACTGTATTATCAGGATACGTAGGGCATATTCTTTTCCGCCACTAAATATGGAGGACCCACATACCTCCAGTGGGGTTAACCCCTGCGCAGCCTAGGGATGAACAACAACAACAGTTAGACTACCAGTAAGTATGAAGGTACAGTAACGTATAGTAGAGTTATGTTGAACGGTTTTAAAGAATACTCTTCTAAAATTTAAAAAAACAATAAAGAAATGCACCATTCTTTAACCCGTTGACTGCTAGCACTGTATACTGTACAGATAGTCAGATACTATCATCTAGTGATGTAAAACCATTTTTGTTTGGGGGGAGGGGGTGGGGGTGTGTGAAAAACAGCGGTATTTTTTCAGTACTTTTATGACTTCTCATACATTTTCATTTTAGAATCCACTTTCAACTCTTTCTTTCAAGATACAGTAAAATTCTCCAACTACTTTTCTCCTTTGCATTCTTCTCTCTTTTATCTCGCTCTCCATTTGACCAATTTGCACAGTACAGCTCCCAAGTACTTGAAACTTTCAACTTCTTCCAATTCTACATTTCTCTGTTAAATTTTAGTTTTTCTTACGTGAATTCTTATTGATTCCATACATGCATTCTTCTCTCAAACACCATTACCTTATATTTCCCCGCATTGATCTTCAATTTCGTCTTTTCACACACCCTATCTACATCTGTGATCACTCTCTGAAGTTCTTCCATATTTTTCGCCAACAGGACTGCATTGTCCGCATATACCTGTAGGCATGTTAAAATCTTCCATTCTCCTCCCTCTGATTCCAAGTAGCTCCTATGCCCATTGATCCTGCCCTCCATCATTTAATAACTCTATCCATGTACCTGTATATATTAAACAGTCAAGGTGACTTGACACATCCCTGTCTTACTCCTACGTTGACCTCAAACCTCTCACTTAGCTTATCGCCTACCTTCTCTTTAGCCATTGCATTCCTATAAATAGATTTTACTACCATTAGCAACTTCCCTCCCACACCATATCAACACATCCCACAGACCCTCCCGAGTCCCAACATACTTTGTTGTATGCTTTTTCCAAATCCATGAATGCTGCATAGAGCATCTGCCATTGCTGGGTACACCTTGGGAAGAGGTGCTGCACTAGAATAATAGGACCCCGATCGAGAAGGAAGTCCGAAGTTGAAGAATTTTTATGTATAGTGTGTAAAGGTGAGCTCATGATGAATGATCGGCTCGAGAGTGTGAACTTTGGCAAAAAGTCGCTGGAGCTGGTGGATACGTTATGTTACTTGGGAGATACCATCATTCCTGGTGGTGGGGCTGAGTCTGCTACTATAGCCAGATCAGAGGTGGCTAGGGAAAGTTCTGAGAACTGCTGCCATTTCTAACTATGAGAAGACTCCCACTCCCCTTGAAGGGAAAGGTATATGCTTCATGTGTTAGAAGTGCAATGAAATATGCTTTAGGAACGTGGCCTTCAAAATGGATGATATCAACAGGATGGAGCGTAACAAGATAAGAATGGTGAGATAGATGTGTGGGGCTAAATTGCAGGATAGGATAATTATGTAGTGTAGCGCTGAGGAGACGGTTAGGTATTAAAAGTATTGGCGATGAGATGCGAACAAGCAGGCTTGGTTGGTTTGGGCATGTGGAGAGGATGGATGCATGAAACTGGGTGAAGAGAAGCAAGCCTGTGAGTGTGAGGGGAGCCCTGAACAGGGCTGCCTGGAATGCCACCATTAGGACTTGAGACTGTAACCGCGCATTGCTTGGAGCACCCAGTATCTAAAGTTATGTAGCCTACTGAATGTATAAGGGAAGGGAATGAGTGGAAGTTACCTGTGTTCCTGTTTGCTGATGATACAGTTCTGATGCGTGACAATGAGTTGGAGCTGCAGGATCTTATAAATATAGTTGGAACTGTGTGCTAAACGAAAATTGAAGGTGAATGTGGTGAAGGGTTAGGCTATGGTCTTTGAAAGGGGTGCAGTGACAGTGTAAGGTGATGTTGAATGGTCAGGTTATGGAGTATGCCAGCTCAATTAAATATTTGGGCAGTATGATGAGTAAAGATGGGAGCATATAGGATGAAGTGTGGGATAGGGTACAACAAGGGAAGAGGGTTGTAGGAATGCTAAAAGCAGTGACAAGAAGAAGGTTGGTGAACATGGAAGTAAATAAGTCTTTGCATGATAGTGTGGTGATCCCAACATTAACGTACGTGAGTGAAACATGGACATTGTAGGAGAGACATAAATAAAGTGAGAGGGGTGGAAATAAGTTACTTGAGAAGTGCATGTGGAGTTAGTTACATGGAGACATAGACAGACGAATGTTGTGGTGTGGCTATGTATGTGCTGGAGAGCGAGAAAAGAAACCCCTTACGAAGGTTCGGTTATGTGGAACGTATGATGAGCGAGAGCATAACGAAGAATGTGGTAGAAGGGTTGACGGAGGACAGAGGTACGTGGAGGCGAATCGTTCGTGGCCACCCCTTTGGGGATCAAGACGTCTGGCAATAGATATAGACTTTTCTGCCATGTATCAGGAATATTCTCCTCCTTTATGATTGCATTAATCAGCTCTGTAACCAGCCTTACTATGATAATCTTCTAGGAGTTCAGTGACCATTTTACTGTTTGTTTCATTCTCTTGTAATTTGTTTTACTTCTATCTCTAGTCATTGTAACCCATGTCAGTAGCTTTTATCTTAAAGTGTGTATCTGGATCCAATTTGAGAGTCTGGCCACTATATTATTTTTAGTAGATCTGTCTTTCACATACAGTATACCTGTGCACTCATTTACTTAATTCCAGAACATTTTGTTTTCTTCCATTCCTTGTTTATAGGTCCATAACCACACATAAAAGTATACAGCATAATGGATAGATAGATTTTTATTTGGGTTGTATACCAATTTTCAGAAACACCAGCAGAAACTGAGCCAAGCACTTCAACTGCTTCCTCTTCACCTTCATTTACAACTGCGCCCTCTTCAGCTTCATGTGCAACTTCTTCCCCTTCAACATCAGAGAGGAACTCTACAAATTATATGTTGCAAGCACATGGTAATGTCAGTTGGGCAAATTATTTTGATATACCGTGGTCAAGGTTCTCAAGGAAATGTGTACATACCTTTGAAAAGGACATTAGACCAAAGCCACCAGCTAGAAGAGAGATGGTAAGAATTCTTTGTGCTGAAATATATATATAAAATTTGTCAAAAACCTGATAAGAAGGCTTTGTCAATAATTGCTCAAAACATTGCTAAGAGTTATCCCAAATCTTTTGACGATATCATTGAAGGAACCCTTGTTGGAACAGGGTTTGACTCGCTACTAAGGAAAATGCAAACAAGATTCGACAGTGTTAGAACAGAGCCTTTCACTTTTAGTATGACCGTGGTATTCAAATCGGTGTTATAGAGAGCACGACTATACTGTACATTACTTATGACCAATGACTGTACCTACAAGTAGGCTCTACATATATAGTTTGTGATAAAACTGAATTCATATTATATAGTAATGTTGTATAAAAGGATTTATAATTAATATTTTGTCAATGGAGAGAAGAGATATATTGGGTGGAGACCCTCAATTATCCTAGAGTGAGCTTGGAAAAGGTCATGTATGATATATGCCAAAATGGTACTATTAGTACTATTACCTTAACTGGTATTATAAATAATTTAAGCTACTTTTCTGATTCCAGCTCACTGTTGTAATAGAATTCAGGTGATTCCAGCTCACTGTTTTTATAGTGTCTACTGGGGTGATTCCAGCTCACTGTTGTTGTATATTATAGTGTCTACTGGGGTGATTCCAGCTCACTGTTGTTGTATATTATAGTGTCTACTGGGGTGATTCCAGCTCACTGTTGTATATAGTGTCTACTGGGGTGATTCCAGCTCACTGTTGTATATAGTGTCTACTGGGGTGATTCCAGCTCACTGTTGTATATAGTGTCTACTGGGGTGATTCCAGCTCACTGTTGTATATAGTGTCTACTGGGGTGATTCCAGCTCACTGTTGTATATAGTGTCTACTGGGGTGATTCCAGCTCACTGTTGTATATAGTGTCTACTGGGGTGATTCAGCTCACTGTTGTATATAGTGTCTACTGGGGTGATTCCAGCTCACTGTTGTATATAGTGTCTACTGGGGTGATTCCAGCTCACTGTTGTATATAGTGTCTACTGGGGTGATTCGGTCCTACTTTTGACCAACTTTTTACTAAGTTTCTTATTTATAGTTGTCTTGATGGTGTAGTAGCTATAATAGGTAACATGCTGGTTGGTATTCTGTATTGATTGACTGGGGTTTAAGTCTCCCATTGAACTACATGCATTCATTAATTTCATGAATTAATATTTATTGGTTTGTGGTTTGATGTTAAGAACTAAAATCTAAATTAATTACAGTATTGTGATAAATACCAGTACTGTATTTAATATTTTTATGCAAACATACTGCACCCCCTTGGACACTTCATCCTTCCCGTATAATTATGTACTCCCCTCTCCCTTTTATCCAAACGTTACTTATCCACTGCCAAAACGGCCTTTAACATATTCATCGCAAAGGCCCACATTACGCTATTTTCACTGATGGTTCCAAAACTACTACTGGTGTTGGTTATGCTGCTGTCTCCTCTAATGCAGTCATTCATTTCTCCCTCCCTCCTCAAGCTTCTGTATTGACTGCTGAACTGCTATTAAATCTGCTTTAAAATGATTTTGCCCCCCCCCCACCCCCACCCCACACACACAGCAATTGATAATTTACAGTGATTCGCAGCACTCTGGAAGCTGTACACACTTACTCCTCTTCCCACGTTTTAGTCTCGGTCCTACGGCTTTCCCTCCATAATTTGCACCTCCGTGGTTTATGGGTTCAACTTGGTTGAGTGCCTGCATATGTTAGCACTCAAGGTAATTGAGATGCTGATCAGGCTGCAAAACTTACCATTTCTATGATTACTTCTAGAACTTACTTGGATATTTTATATTTTTTTTTAATAAAACAAAGCAGGTGGACCGAATCACCCCCGGTCGACACACAAAGCATCTTCATGATAGTAATTGTGATAACTTGAAAATTATTTTTTCCATATTGATATATGTTTTATTGTAAGATTGTGTTGGTGCTCAATTATTTAGGTAATCAAAAGTTTATAGCAACAGTAGCTACTACCGGTAAAGAAATGTGTACAGTGAAACCATGCATATCACTCTTTAAATTGTACTGGTATATCATTATGAGATGAGAAAACACTAAATTTTTAAGCAATTAAGTCAATGAAAAAATGCCTGTTCAATTAACCCAGCAACTGCTGCTGGCCTCTGTGAAGATTTGTCTGCGGGATTGCTGCTGGGCTCTCAGAATTCCAGTTTTTTATTTCCAAAATGTTAAGTGATTCTTCCCCTCCCTTACCTCATAGAGTCAGCGAGTGGGGGAGGGGTGCCGCAGTTGCCTTTCTTCGCCATATTTTAAGAACATAAGAACATAAGAAAATGGGAGTCTGCAAAAAGCCGATCGGCCCATACAAGGCAGATCCCTGTCACACCCAACCCCAATTACAAGCCCCAATTATAGACCCATCTCACTAATACCTTGAGTACTGACCCCACCAAAACGGTCAGAGATTAACACAAGATTATGGGGGTCTGCTGAGCGCCGATTGGCCCACACCTGGTAGATCCCCCTCAGACCCAACCCATCTCTTCCATATGCCTATCTAATTTTATCTTAAAGCTCCCTATCGTTCTTGATCCCACTATATCACTTGGTACCCATCTCCAACTCTGTTACCGAACCAATATTTGCCTATATCTTTTCTGAAACTAAATTTATCTAATTTGAAACCATTTGTACGAGTTATTTCGCTATCACTGAGCTTTAGTACATTTTTCATGTCTCCATTATTAATTCCACTAACCCACTTGAATACCTCTATCATGTCACCTCTAACTCTGTGTCTCTCTAACGAATGTAAGCCTAATTTCTTCAACCTTTCTTCATACGGAAGATTTCTAATATTATGGATCATTTTTGTCATTCTACGTTGTACTCTCTCCAATGAATCTATGTCCATTCTGTAATAAGGACACCAAAATTGTACAGCACAATCCTTATGGGGTCTCACTAATGACAAGTACAGTTTTAAGATAACATCAGCAGTTCTGTTACTCACACTCCTAGATATGAACCTGAGAATCCCGTTTGCCTTGTTACGAACGCTTATACATTGTTTTCTAGGCTTCAAATCATTGCTAACAAACACACCTAGATCTTTCTCACAGTCTGAGTTTTCTAATTCCATATTAGCTAGTTTACAGTATCTCGACCCGCGCGGAATATTTGATTGAAAATATAGGCTATATAGGTTCGGATGTGGGATGGCGTTTCCTACACATTGATTGGATTTTTGTCTGATATTGGGAAAGTCTATAATTTGGCCAAGTGAACGCATAAGGGGATCTGGGATTCCCCGAACTCGCGCTTGTCGGGTTAATGATATGGAGAATGAGTGTGGCTCATTTCATTGTTTGAAATATGTCTTGCCTACTCAATCAGTTATATCTTTCCTTCTAACAGGACAATCAGCCAGTCTGGTGATCATGAGATAGCCTACATAGCAAGTCTCCCTTGGCACTATCTCAATGATACTGGGGTGGTGCGAACTTTGAGCGAGAGCCCGGACAGATTTTTTGTTTTTCTTGAGTGCTTTATAGAATAGAACTTTTACATTCTGCTGCTTGAATAGGAACACAGAGTATCAAGGGAGAGATTATGCAAACTATCCCATAAACACCTTAACACCTTACGAGCGGCCTATGCGGTTTATTTATGTGTACCGCACAGCGGGGTGTTTTTAGCCAAAATAGGGCTGTTTACGTGATCATTTTCATGCCTAAATAAGACCCAGAACGTAAAACAAGTACCTATCCCTGAAAGGGCATAAACAGAGCTTTCGAATGACACCATAACGATCCTTGTATGATGGATAGTTTTCTTGCAATAACCGTGCAACGCGAGTGCAAAAAGCAGGTAATTCGGTACTTTCAGTACATAATTGAGTATGTAGCGAGTGAGAGAGGGAGGAGGGAGCTGAGATTTGTGTCAGTAGGTTCGCCGCGGTGGTCTGGAGCAGTCATACGCTCGCTAGTCTCCTGCCACCACTTGTCTCTCTCTCTCAGCCACATTACGTGCTGAAATTGCCACTCGAGTTATGTCGAGCGCCGCCACATAGTCCAGCTTTTTTTAACTCGACTTATGTTGCTCGCCGCTAATTAAGGGTTAAGGAAGAATTTGTATTTTCAGATATTAAAATTAAAAGTGTGAAACTTATAAAATTAACAAACCATAACTACATTAGTTATTAAACAGAGTAAAATTAGCAAATTATTCAAATTGCTATGTGACATTAATTTATCAAAGAAATTAACAATAATAAATCGGCTAGTCAGTTAATTTCCTCACACTAACTTATTGCAAATTTATTAACATACTCTCGTCATAGTCAAGGAATTAATCAAATGGACAATTCAGAACGTTCTAGTAAATTCTGCACAAATATAAAATTAAATTGTACTGTTAGATTTTAGAGTATTATATTCTAAAAAGTTAAACAATATCATACAACAAAGTTATGTTAACAACGTACATAAAACAGTAGCGACTACATCAATAAAATATAATATACGTACAAATTTACAGATTGACAAGAAATCGAACAATCAAAATATAATAATAGTTGCATAAACTCATAGATAATGTTACCGGGTAGGCACCTGTGAGTCTAGAGCATGGACACATAACCCCTATCGACTGATGCCCTACAACTCTCCTACATTTATTGTACAAATAAAATAGGCAATCAATTGATACTACTGTATATACATTTTGTTCTCTCTCTCTTTTATACCTCAGGCACAAATTCCCAAAAGAAGTGGCCGAGACATGACAAAATCAATCCCACCTATCAATGTCATACCAGAAGGAGTCCAGGAGACCCTGACCCATATTGAGGCCTTCCAACATACTCCAAAGTCCGAATCCCCCAGAGCTTTTGAGCAAAGCATGAAAGGGGGGCTTGTTCCTGCAGTGCCCCCCCCCCCCAATAATTCCAGAGCAGGGTCCAGAGAACCCCTGTTTACCCCTGCCCCTTCCCAATGCTCTGGTCCCTGGGCCCGACACCCAAATGAACTGTAGTCCACCTCGCATCGGACCCTTTCCTCCCCTACAACCGCGTCATCACTCCTTTATTCACTAGTCTTCACCAATCATTCCTGTTCATCATCACCGCTGTTGCCTGTTCTTTAGTCATATCTCTATCTTGCAATGCACTCTTCACACTATCTCTCCATCTCCATGGAGGTCTTCCTCTTGGTCTGTTTCCCTCTTTTTAAGACTCATATATTCTCTTTGTAGGCATTTCTTCTCCCATTCGCTCAACATGCCCATACCAGCTCAGCAGCCTTCTTTCCACTCTCTTCAATAATAGTTCCTGCTGTTCCACTCTCCTACGTATCTCTTCAATTCTCACTCTATCTCTCTGCGTCACTCCACATATACTCCTCAGACATCTCATCTCCATCACGTCTAACCTTTTCTCTTGTGCATTCATACCCCATGTTTCTGTCCCATATATAACTGTTGTCACTACTATCCCTTGATACATTGTTCTCTTAGTTTTGACTTCAAGACTTCTCACCTTCCACATACTTTTCATTGCCCAAAACACTTTCTGTCTCACCTCCATTTCCATACCTGGATTCCTGCTTACCAGACCTCCCAGATATTTAAGGGGGGCCACAGTGTTTTTTCTGGGTTGTATCCATTCCAACACATTCAGCAATCTATATACCCCCTTCCCCCTTCAGGGTAGTGAGCTGATTTTTCTACCGAAAAATCAGCTCGCTGCCGTTCGCTAGCCTGAAGGGGGAAGGGGGCGGGGATATATAGATTGCTGAATATGTTGGAATGGATAAATCCCAGAAATAGCCCTGTGGCCCCCCTTAAGACAATCTACCCGTTCTAACCTTTCCCCATCCAGTTGAACATTTATTGCCCTATGCACATCTCTTATTACATACCATCACTTTACTTTTATTAACATTTACCATCAGCTTCCTCCTCCCCACACACCACATCAAACTCTTTTACCACTCGCTGCAGCTTCTCCTCAGAATCTGCCTCCAGTGCTGTATCATCCGCAAACAGCAGCTGGTTCAACTCCCATCTCTCACCATTTTTTCCTACTAAACCTAATCCTCTACCCATGGTTCTCATTTTCACCTCTCTCACCATCCATAAACAACTACTATATAAGAGTTCTATGTAAAATTAAAACTATAAATAATTAACGATAACTGAGATGTATAAAGAGCACTCTTTACTTACAGACAATACACACCAATAGTAAATAGAGGTTATAATACTTGAAGAAATTAAAGTTAAAAATACTTGATTGAAATTATTAATGTCAAATTTAGGAATAGTCAATAATTGACTTTAAAAACATGAACTTTATGCAACAATTTATTTGCTTCAAAACCTGTCTACCAAGAGTCTGTATAGTGACCTAGCTCAAGACCAAAAATCATCTAATTTAGTGCAAATTTTACAAAATCCTAGGGAATAAAATCAATTATATGGTTTATTATCAACATTACTGCTAGGGAAAGGAAAGTTTATTACATTAAATTTGTTGTCATCAACTTTGTGATATATTTTAAGTGTGCATTGTTTATTATTAATTTGTATATTGATATCAAGGACATTTTCTATTTCATCATTTACATTTCCTTGTGTGAGGGGGGATAGAATTTGGATTTTTTTTTTTTTTTTTTTTTTTAAATTTGATTAAAGGCTTGTATATTAATAACTAGAATATCGTTTGTGACGCCTACCGGCGCTGGCAGAATGGTTGCGTGGGGCATTGCAGCTCGCTAGCGCTCGCCAGGATGGGGGGATGGGCTACAGTTGTCCTAGAATGATCTGCTTTATTTCGTTAGTGTCGTGTTGCCACAGACAGTCTAGAAGTGATCTTTGTTTTGGTCTGTGACCGCGCCTTATATTTTATATTCGCTGTAATATAAATGTTGCTTGTGTGGGAGGCGAGCGAGAGCGGGTGAGGGAGTACACCTGGCAGCGGGGGGTGGGCTGTGACGCGGCTCGCTTGAGCGCTGACGGCGTTGGCGGCCGGGTGGTCAACTAGTCCCTTCCCGTCGCGGCTTCATGGTTTTTTACCAAGCTCAGAGCTGGCCTGACACGCGTATCGTCTACATCCTTTGCAATTCTGTCCCCCATACTCGCCACTTTGCATACTATTTCTCTCTCTCGACTTCTCCTTTCTCATTCTCTAATCTTTATTAAACTCAACATCCCTTCTGGTTTCAGCATAGACGTTCACCGTCGGCCAGTCATATTGTACGCGAAGCTCTCAGATATTTCTATGTATTAGGCTTTAATGAGGTTTGGAGAGACAGACTTTTCCGTGTGTGTCCTCTCTCGGGAAGGTTGTAGACCGGTATATGTCTCCCTGGCAGGGTGTTGAGTGATTCTGCTTAGTTATTTAAAGCTAGACTGGGGGTAAGGTTACTGTGTCGTTGTCTCCGATGTGTGTAGTGTTAGCTAAGCCCTGCACGACATCGACAGGTACTGTGGGAGCCTAGGTTGTCTTCGGGTGGGTTTACTTTGCGAGCACAGCACTGTGGTGTGAGAGGGCCATAGCCTATCCCTCACAACATAGTGCTGCCTCTTTGTGTTGAATTCTGAGGGATCGCCAGGATAGAACTAGGTACTAGAGACCTAGATTTATCAAGAGAGCATCCCCGTCATATAACGTAATCTTCATTATACCACCTTCGGACAACGTTAGGCTACGAGCCGCATGCTCGCCCATTGTTGCCCTGCCTTGATACCCCAGCTAGACTTTATTAACTGAGCAGACACTGGTTAGAGATAAGCTCCATTATTATATGTATGCCACATTATTATTCACTGCACTTTTGAGCCGGGGTTGTTGTTGAGTTGCACAACCCTAGTAGGCTGTTGCGTTGTGTCACGAAGCATTTCTTTAGTTGTCGAGCATTACTACCTTTGCGCAGTCTTTATTATTCGCCTGCCTATTATTACTATATGTCCTAGTATTTATTGTGACCCGTATTCTGCATTATAATTGTTCAAGATTCTTTACGAACATCTTCCCAGCATCAGACTTATTTCAGAAGTTTCCAGTTGATGTTGCAGGACTAGCATTGCACTTTCTTTAATACAGGAGTGCCAGTTATTTGAGTATCTACCGTAATGTTAAATAATCACGTTACTTATCTTTTCTTTGTGTAACCTAAACGAGTAATCTTTTACTGTTTGAGAATAGGCTGTTTCATCGAGCGTCAGCCTAGTGTGTGTGCACCAGTTACCGAGTCATAGGATACCTCGTGGTCCAGGCACGACTCAGGGAGGTAATGGTGTTTTGTTTTCCAGTGTTTAAGGCAGGGGTTGGATCTAGTGTTACCGTTGTTGCATTTTGCCATTATCTAGTCCAATGTTGAAGAGCCCTGTGTCTTTGAGAACCTGGATCGTAACAAATGGCGACCTAGCTCAGGATCTTGTGAACTAAGAGATAATTGCAGGATTATTGTGGTCATTTGTTTTATTGAGGAATATACTGGGCACGTTAATATTTTTTTGGCAAAGTAGTATAGCACTTGAGAGTCTTCAGACATTTTTGGCAAGTGAATAGTGCTACATAAGAGTTTGGGGTACTTCTTTTCTGAATATTGTGGTGAAATTTTTTTGTGAGCATCATGTCTTATACCGGGTCAGAGGAGAATGGAGACACAGTACGTAATGTCGAAACTGAGGAACAGCAGCATGATGAAAGGGTTAATCGGGTGAACTGTGAGGAGGATGCTAGGATATTTTTGCAATGGCCTGTTACTGCCGAGCGGTTGGAGGGTATGGATCGGTACGGTCTTCAATGCCTGGCCACAGCTATCGGTCATGCGGTTACTAGCAGCATGACCAAGGATAACTGGATAACGTGTGTACTGGGCAGGGTGACTAGTGAGCGAGATGGGTTGAGTGCTCAGAGCCCTTCGGCCATGCTTCCCCTACACTCGACTCCCAGCCATCCCAGTAGTTTGCCGACCCCGGGTACGCTTCCGCAGTTGGGTGGTGACTGGCAGGGGGGGTTGCCCCTGGGGGGACCACCGGTAATTTCAAACATTGTAGCACCTTCACCTCCTCAAGGGTTATCTCCAGAATTATTGTTTAAGCTCGAATAAGCTAAGCTTCAGCATCAGCAGCAATTAGAATTAGCCAAGATAGAAGAGAGAAAAACTATCAGTCAGCAGCACATAGAGCTAGCAAAAATCCAAGCTGATTTGGAGTCGACTAGGTACTGTACCGACATGGACGTTGAGAAGTCGCGAGTAGAGACAACGGGACAGCGACTTGGGGCTGGTAACCGTGTTCATGAGCAGTCTCTCTCGCACTTATTGAAACTGGTTCCGGTGTTTGATGAGAGTGGTGTAACAGAATTTTTCACACGCTTTGAGAAGAAGTGCCAGGAACACCAGTGGCCAGAGAGTAAATGGGCAGCACTTGTATCCTCTAGATTAATAGGCAAGGGTCTTAAAGCCTACGATGCGTTGCCTATAGAGTCTTGTATTATCTATGAGGAACTCAAGGAGGCTGTCCTGAGAGCATACGAACTACAACCAGAGACGTACAGGTTGAAGTTCCGGGGTGTTACCAAGGGTCGGGAGAGCACCTTTTTGGAGCATGCCCGGGAGCTGTCCGATGCTTTTGGGAATTGGCTGAGGTCGGAGAAAGCTACTACGTTTGACGACATTAAACAGTTGGTGCTTTTAGAGCAGTTTTTCAAATGCACGGGCGGCGACCTGACGTTAAACCCTTAAAGAAAAGCAACCAAAAACTCTACAGGAGGCAGCTGAGATGGCTGACCTCCGGCTATCACTAATTCGTGGGTGCGGGTCTGCCCAGCGTAGTGAGGCAGGTAACAAGGGGCATGACGCCCCACCTCCCCGAGTTAGTGATATACCTTATGCAAACAAGTACAAGAGCCATGATACCAAGACTGACCACAAGACTAGCACCGTCCCATTTAAGAAGGGGCCGGGCCCTTCCCAGTACCAAGGGAAGCCCAAAGGGGAGTTGGAGTGTTATCATTGTCATCGAAAGGGGCACTTTGCAAGAGTCTGTCCTAGCAAACCACCTACAGCAGCTGTGTCTTTGGCCTGCAACATTGGTGTGTCTCCGAAGTCATCTGAGTTTTCCCGGGGCAGTTCGTCAGAGGCTGAGGCACAGCCAATGCAGAAGCACCTGGGAGGCTCGAACCCTGCTCAGGATGTTTTTTGCGACCATAGAGGGCGGGGTTGCGTGATGTGGGCGGGGCGCAAACATGGAGTAGAGGTCTTGCGCGATACAGGTGCTTCCCAGACTCTGATGAAAAACTTGACTGGCTACCCTATAAACGCGGCTCGGGTGATGGTGGTGCAGGGTATTAATGCAACTCGGTCATACCCGCTGGTGCGCTTGGAGTTGGAGGTGGATGGTGTGGCATGTGAATTGGATGTCGGGATTGTGGAGAAACTGCCAGTGGAGGGCGTCGACCTTCTTCTCGGCAACGACTTTGCAATGCCCGCTTCTGAGGTTCTACCCTTAGTCGCTGCCGAGAGGCCGGCCGACGTGAGTAGGGAAGAGCAAGAGTGGGTCGAGCGGTGCCAGACACAACCCATGGCGTGTGTTGTCACCCGAGCTCGGGCAGCTAAAGTGTCACAGCCTAGTCCTCCGTCTTCAGACCAGCGGAGGAACGATCAACAGGAGGAGGCTAAAGCTGGAGTTGGTTTTAAGAGTTTTGACTCGGCGGCTCTCCTGGGTGATTCGGTATTAGCACCATTACTTAATTCTGGAGTAGCACCTGGGCCTGTCATCGAGAGTGACGAGGCTGGGCATGACGAGTCTCCACGACAGCAACGTTATGTACATCGAGAGAGACAGAGGGAGCAGCCCAGTATCGGGGAAGGTCATGCATTGCTCCGGAAGCAGTTAGATCGCTTGGCACCCTCAGATATACGTCGGTTGCAACTAGAGGACCCTGAGCTCCAAACGTGTGCTAATGGAGCTGTAGAGCTCGACGAGGACGGCGATGCACAGCCAGGAGATTTTTTTTATTTAGAAGGCATCCTCTATAGGCGTTTTCAAGACCCTAAACGTAGTTGGCAAGAGGGGTCCGGAGTAGTGGACCAGTTGGTGGTGCCACGGGAGTACAGGGATAGCCTACTGAGGTTGGCGCATGACATACCACTGGCAGGACATCGAGGGGTGAGAAAAACGGTGGCGGCTTTAGAAAAATTGTTTTGGTAGCCGGGGTTGAAGGGGCAGGTGGTAACCTGGATAGCAAGGTGTCATACGTGCCAGAGGGTTGGAAAACCTAACCAAACAATTCCGAGAGCCCCGTTGCACCCCATTCCTGTCAGTGGACCGCCCTTCAGTAAGGTCATCATTGATATGGTCGGACCCCTACCCCCTACTAGTGCCGGTAATAAATTTCTATTAACTATCATGGATGTGGCCACTCGTTATCCTGATGCATATCCAATGAGAAATGGCACAGCGAAAACTGTTGTCCGGAACCTGCCCTTGTATTGCTCGCGGTATGGTTACCCGCAAGAGGTGCAATCGGACCAAGGCTCTAATTTTACATCTAATCTGTTCAAACAAACTATGATTCAGCATGGCATCAGCACTGTCGTCTCTTCTGCGTATCACCCGGAGAGTCAAGGGGTGTTGGAGAGGTGGCACGCCACGCTGAAAAGCATGCTTCGATGTTATTGCGCAGAGAACGGAAAGGATTGGGACCTTGGTCTGCCGTATGTTTTGTTTGCGGCAAGAGAAGTACCTGGGGAGAGTCTCGGTTTCAGTCCGAATGAGCTTGTTTTCGGGCATCAGGTGAGGGGTCCTCTCCACATGGTGAAGGAGATGTGGGAGGGCACTGGGCATGTGGTTCTGCGAGAGGGGTTGCAGCCTCTTGTTCCTGAGCGACGGGAGGTGTTGTTTGCTAGGCTGTGGCAGTCCGTCCGCATGTTTGTTGCTTCTCCAGGCCTGATGTACGGGATAAAATCCGACATGGAGGCTGGAGACAGTGCAAGGCTCGAGTTGGTTCCCTGCCGTGTGAATCATGCTCGACAGCCTGTTGTGAAGGCGGAGCTGGACGGCGTGTGGAGAGGGGGTCTGAGGGATGAGGAATGTCGTGAGTGGTCATTGCCAGTGGCTTTGCAACCTGAGTTTGGTGGCAGAGTCCGTGTGTGTGTTGATTGCAAGAGTGTGGAAGCATTATCCCTGACAGAAGCCTATCCATTACCCAGAGTTGACGACACCATAGACCGCTTCGGGGCTGCCTCGCTCATCACGAAGGTAGAACTAGTGAAGGGTTATTGGCAGGCCCCGTTGCCGGAAGGAGCGAAGAGAAGTGCCAGTCTTGCGATGGACTGGGCAATTTGTCAGTGTCTGGTGTTGTTGTGCTGCCGGAACACAAGTTGGATGTGTGGCATGCTAAGGGCACTGATAATGTTTTGGCTTTGTTTGCAGGAGAACCCTCGCTGTTCAGTCAGTGTCTGTCGTGGGTGGAGGATCCGGGGTAGGCTACCACAGTATGTCGGTATAGCCTCCTGTCTTGGCTCGCGGTGTATTTTTGCGCTGGTGCTTGTTGGCTCGCGTGTGTAGCATCAGCGTAGGGTCGCAGGGCAGGAGTTGTTGGCTTTGATTAGACGAATATTAGGCTACATCAATAGTAGCCGCCAAAAACAACATTAAAATAAAATATGAAAAATTAAATAAAAACTCTTTCTTTTTAATAATTAATTTTAATTTTTTAATATTGTAGCTGAGTACTGAGTGCAGATGATTTTCTCTCAGTAGGCTGTGCTTCTTAAAGCTCGCTCTGGGAGCACAATGTTATGAATTAATGTATTATGTTTGGGAAGGGTGATAAGATTTTGTTTTATATATAAAATGTTGTTGTATTTTTTTTTTGAGGAGACTGAGCTTGCATTCCATGAGTGGCAGAGTGGCTAGGAGTGGCAGATTCTAGTGACATTCTGCCTGTTCAGATATGGGCTCATGATTGAGTGTCCCATATCTTGGGGGGGGTGTGACGCCTCCCGGCGCTGGCAGAATGGTTGCATGGGGCATTGCAGCTCGCTAGCGCTCGCCAGGATGGGGGGATGGGCTACAGTTGTTCTAGAATGATCTGCTTTATTTCGTTAGTGTCGTGTTGCCACAGACAGTCTAGAAGTGATCTTTGTTTTGGTCTGTGACCGCGCCTTATATTTTATATTCGCTATAATATAAATGTTGCTTGTGGGGGAGGCGAGCGAGAGCGGGTGAGGGAGTACACCTGGCAGCGGGAGGTGGGCTGTGACGCGGCTCGCTTGAGCGCTGACGGCGTTGGCGGCCGGGTGGTCAACTAGTCCCTTCCCGTCGCGGCCTCATGGTTTTTTACCAAGCTCAGAGCTGGCCTGACACGCGTATCGTCTACATCCTTTGCAATTCTGTCCCCCATACTCGCCACTTTGCATACTATTTCTCTCTCTCGACTTCTCCTTTCTCATTCTCTAATCTTTATTAAACTCAACATCCCTTCTGATTTCAGCATAGACGTTCACCGTCGGCCAGTCGTATTGTACGCGAAGCTCTCAGATATTTCTATGTATTAGGCTTTAATGAGGTTTGGAGAGACGGACTTTTCCGTGTGTGTCCTCTCTCGGGAAGGTTGTAGACCGGTATATGTCTCCCTGGCAGGGTGTTGAGTGATTCTGCTTAGTTATTTAAAGCTAGACTGGGGGTAAGGTTACTGTGTCGTTGTCTCCGATGTGTGCAGTGTTAGCTAAGCCCTGCACGACATCGACAGGTACTGTGGGAGCCTAGGTTGTCTTCGGGTGGGTTTACTTTGTGAGCACAGCACTGTGGTGTGAGAGGGCCATAGCCTATCCCTCACAACATAGTGCTGCCTCTTTGTGTTGACTTCTGAGGGATCGCCAGGATAAAACTAGGTACTAGAGACCTAGATGTATCAAGAGAGCATCCCCGTCATATAACGTAATCTTCATTATACCACCTTCGGACAACGTTAGGCTACGAGCCGCATGCTCGCCCATTGTTGCCCTGCCTTGATACCCCAGCTAGACTTTATTAACTGAGCAGACACTGGTTAGAGATAAGCTCCATTATTATATGTATGCCACATTATTATTCACTGCACTTTTGAGCCGGGGTTGTTGTTGAGTTGCACAACCCTAGTAGGCTGTTGCGTTGTGTCACGAAGCATTTCTTTAGTTGTCGAGCATTACTACCTTTGCGCAGTCTTATTATTCGCCTGCCTATTATTACTATATGTCCTAGTATTTATTGTGACCCGTATTCTGCATTATAATTGTTCAAGATTCTTTACGAACATCTTCCCAGCATCAGACTTATTTCAGAAGTTTCCAGTTGATGTTGCAGGACTAGCATTGCACTTTCTTTAATACAGGAGTGCCAGTTATTTGAGTATCTACCGTAACGTTAAATAATCACGTTACTTATCTTTTCTTTGTGTAACCTAAACGAGTAATCTTTTACTGTTTGAGAATAGGCTGTTTCATCGAGCGTCAGCCTAGTGTGTGTGCACCAGTTACCGAGTCATAGGATACCTCGTGGTCCAGGCACGACTCAGGGCGGTAATGGTGTTTTGTTTTCCAGTGTTTAAGGCAGGGGTTGGATCTAGTGTTACCGTTGTTGCATTTTGCCATTATCTAGTCCAATGTTGAAGAGCCCTGTGTCTTTGAGAACCTGGATCATAACACGTTAATGTGTCTTTCTTACTATCAACTAGGTTTCTTATAAACATAAATTCTAAAGCAAGCAAGAATAAATATGCAATTAAACCAATAGGAATACTGTACCTAATATTTGTTTGAAAATGTAGGGCCCGAATTTAACATAAGTACCGTATTGAAAAGTAGAAATTTAGGGAGTCTTTAAGTTTAGTTCTATCGAAATATACTGAAGTTTTTGGGGTAGAGAAAAGTGATGCATCGTTAAAGTATGAATAAACATTAATGAAGTAATTACCATTCTTCACAAATCTGTCCAAATGCAAATCTATGATAAAACATAGCTCTGAATATACTGAATCTAAAGGCAAATTGGTATAACACATTGAAAAGTCGAAGCTATGAAGT
The DNA here is from genome assembly GCA_032716605.1 of Paralithodes platypus. Lineage (NCBI taxonomy): Eukaryota > Metazoa > Arthropoda > Malacostraca > Decapoda > Lithodidae > Paralithodes > Paralithodes platypus. The sequence goes on from CM064481.1 coordinate 10,994,545, forward strand.
GTGGTAACATTACTCATAGAATTAATTTGATATACAATTTCTAATGAGTTAATACTCCAAAAATTTCTAATCCCAGATCTTTTCTTAATGGTGTCACAGTATATATAATCTATAGTATAGCCCATTATAGCTTGATTTCCATGCTGTACCAATGAAATTCCTTCAGTCCAGTCCTAGAGTAGTTTCTTACTGAAACTTAGTGGTTTGGTTTATCTAATGTATATATTAAAAAAACATGCAAGATTTGCAAAAAAAAATTTATTTATTTTTTCAAAAAAAATGTATTGAATTTAATCTTAATAGTTACTAATTATCCTTATCATCCATGTATTATGACTCACAATCACAGTCGAAAACAAGGCCAGATACGCTTAGGTTGTATTCCATGATCAATTGATATATATATATATATATATATATATATATTAAAACAAAGAAACTTTGAGGCTTCTGGTATGACATGGATGGGTGTCGTTGGTTGTGTCTTGTCTCGGCCATCCCCAGCAATAAAAGTATGCCAGAATTGTACAGATAGTGAGTAATTCTAAATTTATCTAGAACATTTTATGGAAAATTTAATTTTACAGAATAAAATTTAAATTTTACATAAAATATCTGCTAAACTATATACAGAAGCTTGATAATTTTACAGGAAATGGTTGGCAGCCATGCTGCCAGATATTCTCTGTAATTGTAATTTTTACAAAACTTATCTGTAGACAAATTTTACAGAAAACATAATAACAACAAATAATCTGTAATTTTTACAAACATGTGTAGAAAATGTACAGAAAACTATTAATATTAACAAAATCTATCTGTAGATCATTGTACATATAACCTTAATATTACCAAATAATTAATTTTTTTACAAAAAAAATCTGTCGATCATTGCACAGATAACCGTTATTATTATTATTATTGGGGGCTACCCACAAAATGGGGATTGGGCCTGAGCATATAGATAGATAGATAGATGACAAATAATTTGTATTTTTTACAAAAAAAATCTGTCGATCATTGCCCAGATAACCGTTAATATGACAAATAATCTGTATTTTTTACAAAAAAAAATCTGTTTATTATTGCACAGATAACCATTAATATGACAAATAATCTGTATTTTTTACCCAAATTTTTTTTCGATCATTGCACAGATAACCGTTAATATGACAAATAATCTGTATTTTTTACAAAAAAAAAAATGTCGATCATTGCACAGATAACCGTTAATATGACAAATAATCTGTATTTTTTACAAAAAAAATATGTCGATCATTGCACAGATAACCGTTAATATGACAAATAATCTGTATTTTTTACAAACAAAATCTGTTGATCATTGTACAGATAATCGTTAATATTACCAAATTATCTGTAATTTTTACTAAATTTGTCTGTAGAAAAAAATACAGACTCTTGTTAATTTTGCAGAAAATGGTTGGCAGCCGTGCTGCCAGATATTCTCTGTAAATTTTACGGATTTTTTTTTTACAGTGTAATCAATAATCCACGCCCAGCAAACCTGTGCCATCAATGTTTACTATACAGTATACTGCCATACTGCCGTTTTTCTATTAATCTGTTTACAGCTGTTAGCCTCTTTTTTTTGGCATTACAGTTGTTGTGACAATCCCAGAGACCCTAAGTGAATTAACAATATATACGTATTTACCTGACGGTTATTGATGTGTTCAATATTATTCAGTAATGCCAAGGACTTCCATAGATTCAGATACATACTTGGAGAATGCTGTGGTTTTCTGTGTAAAGATATATACATACAAATATTTTTCAACATTTGTGAAGAAGAGGCTATATTAGCTTTGTAATTTTCCAAACATACAATCATAATAACATTATTTACTGACCCCTAGGTTGTGGATCAGTGTTCCTGCTCCAGCACTCAGTGATGGGTCCAGCTTGAGGGTACATGCCATGTTTGTACCAAGGTCTTGTATTGTTGACAGTTTCCAGCGTCATCATCATAAGTGAACAGGTTTACACTTGGGTCCGGACCAGACTTCATGGCACAGTGAACATCACTGATGACCTGCAAGGTCCTGGGAGTCTCAAGGTCAAGGAGGCATCTGGACACATTGATCTTGTGCCAATATTGAGAGCCTCCAAGGGCTTCCATAAAATACAGCAACACAACAAACACCACCATAAGGTAGTGTGTGAAGGCCACCATCATTGACATCTCAGGTACGAACTCTGTTAAGGATTATTTATATGCTGTATATATATATATATATATATATATATATATATATATATATCTATTGCCGGACACCTTATTCCCCTTAATACATTACAAGTGGGTGGGTTGGTAACTTCTATTACCCGCCATGCGGGTGGTTTTACCCTAAACGGGGTTGTTTCCGTGCTCTTTTTCATGCATAAACAAGATCCAGAGCTAATACAAGTATCTATCCCTGAAAGGTCGTAAACAGAGCTTTCCAATGACACCCGAACCATCCTTCTACGACCTCTGGTTCTCTTGCAACGATCGTGCAACACGAGTGCAATAACCCTAAAATAAGGTAATTTCCTTACATAATTCCCTGTGTAGCGAGTGAGAGAGGGTGGAGGAGGGTGTAATAAATTTCAGTCGACCCACGGCAGTGGTGGCGACCGGTCAGGTGGGAATCTATGCTCCTCGCACCGCTCAGCTCTCTCTCAGAGCACATTACGTGCTCAAAATTCCACTCGACATCTGTCGAGGCCCGCATATGGGCACGTTTTCTATAACTCGACATATGTTGCGCGCCGATGGTTAAGGGTTAATGAGGGTGGCCACACACAGAAGGCCCCCAAGCGGACCTATTACTTGTAAGAGGGCCAACCCGAGCCAGTTTACTGAAAGACTTACAGGATTGACCACTCAATTTAGGATCCGTCCGACTCCGAGGCCCTCTATGTATCATGTTAGCACTATTTTTCTACAGTTGTGTTCGGCTAGTCCATCCACTAACCTGCCTTACACTTAGATAAGGAGTACGGATTTGTATCAGGTTTTCTCCCCTAGATAGGTTGCCGACCAATGCTGACTAGTCCCATCCACCCGGATTTTTATAAGGTTGTCTCCCCTAGATGGGTTGCCGACCAAGGCTAACGAGTCCCATCCACCCGGATATATATATATATATATATATATATATATATATATATATATATATATATATTATATATATATATATATATATATAGATATATATATATATATATATATATATATATATATATATATTATATATATATATATATATCTATATATATATATATATATATATATATATATACAGTATATATATATATATTTTTTTTTTTTTTTTTTTTTTTTAAGAGACAATGAACGGAGGAAGGAAAACCACAGATAAAACAAAAAGGTCCATGTGCCAAAAGGCATCTTCCATTCCTAAAATATTTGTAACAACTGGATTTAAACTTTTGTAGATTGTAAGTTTGAGGAAAGCAACTCGAGGGAAGTGAATTCCAAAGAGTAGTAGTTCTATGGATAAATGAATTTTGATTAGCAGAAGTTCTGCATTGTGGAGGAGAAAGTGTAAATTCATGGGCGCTCTCAGCTGCCCTAGTTCTACGGGGAAAGATGTGGAGAGGCGGCACAATTGAAGCAAGTACCTCGGAACAATTACTGTGAAAATATCTGTAGAATAATGCAAGGGATGCAACGTTTCTTCATATGGATAATGTAGGAAGGTCCTGTGTGATTGCAGGGTTATTGATTAATCTAATAGCTTTATTTTGAATTTTGTCCAACTGCCTCAATGCAACCACTCCACTTCCACTCCACAGAGGTGAACAGTAATCCATCTGAGAATGCACATGACTTTTATATATTGCGGCCAACTGCTCGTCAGTGAAGAATTCTCGAACTCTGTACAGGAGTCCCAGTTTTTTAGAGGAATTCTTAGCAATGCTTCTAACATAATGTGTCCAGCTCAAGTTAGTAGTTAATGTTACACCGAGAATGTCAATACTAGGGGAAGTGGGAATATTTACATCATTAACAAATATATGGGAGTCAGTGAGATTCTGTCGGTTAGAAAATTGAATGTACTTGGTTTTCTGTGCAATAAAGGAAACTAGATTCTTTTGTCTCCATTCATTAATTCTAGAAAGGTCCTGGTTCAGAGAAATTGCAGTGTTTATTTTTGAATTTATAAGATCGGGTTGGGTGAAAGAATTGGTAAATGTGAAGGAACTGTGGTGTGTTGAGTCATCTGCGTAGGAATGTATTGGATTATGAGTGGTAGATATGAGATCATTGATATGAATGAAGAACAGAGTTGGGGCCAAAACTGATCCCTGGGGAACACCAGCATTTATTGAGTGAAATTGAGAATAAAGGCCATCTACCATTACACATATTTTTCTGTTATGAAGATAAGAAGAAATTAGTGGAACTAATGATGCAAGGCCGTAGTGTGACATCTTCGACAATAAGGATTGATTGAGTAACTACTGGTCGTACGAGGAGCATACCTATATAAATCGAAAGAGCGTAAGCTACTCTACAACCTCCCATACGCTTTATCTTCTACTTTGCCATGTTCCTGCGTAAAATATTGTAAATCTAAAAAACAAAAGTAAAAATTTTCACCGAATTACCTTAGACTTTCACCTGTTTTTCTCAGAACCTATATTGTCGCACCTTAGGATGTTACTCTACAGTTATTATTGGATCTATAGGAATGGTGTATATACCATTGGAAAGGTAATTAAAAACACTATAAGGCCTATCAAGCCAATTTACTCTAATAATTTAATTTATTTCACAATATGTCGTCAAAGTTGTAATTTTCTATAAATATATTCGCCTGAATCCGTAATCACCTAAATCGAACAAATACACAAAATATATAAAATGTGTTTTATAGCAACTACAGATAAACCTTTTGTGAGTTGTTTGATCACATAAAACATGTGCTATGGGGATTTCTGTAGGAGTTTATCATTTTCTGCAGTGCTATGGTTTTCATTTTTTTTCCTAAATTGCAAGAGAAAAGCAAAAAATAAATAAAATAAAAATATTTTTGATCTAGTTTTATGGTCATATACACCTGTGCCAAATTTCATTTAAATTGAAAGTAAGACCTGGAAGTTTGTAATTAACCGGTCGGTCCAGTAGGCTGAATGGGGCTGAATGGATACAACCCAGAGGGAGAGGGAGAGAGAGAAAAAATATAGGAGGTGGGCCCCCTTATCCCCCAGACTGCCAGTGCCTCACCTGAAGCTCTCCAGCCAAGAACTGGGATGGTGGCCACTCTTCTGACTTCAACTCCCAAGTTACACAGTATTACACAGTTATACAGTATTGTTTGGAATCAATGTTTAAGGGGAGATGGTTCGTTTTTTCTGGATCCCCTTCTCCCTCATGTTTAGCATATTAGTTTTCAGATTTTAGACGTTCGGACCAATAGTTTGGCAATTTTAACACCTTTAGCTCCTTTTCGTTGTTAATTTTAAGACCTATCGTGCCATTTACGTGTCGATTTTTTCCTGGCGAGCGGTAGCGAGCCTGTAATTATAATAGGAAGCAGCCTTCGGCCAGGAAATGTTTCTACCGAAAAATTTACACATTTATCTTGAAAGGGGTTCTAGGGGGTGTTTTTCTAAGTTTGAGGGAGGTCTAGCGAGGAAACTATAAAATATATAAATACACGCATTAATAGAGAAAAAAACAAAAAAATACTAGCCCCTTAACCAGCAACGACCATCGGCGCCCCGTCCCGCCCACATTTTGAGAATGGAAAGAGTAAGGAGTGTTTCTAACATAACAATTGTTGGTGTTCTGATTTATCATTGGTGTATGGGAAACTTGTTGCTAGAATCTTTCATTTCAATTCACTTAGAGACTCCCCACACCATTCCCTCAATGATATATCCATTGAACCTTCAGTTGAGGGGGCAAGACATATCCCTGTTTATGTTGGGAGAGAAACATCCTGACCAGGATTCGAACCCACTCACTCTAGGTTGATTTGGGAGAGTTGGGCACCGTAACCACTAGACCATGAGTGGATATAAGGGAAGCAACCTAAGTTCTTATTTGAAGAACCAGTTTATAGTCGCGTGGAGGACTATGCCTTCGAACAGGTGGTGAGTTTTTTTAGACTTCAACCATGACTATTTTACACTTTCCCCGCCCCGCCAACTCGGCTAAGTGATACAATTTTAATCATCCTGGTACTATTATGGAACCTAATGATAATGTCGGAGGGGTTGGGAGAGAGGTAACCTGACCAGGATTCGAACCCACTAACTCCAGGTAGATTTGAGAGAGTTGGGCACCGTAACCAAATCTACCTGGAGTGAGTTGGTTCGAATCCTGGTCAGAATACCTCTCTCCCAACCTATCCAACGCTATTATTAGATATCCCTGTTACCTCAATACTATATCTTAGCTTATCGCCTACCTTCAGATTTGCCAAAACATTCATATACATTTGTGTTACTGTCATGAGCAACTTCATACACACACCATCTACTGCCAATGCCATTCGAAATCCCTCCTAATTCTCTTTTCAAATATATTAATACTGCGTAAAGTTGTCTATTGATTGCTAGGGACTTTTGTAAACCAATCTCATTGAAGTTATCTGGCCAATACAACCCCTGCTCTTTCTGAAACCTCTTTGTTCTTCACCTATTATATCACCGGTAATCTTGTATAGTCTGTCTGGTAATAAACCTCTTTGTTCTTCACCTATTATATCACCGGTAATCTTGTATAGTCTGTCTGGTAAAAATCGTCTTTGTTCTTCACCTATTATATCACCGGTAATCTTGTATAGTCTGTCTGGTAATAAACCTCTTTGTTCTTCACCTATTATATCACCGGTAATCTTGTATAGTCTGTCTGGTAATAAACCTCTTTGTTCTTCACCTATTATATCACCGGTAATCTGGTATAGTCTGTCTGGTAATCTTGTATAGTCTGTCTGTTAATGGGGCCCACCTCGCTTTTTTTCCTGTTTCTCTCTCTCTCTCTTTGGCTTGTATCCATTCGGCCCCATTCAGCCTACTGTTTTAAGACTTTACCCCCATCCAGGTTTCAATATGTTCCTGGTGAGCGGCAGCGAGCCAGCATATATATATTTTTGTTTTGAGAGCAAGCTAAATTTGTACATTTTTCGATAGAAGAATGTCTCCGGCAAAGCCGGATATCTCCATACAATGCTGGCTCACGATAGATAAACGTCTTAAAACAGTTGGCTGAATGGGGCCGAATGGATACAAGCAAGAGAAAGAGAGAAATGAAGAGAAAGAGAACAACAAAAGCAGGTGACCCCCCTTAATAATTGTTGATACGTCTCTCCTGGTGAGCCAAGTAGGTTATTTCCACTAAAACTCTTAAATTCCATCCATCCATCCATATAGTCAAGCACAATCCCCACTTTTCCATTTTTTTTGTGGGGGGGGGGGGACTCAAGACAGAGCCAGAACAGGGACAACACAAAACAACGAACACACAAAAAACATACAAATTCACACCACATTACTATATATTCTTTAGTACAGGAGCACATTCGCTGCTTTCCTGTAATCGCCTAGTATACATGTTGCAATTTGTTATACTGATTTACACAACCTACCGTAATGAATTATGTCTAATATTGTGTTCCCCATATCTCAACATCTTACACAGCGATTTATCATTTCCAGCAGTTTTTCCCATAATTATTAAGGGAGACATACCGTTTTTCTGGACCCCCTTCTCCCTAATGTATAGCCCCACTAGTTTTGAGATTTTAAGACGTTGGTTCCATTAGTTTGGGGATTTTATGACCTTTCACCCAATTTCTTTGTCAATATTAGGACCCTTTGTGCCATTTAAGTGTCAATTTTTTCCTGGCGAGCGATAGCAAGCCTGTAATCTTAGGAGGAATTGACCGGGAAATTTTTCTACCGAAAAATGTACAAACCTATCTTGAAGGGGTGTCTAGGGGATGTTTTTCTAAGCTTGATGGAGGTCTAGGGAGGAAACATAAAAATATATGAATAAATGAATTACTAGACCAAACAAACAGCCACTGTCCCATTAAATGTGTAAATCTCTGCTTATTATATGTTTATCTGCTCGGTTTATCCTAACACTAACCATCCCTTAACCCTTAATTAGCGGCGAGCAACATAAGTCGAGTTAAATAAAGCTGGACTATGTGGCGGCGCTCGACATAGGTCGAGTGGCAATTTCAGCACGTAATGTGGCTGAGAGAGAGAGACAAGTGGTGGCAGGAGACTAGCGAGCGTATGACTGCTCCAGACCACCGCGGCGAACCTACTGACACAAATCTCAGCTCCCTCCTCCCTCTCTCACTCGCTACATACTCAATTATGTACCGAAAGTACCGAATTACCTGCTTTTTGCACTCGCGTTGCACGGTTATTGCAAGAAAACTATCCATCATACAAGGATCGTTATGGTGTCATTCGAAAGCTCTGTTTATGCCCTTTCAGGGATAGGTACTTGTTTTACGTTCTGGGTCTTATTTAGGCATGAAAATGATCACGTAAACAGCCCTATTTTGGCTAAAAACACCCCGCTGTGCGGTACATATAAATAAACCGCATAGGCCGCTCGTAAGGTGTTAAGGTGAGGTGACCTACTTTATTTCTCTCTCTGGGTTGCATCCGTTCGGCCCTATTCAGCCTATTGTTATAAGACGTTTATCTCCATCCAGCTGGTGATATATACATGGTGAGCGATAGCGAGCCACCCTATTTTGGATAATAGGTTAGACAGCTGGCATTTTTCGATAGAAAAATGTCTCCGGCGAAGCCAAATTTCTCCATAAAAATCGACAAATGGTTGTATCCATTCGGCCCGAATGGATACAACCAAGAAAG
>CM064481.1:11005921-11046700 GCA_032716605.1 Paralithodes platypus
ATTTTCCTCTAAATCTAGAATAAATCCTTAAATATGGGGAACATTGAAAAATATATTCTAACAGCTCTTGTAGCTTATTTGATTCTCTACAAGAATTATTCCGATGTGTATTTCAAGTTTCTCCATATTTAGGGGTTTATTTCATATTTGGGGATTTTTTGTTATATTTTGGGGATAATTTATTATTGGAAGGAGCAAACATATGTAGAGTGGTTTCCATGTAATGTGTTTGTTTGTTCATGGTTTAATGGTGATATTTTTTGCAGGTGTGTGTCGACTGTTTGACGGCAGGATGGAACCATCTGCGAGGAAGAGAGCACGGATCGACTGTATCATCCACTGCTCTGATGATGACAGCGATGCTCTGGTGTCACCACAGGATTTGGACTCCTGGAACACATTGCTCAGGGCTGCAGAAATCAGGCAGCATGATCCAGTCCTGGAAGCAGCCAAGGGCCTTGAAGAAGGAGGAATACCACACATACATTATCACCGTAAATGTCGTAGTCTCTTTACAATGAAGAAGTCACTGGATTCTATCCTTGCCAACGGTGTCAAGATAGAATCAGCAAGCATCGACCCCAGGAGGAGGGCATCAAGGGATGCCCCTAGTACTAGCAGGGTGTATGCCAAAGTATGTATCTTCTGCGAGAAGTCAAGCAAGTACATAAAAACAACAAAGACAAGGGAGCCACTCATACAGTGTGTTGAGCTACGAGCAGATGAGAAGATTCGCAGAGCAGCAATAAGGAAACTCAACCAGAGAATCCTTGGTTTAGTTAGCAGAGACCTTGTTGCTGCAGAGGGTCACTACCACAAGTCGTGCTACAAACTCTTCACAAAAGATGATTTCCCAGCGGCCGCCAGGTCGGGTGCAGGTGAAAATCAGGAAGAAAGCGAGGAAGCACGCTACGAAGAGGTTGAGACAGAAGGCCCTCGAGGAACTCTGCTTGTATATAAGGACCAAATTATTCCCCAACCCAGAGGTACTGCCTATGACAAACCTCACATCTAGGCTTGAGAGATCCATGATGTCTCGTGGTATTATCCAACTGAAACCAGCGACAAAGAAACATGTTCGCCGAAAGATTGAAACCGAGTTTGGAGAATCACTACGCTTTGTCCCAGATGAGAAAGGAAAGCTTCTAATCTATCCACGCAGCCTCTCAATGGACGACCTTGCCCGGCAAGCACACAAAATGGCAAAAGACCTGCAAGAAGCAAGAGCAGCTAACTCTGAAGATGTCTTAACCAAAGCAGGAATGCAGCTGAGGAATGAGATCAATAAACAAGATGTGAGTCAGCCATGGCCTCCCGATACAGATCAGAATGTCATTCCTGCAGCAGTCACTCAATTCCTGCACACCCTGCTGACAGGAGAGTGTGAGTGTGAAACTCCCTCTGAAAGAGCTCAACGTCTTGCCACTTCCTTTGGCAGTGACTTGGTCTTTGCTGTTACCAGTGGCAAGACAAAACCACCCAAGCACGTACTGCTGACCAATGCTGTAAAGTCTTTGACAGGAAACACAGAACTGATCCGAACTCTGAATCGTCTTGGTCACTGTGTGTCTTACTCAATGTTTGAGGAGATCGATACAGCCCTTTGTATCCAGAAGCTGGAATGCTCAAAGGATGACATTCCACTGCCAGCAAACATCTACCCTGGTGTGTTCACAACCCTGGCCTGGGATAACATTGACCGACTTGAAGAGACCCTAAGTGGAGCAGGTACTTCTCATAGAGTCAATGGCATTGCTGTCCAGTCCAAGGTTGCAGGCTCTGTGCCAGAGAAAGTCCTGCCAGAGATTACCAAGTCCAAGATAAGAAGCATCACTCAGACATCATACATGCTGCCAATATACAATGTTGGGCGGCGGGCAGGGCCACCTAGGATTGAGACTGCGTATGTCGACACTACCAAGGAAGTCCAGGATTCAAAGACAAAGAACCTTCTGGCTTCTTACTCGAATGTCAGACCATGAGGACCAGTCCATCAGCAGTTGGACTGGGTTCAACATCAAAATGCGCAGAGACATTGCAGTGGTTCAGGACACTGTAAGCTACCTGCCCACTATCAATGCTCCCGCAACAGAAATGTCCACCGTTAATGAAATCTTGGAACAAACGCATGCTATCATGCAGTCCTTACAGCTTAACAAGATTGTGTGCGTGTTTGATCAAGCACTCTATGCCAAAGCTGCCGAAGTTATCTGGAAACAAGAGAAGTTCAAGAACATTATCATCAGGATGGGCGTCTTCCACACAATCTGTAATCTCATCTCCACCAAAGGAAAGAGGTTTCAAGATGCAGGTCTTAGAGATGTGTGTGGAATCAGGTATCATCGCAGAAGGATCAGTGTCAGGAGTGATGAACGGCAAGAGGTACAACAGAGCAGTGAGACTACACAAGCTCGTGTATGAAGGACTGGAGAGGCTTTCCTGGAAAGGCTTCCTTTCATGGCTAGAAGAAAACCATTCAAGGGACATACACCATCTAGATGAAACACTGAAGGACATCAACAGCTTTCACAGCAATGTGTCTCAGGGACTCTTTCAAGAGCTGATGGAGAGTGAATCATGCACACATATCATGAAGCTTTTCCAAGTTTATCTTGAGACCCTCAGAGATGAACACAACCTCTCAGCATTCTGGATGTCATACCTGGACATGGTTGAGATCATGCTGGACTTAATTCGAGCCTCCAGAGAAGGCAACTGGATGCTCCACCTAGGAGCAATCCGACAGATGATACTGTGGTGTTTGCCTATGACAAAGTGAACTATGCCCGGTTCCTAACCTACTACTATGCCCTTGATGTCTCGACTGCCCATTGAACACCCAGAGGTCCATGAACACTTCATGCAAGGTGGCTTTTCGGTCCAGATCGGTAGCAAGAATCCCTTTGGACGGATCCCTGTGGACCAGACAATCGAAGAGACGATCAACAAAGACACCCAGACACCAGGGGGCACAAAAGGCTTCAGCCTGAAAGGCGGAGCTGTCGCCAGGTACTACCTGACATCGGAGTATCGCAGCAGGTACTTAAGGCAGCTCAGGACTATGGTAGTAGGCCAAAAGTATACTGACTTCAGCCACCCAGACCTACAGATGCCCAGGATGAGAAGAGATGAGGCCGATGTCCAATCTTTAGTTCAACTGATGGAGACCAGCTGGTTGAACCCCTTCAACGCAGAGCAAGAAGATCTTGTCAGTTTGTCAACTGCGACTATGGCACCACCAGAAGTTGTCAAAGACCTTCTAGGGGCCTACAGAATAGGAGAGGATGCATATCAAGCCTTCAAGGAAGAGCGCCTGGAGATCGATACGCCAACTATACAGTTTCATGACACGATGACGAAGACGAAACTGAGAACGTTCACTAACATCAGAATGAAGCCACGCTCACAAGACCATGCCAAGGAGGTTATCTTAAAGGCTGACAGGAACCTATTTGGCCAGATGATCCTTGTTGCCGAGAACAGAAAGCTCAAAATGAGTGATGTCTTGGCTCATCCCCTGGGGCCTTTGCCTTGGGCACTTGCCAGCGGTGATGGGTCTCTCCGCAAGACCAACAAGGCTGCCCTCGCAAAGGAGTTAGAGAGGAATGTTTCTCCTGCAGAAGTGATACCCGAGCCCTCTGCTACCATAATTGATGGGATGAGCCTGGTCCACAAACTGGAAGGGAAACGACAAAACTTTTTCACAGCTTGCAGGTACAGCACTGAGTCACGCTGTTCATGAAGGTGCTAAGAGCAGGCGCATTGATGTTGTGTTTGATATCTACAAGGAGACATCCATCAAGGATGCAGAACGAGCCAAAAGAAGTGCAGGCACAGGAATTAATTTCAAGAACATTCAACCTGGGCACAACATCCAGCAGTGGAGAAAGTTACTCGGCTAGTTCCTCCAACAAGGCAAGTCTTATCAAGTTCTTGGTAGAAATGGAAGGCACCACAGCACAGGGAGAAGCTCAAGGACAAGGAGCTGTATGTCACATGTGAGCAGCGCGCTGCTTCAAGATCACCAAAGAGCAGTGGGAAGAGGCTCCTGAGCTTAAGTCAACTCAATAAGAAGCAGACACACGCCTTCTTCTCCATGCACTTCATGCAGCAGAATCTGGGAACAAGTCTGTCATCATCACTGCAGAAGATACAGACGTCATGGTGTTGTGTCTTGGCATGTGCCACAAGATCCCATCCCATCTGTTCCAGAAGTGCGGGACGAAGAACCGGACAAGATTCCTGGATATCACCACACTGAGCCGCCAACTGGGAGGCAGCGTGTGTGATTCATTGTTTGGTATGCATGCCTTTACAGGCTGTGATACCGTCAGTGCATTCGCTGGCCGAGGGAAGATGACGACACTCAAGCAGGTGAAGAATGGACAAGACATACCAGCATGCTTTTCACGAACTTGGACGCTCATGGGAAGTGTCTCCTGAACTCTTTGAGAAGCTACAGGAAATCACCTGCCACATGTACCTACCATCTACCCACACAACTAAGGTAAACAAGCTTCGGTATGAGCTGTTCTGTGCAAGACGTGGAGAGGTAGAGTCAAGTCAAATCCCTCCTTGTGAGGACTGCCTCTTCATGCATGCACTGCGTGCAAACTACCAGGCTGCGATCTGGAGGAGAAGTCTTCAGAGCCAGCCATTTGTTGCGAACCCAACAGACTGCGGTTGGATGACAGATGAGGACGGTAAGCTTGCCGTCAACTGGATGCGAGGCTCACCAGCACCAGATGCTGTTATGCAGCTACTGTCTTGCAAGTGTGTGCGGTCATGCGAACTCCCTAAGTGTACTTGCCTCAGCAATGGTCTAAAATGCACGGACATGTGCAGGTTACAGACATGTCAGAACAAGGCTATTGAAGAAGAGCCGGTGGCACAACAGTCAGATTCCGAGTCTGACGTAGATGATATTTAGGAGTAGTAATTTGCCATAATAGTATGTACAAGCCCATGGCATGCTTAGTGTGTATTTACAGGACTTGTATTAAATGTGACAATTACTATATGCATTTTGTTGACATTTAGGCATTCCTGTCCCCAAATTTGACATTTTAAAAAAATTCGGAATTTTCGGTAGGGTATGTCTATTCAAGAAGTGATAACGACCATTAAGCTACCAATGTGCAAGGGCTATCATATCAAAACATAAACTAGAGACATGTAGCAAGCTAAAAACACCTAAGAGAATTAGTCACCCCGGGTGGTACCGATATCCCAAAATTCGGGTCTTGGCTCATGGACTATTAGTTGTGGTGGTGGTGTTAGGTGTGGTAGTTGTGGTGGTGGTGATGGTAGTTGTGGTGGTGGTGTTAGGTGTGGTGGTGGTGGTGGTGGTGATGGTAGTTGTGGTGGTGGTGATGGTAGTTGTGGTGGTGGTGATGGTAGTTGTGGTGGTTTTCACACCTTCGAATACCACTCCCTTGGCTTCACACCTCCCAATAGGATACCTGGACCTGAGTTGACCTGAGTGACCCTTCCCCAGACAGTCACTTGATCTCTTGTATATACTATGTTTTTTATTTTTATAACCCCCTCCCCCTCCCCCCCCCCATTATCTCCCTCCCCCTCCCCCTCCAGTATATCCCCCTCCCACTCCCTCCCCCATTATACCCCCCTCCCCCATTATACCCCCCTCCCCCCCCTCCCCCATACCTCCCTCCCCCATTATACCCCCCCCCCCTCTCCCCATAGCCTACAATATATTATTATTTAGGCTAGTATCTATTTATTATATTATATTATACTCCTCCCCTCCTCCCCTTCCCCCCAATATATATATATAATATATAGATCGATTTATGTAGTATCTAAGTTATGCCCCCTCCCTCCCCCATTATACCTCCGCCTCCCCCCATTATACCCCCTCCCCCCAAATATATATATATCATCGTATTTATGTATTTATCTGTATGCCCCTCCCCCCTCCCCCCCCCCCCCCCCCCCCCCCTCCCCCCCCCTTCCCCCTACCCCCCCCCCCCCTTCCCCCCCCCCCCCCCCCCCCCCCCCCCCCCCCCCCCCCCCTTCCCCCATATAATCTATATATATAATATAATTCGTGTTTATGTATTTATCTATGTTATGTATGCCCCCTCCCCCCCTCCCCCCCCATTATACCCCCCTCCCTCCCTCATTATACCTCCCTCCCCCCTCCCCCCCCCCCCCCCCCCCCTCCCCCCCCCTCCCTCCCCCCCCTCTCCCCCTCCCCCCATATATATATATATATATATATATATATTTTTTTTTTTTTTTTTTTTTTTTTTTGGTGGGGGGGGGTTATTTTTTATTTTTATTTTATTGTATCTTTCTAATTGTAGAATGATATAATATATATATATATATCATTCGTATTTATGTATTTATAAGTTATGCCCCCTCCCTCAGCCATTATACACCCTCCCCCTGTTGGCCCATTATGCCCTCCGCCGCCCAAATATATATAATAGCATTCGTATTTATGTATTTATCTGTTATGCCCCCTCCCCCCCCCATATACCCCACTCCCCCATATAATGTATTTATCTATGTTATGCCCCCCCCCCCCCCCCCCCCCTTTTCCCTCCCCCCTCCCCCCTTCCCCCCTCCCCCCCCCCCATATAATCTATATATATAACATAATTCGTGTTTATGTATTCTATGTTATGCCCCCCCCCCCTCCCCCATTATACCTCCCTCCCCCTCCCCCCCCCCCCCCCCACCACCCCTCACCTCCCTCCCCCCCCCCCCCCCCCCCCCCCCATATATATATTTTTTTTAATATATATTTTTTTTTTTTTTTTTTTTTTTTTTTTTTTTTGGGTGGGGGAGGATATTTTTTATTTTTATTTTATTTTTCTAATTGTAGATTGATATAATATATATATATATATATATATATATATATATATATATATATATATATATATAATCGTATTTATGTATTTATTTAAGTTATGCCCCTCCATCCCCCATTATACACCCTGCCCCTCTTCCCCCATTATACCCCCTCCCCCCATATATATAATATTTATTTATGTATTTATCTATATTATCCCCATCCCCCTCCCCCTCCCCCATATAAATATATATTAGGCTCTATTTATTAAATTATTATTCTACTCCCCCCCCCCCCCCCCCTCCCCCCCCCCCCCCCTCATATAAATATTACTAGGCTAGTATCTATTATATATTATTATACTCCTCCCCTCCTCCCCCTCCCCCTCCCCCTCCCTCCATATGTATATATATATAATTTGTTTTTGGGTGGAGGGTTTTTTTTTTTTTTTTTTTTTTCTAATTGTAGATTGATATATATATATATATATATATATATATATATATATATATATATATATATATATATATATAATAGATATATTTTTTTTTTTTTTTTTTTTTTTTTTTTTTTCTGTTGTGCATCTAGCCAGCCATGGATAGAAAACGCCCCATCCCGGAGGACCAGCTGGCCTCCGTCCTTAATACCATCCTGGACATGTCCAGTAGTGAGAGCGAGAGCGAGGACGACATGGGGAGCGAGGAAGAGGAGTGGACGGATGAGGCGGGTGAGGCGGGTGAGACGGATGAAGATGATGGTTTGACCCTTTCTCCACCGCCCAGGGGGAAGAGGAGGAGGATTATCACTTCAGCACCTCCAGAAACTCCAGCTCCACCTCCACCAACTCCACCTCCTCAAACTCCAGCTCCACCTCCACCTCCTCCATCAAATCCACAAACTCCAGCTCCACCTCCTCCACCAACTCCACAACCTCCACCTCCAGAAACTCCAGTCGTCGCCCAACCTCGCCACGTCTCGGCAACACCCGTCCCCCTTCATCGCCACTGCTCATCATCACCCGTCGCCCTACCTCGCCACTTCTCATCACCACCCGTCCCCCTAGCCCGTACATCACTCCACACCACCACCCCCCTCGCCACTGCTCATCATCACCCGTCGTCCTACCTCGCCACCTCTCATCACCAGCCGTCCACCTAGCCCGTACATCACTCCACACCACCCCATCTCGCCACTGTTCATCATCACCTGTCCCCCTAGCCCGTACATCACTCCACACCACCCCATCTCACCACTGCTCATCATCACCCATCGTCCTACCTCGCCACCTCTCATCACCAGCCGTCCACCTAGCCCGTACATCACTCCACATCACCCCACCTCATCCATCCCCACCCGTCCTACCAGCACCCATCCTACCATCAACATCCACTCATGTACTCTCACCACAACCATCAACATCCTCTCATGTCTTCACACCACTACCATTCCCGGACTTCCACACATCATTCTATTCTTTTTCTTCTCCTGCTTCACGACGCACCCTGCATGGCGGTCCTTTGTTACCTCACGTAGAATCACCGGCCAGCAACATTTCAGACAGCCCCTGCATCCTGGCTTCACTCCTGCCGGTGGGTAGTCTGAACACCCCACCATCACATGTCCTGTCTCCTAACGTAGCCTCCCCCTCGCTGATCTCCTTGGGTAACAGCGGGGGCAGCGAGGCGCGCTACATGGCGTTTGTTCCGCCTGAACATCGCCAAATCATGCACGATGAAATTGCTGCGGCAATCGATGAGGAGCTTCCACAGAGGCTTCCTCCTGCCCCACTTCATCCACCCACAGCACCTTCTCCATCACCCTCATCACATCCACCATCACCCACATGCCCTGACTCCACCACACCACCTTCTCCATCACCCCCACCGTCTTCCGCAGAAGACGACTCCCCTCCCCCTCCCCGCCGAAAATCTGGGCCCATGAAGGGCCGAGGTGGTAGGCCCAGGGGCCGCAGAGGTTACATACGTCGTCCAGGCGGACGACGTGGTGCTCTCCCAGCATGTGCACCTCCACGCCCCCCCACCGTGTATGCTGAGGATCACGAGTGGACGTCAGACCCGTTCACACCCAACGTTGATCATTTCACTGGAACCCCTGTCTTGCGGGTTCCAGCACCAGTGACACCACTGCAGTTCTTCCAGCTCTTTTTTACAAGAGAACTGCTCAGGTTCCTGGTGAATGAGACCAACGCGTATGCCTTATTCGTTGGTTCTCTGTGGACATCATTCAGTGAGGAGGACATGGCCAAATTCCTTGGCCTGTACTTCCTCATGGGTGTGAAAAAACTCCCCACTGTGCGTCACTACTGGTTAAATGATGGAGTCCATAATTATCCAACGTTTCGCACGACCATGCAGGTCACCAAGTTCCAAGCCTTGCTGAGCAATTTCCACATGTTCAACAGCAAGGCAGTCATCAAGCAGACCAAAGACAGGCTAGTGAAGATCCGCACGGTGATGCGCTACCTGCTTGCTGGCTTCCAGCTTGCCTACGTCCCGGAGAGGAAGGTTTCCATCGACGAAGGCTGCCTTGGGTGGAAGGGTCGCCTTTCATTCAAGTGCTACAACCCGATGAAGCCGAAGAAGTACGCCATCAAGCTGTACATCCTGGCAGAGTCCACGACTGGTTTCGTGTATGACTTTGAAGTCTACACTGGTATTGGTCAAACTCTCCAGAAAACGGTTGAGGGTTTAACGGAGTCCCTGCAAGGCATGGGTTACAAGTTGTTCATGGACAACTTTTACAACTCAGTTGACCTGTGCCACCACATGCTCACACACCACCAGATCTATGTGTGTGGCACCCTGAGGCTTACACGAGGGGCTCCGAAGCGGTTGCGCGACATTGCCCATGCATCGACACTGGAAGACGATGCAATTGAGGCGATGAACAACGGCACAACCCTAGTGATGCTTTGGAAAGACAAACGGATTGTCAACATGGTGTCCACCTTCCACGACCAGAGCACCATTCCAAAGCAGTCATTTGTCAAGAAGAAGGTACAAGGCAGGTGGCAGCGGACTCGGAAGAACATCATGAAGCCCGTTTGTGTTGACGACTACAACCGCCACATGGGTGGGGTGGATCATTTCGATCAGATGATCCAGTACTACCCCATCCAGCGAAGAACGGTCAAATGGACGAAGATCGTATTCTACTTCATCCAAATGGCCCTCTTCAATGCCTTCGTACTCTTCAAAAAGTGCAACCCCCGCAGGAAGATGACTATGCTGGCGTTCCAGGAAAGTGTAGTCCGTTCCTTGTTGCACTTCAACCCTGCAGAGTGGCCTTTGTCGGGGAGACGCATCCGGCGTGCACAGGATTTGCCAGAAGGTCAGTACGAGCCATGCACCTGTCTCAGGCGAGGCAGGCGGCGTCGGCGGCAATCCTCCGGAAGCTCAGCTGGGTCGCCCCCACCGGACGACAATCCAGACTCCCCAGCCGCTCCTGCTGATGATCCTGGCACTCCTCCTGGTGCTCCTGCTGCTGGTGGAGGCGTTGGGGGAGCACTCTTTCATGACCCCCCCCCCCCTCACCAGGTCCACATGCTGCTGCTGCTGCTGCTGTTGCCGTCGGGGGAGCACTCGCTGAGAATGCACCCCAGGATCGGACTCGGACGATGCTACTGATGATGAGGAGGAAGTGGATGACCTACCACTTGACCCCCCCGCACCAGTAGTACCGGGTGCAGCTGCTGCTGCTGGTGGCGCTCGGGCAGCACCCATCATGGATGCCGACTGGGTTCCACTAGTAATGGACGTTCAAGCTAGGGCTCAGGCACCAAGAGGCCGTCGGATAGGTCCTCGAAGAGGACGGGGTTCCAGGCCCCGTCCTGGGTGGCTGTGATTGGTTGGTGTTGTCACAGCCACCCACAGCCAACAACCAACCACCGATAAGATTTAGTGCCCGTCTCGCGAATAGACTGCCTTCCCCAACAGCCACCCCACACCCAGTAGCTCCGCCCACCTACCTATTCTTGATCCTCGAATTTTGTATAAATATGTTGCTTTGTCCTTATTCTAATCATTACCTGCCCATTCCCTGAAGATGCAAGATGTTTACTTGTGAAACGTTGGATCCACCATGAATTTTGCTAACCTGTTGTACCTCATCTCTGAACCCCAGAGGAAAATTGTTAGAACTATTGAAAGCTGTAACAATAAAATACTGAATGCTGAAACTGCTGTTGCCTTTAACCTCGTCTGTTTAAAAGAGAATCTATTACCTGGCTATACTAACATATATATATATATATATATATATGCTATATATAATATATATATAAATATATCCACACACATACATTACCATTACCATTTACCATTCTTTATATTTTGTTTGACACCTTGTAAAAATATATATTATAATCTATATATATATATATATATATATATATATATATATATATATATATATATATATATATATATATATATTAATATATATATATATATATATATATATATATATATATATATATATAATATATATATACATTATATAACTTTCACACAGAAAATTACACACATTATTGAAGATAATTTACAATTTGCACTACAGTGGATATAGGCCTCCTGGGGAAACCACTCTAAAAAAATAACGAGTCCAGTGCAGTACCTCTTTGGGTGGCTTGGAAATTTACACATATTTCTCTGGTTTGACACCATATATATATATATATATATATATATATATATATATATATATATACACACACAATCACACATTGATTTTACCATTATTTATTTTGACACCTTGTATATATATATATTTATATATATATATATATATATATATATATATATATATATATATATATATATATATATAAATATATCCACACACATACATTACCATTTTTTATATTTTGTTTGACACCTTGTATATATATATATATATATATATATATATATATATACATTACTTTATTTTATTTACGTGTACAATAGAATTATTTCTGAATTTATTACCTGAAGATAACCTGGCTTTCTTATTTTGTTTTTTCAGTGTCAACCCAGGAGCCATTTCCCTTCTCGTTGGAAAGGGTTTTGGCCCTACCAGGTAAGTAAAATTGACAACCTTCATGACTGACATGTCTTCTATGAACATTATACAATTATTGGCAACACAAATTATATAAAAGTGTTGTATATTGTGGCAAAGATATACAACTGTATAAACTTTCTCATATATTTTCATAACAATAACAATGCATGGAAACAATTGCGCATAGCTCACGAACCAATTACGCTATATTATTTTTGTTTTCACCATTGGAAAGAGCACAATTTTCCAATTCCGGTGATATATACATTTATATACGTATCCGACCAAATAACGCAACCACGAGGTGGGGAACAGCTCGGAACCCGGCTAGCATCGCCGGAACAGAGACGGGTGAAGCGTAAATATTCGCATTTTGGCTCTTCATTTCAAATATTCATAGCGCACAAAGTATTTGTCCTAGGAACTTCTAGTTTGTTTTATACTCATAAGCATTATTTGCCGTATTCATTCAGCCTAAATTTAAAACCATACACTTCGTAGCAACGAAATAAATCGAAAATGTTTTAAACCATATAAATCAAAATCATATTTTGTTTTCGGTCACTGCTTGAGAACTATTGAAGATAAACAATTTCAGTTTTCAGATTTGGAAAGAGGAGAAAAAATACTATTATTTGAGCAAAACAAAATGTATGGTCATCACTCACAATTTAGAGCTAGGACGGTGTGAAGACAATTGCATGGGAAATAATTGTATTCCGGACTCATTTACACTTTCATATTTCGATTTATTTACATTTTTGTTTGTTTTATCATGTACTATAAATATTCCTCTTTCCATTGATATATGATACATCACAATAAATAGCATTCTGGTGGATGGAAATCGCGAAAAATGTAAGGCTTCGACAACACTCATGAGCCAAATTCAAGACCCAAAATACTTGTCAAGTGCCTCCTCGGACTTACTGGAACATAATATGTCGCAAGGAGTTAAAATCAAACTTTTGCCTTCCCCATAATATTTACAGCTACACTATTATAATACTATATTTACAGCTACACTATTATAATACTATATTTACAGCTACACTATTATAATACTATATTTACAGCTACACTATTATAATACTATATTTACAGCTACACTATTATAATACTATATGTACAGCTACACTATTATAATACTATATTTACAGCTACACTATTATAATACTATATTTACAGCTACACTATTATAATACTATATTTACAGCTACACTATTATAATACTATATTTACAGCTACACTATTATAATACTATATTTACAGCTACACTATTATAATACTATATTTACAGCTACACTATTATAATACTTTCTCATAATATTTACAGCTACACTATTATAATACTTTCACCATATATCACCAAACAACCACCTCCACATCCATGTCCCTCATTCTATTATTATAATACTTTCTCCATATATCTCCAAACAACCACCTCCACATCCATGTCCCTCATTCTACTATTATAATACTTTCTCCATATATCTCCAAACAACCACCTCCACATCCATGTCCCTCATTCTACTATTATAATACTTTCTCCATATATCTCCAAACAACCACCTCCACATCAATGTCCCTCATTCTACTATTATAATACTTTCTACATATATCACCAAACAACCACCTCCACATCCATGTCCCTCATTATATTATTATAATACTTTCTCCATATATCACCAAACAACCACCTCCACATCCATGTCCCTCATTCTACTATTATAATACTTTCTCCATATATCTCCAAACAACCACCTCCACATCAATGTCCCTCATTCTACTATTATAATACTTTCTACATATATCACCAAACAACCACCTCCACATCCATGTCCCTCATTCTATTATTATAATACTTTCTCCATATATCTCCAAACAACCACCTCCACATCCATGTCCCTCATTCTACTATTATAATACATTCTCTATATATCTCCAAACAACCACCTCCATATCTATGTCCCTCATTCTATTATTATAATACTTTCTCCAAATATCTCCAAACAACCACCTCCACATCCATGTCCCTCATTCTACTATTATAATACTTTCTCTATATATCTCCAAACAACCACCTCCACATCCATGTCCCTCATTCTACTATTATAATACTTTCTCCATATATCTCCAAACAACCACCTCCACATCCATGTCCCTCATTCTACTATTATAATACTTTATCCATATATCTCCAAACAACCACCTCCACATCCATGTCCCTCATTCTACTATTATAATACTTTCTCCCTATATCACCAAACAACCACCTCCACATCCATGTCCCTCATTATATTATTATAATACTTTCTCCATATATCACCAAACAACCACCTCCACATCCTTGTCCCTCATTCTACTATTATAATACATTCTCTATATATCTCCAAACAACCACCTCCATATCCATGTCCCTCATTCTATTATTATAATACTTTCTCCATATATCACCAAACAACCACCTCCACATCCATGTCCCTCATTCTACTATTATAATACATTCTCCATATATCTCCAAACAACCACCTCCACATCCATGTCCCTCATTCTACTATTATAATACTTTCTCCATATATCTCCAAACAACCACCTCTACATCCATGTCCCTCATTCTACTATTATAATACATTCTCCATATATCTCCAAACAACCACCTCCACATCCATGTCCCTCATTCTTTTATTATAATACTTTCTCCATATATCACCAAACAACCACCTCCACATCCAGGTCCCTCATTCTATTATTATAATACTTTTTCCATATATCACCAAACAACCACCTCCACATCCATGTCCCTTATTCTACTATTATAATACTTTCTCCCTATATCTCCAAACAACCACCTCCACATCCATGTCCCTCATTCTACTATTATAATACTTTCTCCATATATCACCAAACAACCACCTCCACATCCATGTCCCTCATTCTATTATTATAATACTTTCTCCATATATCACCAAACAACCACCTCCACATTCATGTCCCTCATTCTACTATTATAATACTTTCTCCATATATCTCCAAACAACCACCTCCACATCCATGTCCCTCATTCTACTATTAAAATTCTGTCTCCATATATCTCCAAGCAACCACCTCCACATCCATGTCCCTCATTCTACTATTATAATACTTTCTCCATATATCACCAAAGAACCACCTCCACATTCATGTCCCTCATTCTACTATTATAATACTTTCTCTATATATCACCAAACAACCACCTCCACATCCATGTCCCTCATTCTATTATTATAATACTTTCTCCATATACAGTATATCCAAACAACCACTTCCACATCCATGTCCCTCATTCTATTATTATAATACTTTCTCCATATATCACCAAACAACCACCTCCACATCCATGTCCCTCATTCTATTATTATAATACTTTCTCCATATACAGTATATCCAAACAACCACTTCCACATCCATGTCCCTCATTCTATTATTATAATACTTTCTCCATATATCTCCAAACAACCACCTCCACATGCATGTCCCTCATTCTATTATTATAATACTTTCTCCATACATCTCCAAACAACCACCTCCACATCCATGTCCCTCATTCTATTATTATAATACTTTCTCCATATATCACCAAACAACCACCTCCACATCCATGTCCCTCATTCTACTATTATATTACTTTATCCATATATCACCAAACAACCACCTCCACATCCATGTCCCTCATTCTACTATTATATTACTTTATCCATATATCACCAAACAACCACCTCCACATCCATGTCCCTCATTCTATTATTATAATACTTTCTCCAAATATCTCCAAACAACCACCTCCACATCCATGTCCCTCATTCTACTATTATAATACTTTCTCCATATATCTCCAAACAACCACCTCCACATCCATGTCCCTCATTCTACTATTATAATACTTTCTCCATATATCTCCAAACAACCACCTCCACATCCATGTCCCTCATTCTACTATTATAATACTTTATCCATATATCTCCAAACAACCACCTCCACATCCATGTCCCTCATTCTACTATTATAATACTTTCTCCCTATATCACCAAACAACCACCTCCACATCCATGTCCCTCATTATATTATTATAATACTTTCTCCATATATCACCAAACAACCACCTCCACATCCATGTCCCTCATTCTATTATTATAATACTTTCTCCATATATCTCCAAACAACCACCTCCACATCCATTTCCCTCATTCTACTATTATAATACTTTCTCCATATATCTCCAAACAACCACCTCCACATCCATGTCCCTCATTCTATTATTATAATACTTTCTCCATATATCACCAAACAACCACCTCCACATCCATGTCCCTCATTCTACTATTATAATACTTTCTCCATATATCTCCAAACAACCACCTCCACATCCATGTCCCTCATTCTACTATTATAATACTTTCTCTATATATCTCCAAACAACCACCTCCACATCCATGTCCCTCATTCTACTATTATAATACTTTCTCCATATATCTCCAAACAACCACCTCCACATCCATGTCCCTCATTCTACTATTATAATACTTTCTCCATATATCTCCAAACAACCACCTCCACATCCATGTCCTTCATTCTACTATTATAATACTTTCTACATATATCACCAAACAACCACCTCCACGTCCAAGTCCCTCATTCTATTATTATAATACTTTCTCCATATATCTCCAAACAACTACCTCCACATCCATGTCCCTCATTCTACTATTATAATACTTTCTCCATATATCACCAAACAACCACCTCCACATCCATGTCCCTCATTCTATTATTATAATACTTTCTCCATATATCTCCAAACATCCACCTCCACATCCATGTCCCTCATTCTACTATTATAATACTTTCTCCATATATCTCCAAACAACCACCTCCACATCCATGTCCCTCATTCTATTATTATAATACTTTCTTCATATATCTCCAAACAACCACCTCCACATCCATGTCCCTCATTCTACTATTATAATACTTTCTTATTTTTTTTTGTTTTTTTAAAGAGACAATGAACGGAGGAAGGAAAAACACAGATAAAACAAAAAGGTTCATGTGCCTAAAGGCATCCTCCATTCATAAAATGTTTGTAACAACTGGATTTAAACATTTGTAAATTGTAAGTTTGTGGAAAGCAATTCGAGGGAAGTGAATTCCAAAGAGTAGTAGCTCTGGGAATAAATGAATTCTGATAAGCAGAAGTTTTTGCATTGTGGAGGAGAAAGTGTAAATTCATGGGCGCTCTCAGCTGCCCTAGTTCTTCGGGGAAAGATGTGGAGAGGCGGCACAATTGAAGCAAGTTCCTCGGAACAATTGCTGTGAAAATATCTGTAGAATAATGCAAGGGATGCAACATTTCTTCGTATGGATAATGTAGGAAGGTCCTGTGTGATTGCAGGATTATTGATTAATCTAATAGCTTTATTTTGAATTTTGTCCAACTGCCTCAATACAACCACTCCACTTCCACCCCACAGAGGTGAACAGTAATCCATCTGAGAACGCACATGACTTTTATATATTACGGCCAACTGCTCGTCAGTGAAGAATTCTCGAACTCTGTACAGGTGTCCCAGTTTTATAGAGGCATTCTTAGCAATGCTTCTAACATAATGTGTCCAGCTCAAGTTAGTAGTTAATGTTACACCGAGAATGTCAATACTAGGGGAAGTGGGAATATTTACATCATTAAAAAAAATATGGGAGTCAGTGAGATTCTGTCGGTTAGAAAATTGAAGGTACTTGGTTTTCTGTGCATTAAAGGAAACTAGATTCTTTTGTCCCCATCCATTAATTCTATAAAGGTCCTGGTTCAGAGAAATTGCAGTGTTTATTTTTGAATTTATTAGATCGGGTTGGGTGAAAGAATTGGTAAATGTGAAGGAACTGTGGAGTGTTGAGTCATCTGCGTAGGAATGTATTGGATTATGAGTGGTAGATATGAGATCATTGATATGAATGAGGAACAGAATTGGGGCCAAAACTGATCCCTGGGGAACACCAGCATTTATTGAGTGAAATTGAGAATAAAGGCCATCTACCATTACACATATTTTTCTGTTATGAAGATAAGAAGAAATTAGTGGAACTAATGATGCAAGGCCGTAGTGTGACATATTAGACAATAAGGATTGATGCCAGATATCGAGTGCTATATTATGTGTTTCACCATGTTGGTCTGTAGCTTGGTTGATTTGATGCGTAAGAATGCAAAGAATGTCTGCAGTTGATCGACATCGTCTAAAACCATATTGCCTATCACTGATTAATTTATTATTCTCAAGATGCTTAATTATGTGATTATTTAATATAATTTCAAAGACTTTACCAAGAGTGGAAGTTATAGCTATTGGTCTGTAGTTTGATGGATCTGAATAGGCACCTTTTTTAGAAACTGGATGAATGTTTGCTTCTTTCCAGGGTACTGGGAAGCATGAGGTATGAGTACACAGACGGAAACAAATTGCCAATACAGGAGCGAGCACCAACGAGCAATTCTTAAGTACTATTGGAGGAATTTCATCTGGACCAGGAGCCTTATCTACTGAGAGATTCTGCAAAATAGTTTTGACATGTTTGGTGTGGATCTTAAGTGAGGGAATTTCAGGCGAATTAAAATTAAGTACAGGGATATCTTGATTTATTTCATCTAAGGTTGAGTTGGTGGAGAAAATATCCGCAAGAAGGTTAGCTTTACCTCTTGGGTCACTTACAAGATTGCCAGTCGGAGATTTTAATGGTGGAATGGATGAAGCAGTAGTGAAGTTGGATTTGAATGAGTTAAGAGTAGACCAAAATATTTTGTTATAATTTGGATTATTAGGAAGTTGATTTGCCTGCTTGTGGAGAAAGTTTGATTTAGTTAGGTTTATTACAGTTTTGGCTTGATTTCTGATGTTTCTAAAGTAATTAAAGGCTTCATGTGTTTTTGATTTTGTGTATGCATTGTAGGCTATTGCTTTTTGTTCAGTTACTCTAGCACAATTATGGTCAAACCATTTAGGTGAATTAGATCTTTTACTGTACTTTTGATGAAGAATAAAAGTTTCCATTCCAATTTTTACCAAACAACCACCTCCACATCCATGTCCCGCATTCTATTATTATAATACTTTCTCCATATATCTCCAAACAACCACCTCCACATCTATGTTCCTCATTCTACTATTATAATACTTTCTCCATTTATCACCAAACAACCACCTCCACATCCATGTCCCCCATTCTACTATTATAATACTTTCTTCATATATCTCCAAACAACCACCTCCACATCCATGTCCCTCATTCTATTATTATAATACTTTCTTCATATATCTCCAAACAACCACCTCCACATCCATGTCCCTCATTCTACTATTATAATATTTTCTCCATATATCACCAAACAACCACCTCCACATCCATGTCCCTCATTCTACTATTATAATACTTTCTCCATATATCTCCAAACAACCACCTCCACATCCATGTCCCTCATTCTATTATTATAATACTTTCTCCATATATCTCCAAACAACCACCTCCACATCAATGTCCCTCATTCTACTATTATAATACTTTCTTCATATATCTCCAAACAACCACCTCCACATCCATGTCCCTCATTCTATTATTATAATACTTTCTCCATATATCTCCAAACAGCCACCTCCACATCCATGTCCCTCATTCTACTACTATAATACTTTCTTCATATATCTCCAAACAACCACCTCCACATCCATGTCCCTCATTCTACTATTATAATACTTTCTCCATATTATCACCAAACAACCACCTCCACATCCATGTCCCTCATTCTACTATTATAATACTTTCTCCATATATCTCCAAACAACCACTTCCACATCCATGTCCCTCATTCTATTATTATAATAATTTCTCCATATATCACCAAACAACCACCTCCACATCCATGTCCCTCATTATATTATTATAATACTTTCTCCATATATCTCCAAACAACAACCTCCACATGCATGTCCCTCATTCTATTATTATAATACTTTCTCCAAATATCTCCAAACAACCACCTCCACATCTATGTCCCTCATTCTACTATTATAATACTTTCTCCATATATCACCATACAACCACCTCCACATCCATGTCCCTCATTCTACTATTATATTACTTTCTCCATATATCACCAAACAACCACCTTCACATCCATGTCCCTCATTCTACTATTATAATACTTTCTCCATATATCTCCAAACAACCACCTCCACATCCATGTCCCTCATTCTACTATTATAATACTTTCTCCATATATCTCCAAACAACCACCTCCACATCCATGTCCCTCATTCTACTATTATAATACTTTCTCCATATATCTCCAAACAACCACCTCCACATCCATGTCCCTCATTCTACTATTATATTACTTTCTCCATATATCACCAAACAACCACCTTCACATCCATGTCCCTCATTCTACTATTATAATACTTTCTCCATATATCTCCAAACAACCACCTCCACATCCATGTCCCTCATTCTACTATTATAATACTTTCTCCATATATCACCAAACAACCACCTCCACATCCATGTCCCTCATTCTACTATTATATTACTTTCTCCATATATCACCAAACAACCACCTTCACATCCATGTCCCTCATTCTAATGATAATACTTTCTCCATATATCTCCAAACAACCACCTCCACATCCATGTCCCTCATTCTATTATTATAATACTTTCTCCATATATCACCAAACAACCACCTCCACATCCATGTCCCTCATTCTATTATTATAATACTTTCTCCATATATCTCCAAACAACCACCTCCACATCCATGTCCCTCATTCTATTATTATAATACTTTCTCCATATATCACCAAACAACCACCTCCACATCCATGTCCCTCATTCTACTATTATAATACTTTCTCCATATATCACCAAACACCACCTCCACATCCATGTCCCTCATTCTATTATTATAATACTTTCTCCATATATCTCCAAACAACCACCTCCACATCCATGTCCCTCATTCTATTATTATAATACTTTCTCCATATATCTCCAAACAACCACCTCCACATCCATGTCCCTCATTCTATTATTATAATACTTTCTCCATATATCTCCAAACAACCACCTCCACATCCATGTCCCTCATTCTATTATTATAATACTTTCTCCATATATCTCCAAACAACCACCTCCACATCCATGTCCCTCATTCTATTATTATAATACTTTATCCATATATCTCCAAACAACCACCTCCATATCCATGTCCCTCATTCTATTTATAATACTTTCTCCATATATCTCCAAACAACCACCTCCATATCCATGTCCCTCATTCTATTATTATAATACTTTCTCCATATATCTCCAAACAACCACCTCCACATCCATGTCCCTCATTCTACTATTATAATACTTTCTCCATATATCTCCAAACAACCACCTCCACATCCATGTCCCTCATTCTATACTATTATAATACTTTCTCCTTATACAACCAAACAACCACCTCCACATCCATGTCCCCTCATTCTACTATTATAATACTTTCCTCCATATATCTCCAAACAACCACCTCCACATCCATGTCCCTCATTCTATTATTATAATACTTTCTCCATATATCTCCAAACAACCACCTCCACATCCATGTCCCTCATTCTATTATTATAATACTTTCTCCATATATCTCCAAACAACCACCTCCACATCCATGTCCCCTCATTCTATTATTATAATACTTTCTCCATATATCACCAAACAACCACCTCCACATCCATGTCCCTCATTCTACTATTATAATACTTTCTCCATATATCTCCAAACAACCACCTCCACATCCATGTCCCTCATTCTACTATTATAATTCTTTCTCCATATATCACCAAACAACCACCTCCACATCCATGTCCCTCATTCTATTATTATAATACTTTCTCCATATATCACCAAACAACCACCTCCACATCCATGTCCCTCATTCTATTATTATAATACTTTCTCCATATATCTCCAAACAACCACCTCCACATCCATGTCCCTCATTCTATTATTATAATACTTTCTCCATATATCTCCAAACAACCACCTCCACATCCATGTCCCTCATTCTATTATAATACTTTCTCCATATATCACCAAACAACCACCTCCACATCCATGTCCCTCATTCTACTATTATAATACTTTCTCCATATATCAGAAACAATCCACCTCCACATCCATGTCCCTCATTCTATTATTATAATACTTTCTCCATATATCTCCAAACAACCACCTCCACATCCATGTCCTTCATTCTACTATTATATACTTCTCCCTATATCACCAAACAACAACCTCCACATCCATGTCCCTCATTCTACTATTATAATACTTTCTCCATATATCACCAAACAACCACCTCCACATCCATGTCCCTCATTCTATTATTATAATACTTTCTCCATATATCTCAAACAAACCACCTCCACATCCATGTCCTCATTCTATATTATAATACTTTCTCCATATATCTCCAAACAACCACCTCCACATCCAATCCTCATTCTATTACATAATACTTTCTCCATATATCACCAAACACACTTCACATCCATGTCCCTCATTCTCTATTATAATACTTTCTCCATATATCACCAACAACCACCTCCACATCCATGTCCCTCATTCTACTATTATAATACTTTCTCCATATATCTCCAAACAACCACCTCCACATCCAGTCCCTCATTCTATTATATAATACTTTCTCCATATATCTCCAAACAACCACCTCCACATCCATGTCCTCATTCTACTATTATACTTTCTCCATATATCTCCAAACAACCACCTCCACATCCATGTCCCTCATTCTACTATTATAATATACTTCTCCCTATATCACCAAACAACCACCTCCACATCTGTCCCTCATTCTATTATTATAATACTTTCTCCATATATCTCCAAACAACCACCTCCCATCCATGTCCCTCATTCTACTATTATAATACTTTCGCCATATATCACCAAACAACCACCTCCACATCCATGTCCCTCATTCTAGTCCTTCATTCTACACTATAATACTTTCTCCATATATCACCAACACCACCTCCATCCATGTCCCTCATTCTACTATTATATTACTTTCTCCATATATCACCAAACAACCACCTTCACATCCATGTCCCTCATTCTACTATTATAATACTTTCTCCATATATCTCCAAACAACCACCTCCACATCCATGTCCCTCATTCTATTATTATAATACTTTCTCCATATATCTCCAAACAACCACCTCCACATCCATGTCCCTCATTCTACTATTATAATACTTTCTCCATATATCACCAAACAACCACCTCCACATCCATGTCCCTCATTCTATTATTATAATACTTTCTCCATATATCTCCAAACAACCACCTCCACATCCATGTCCCTCATTCTACTATTATAATACTTTCTCCATATATCACCAAACAACCACCTCCACATCCATGTCCCTCATTCTATTATTATAATACTTTCTCCATATATCTCCAAACAACCACCTCCACATCCACGTCCCTCATTCTATTATTATAATACTTTCTCCATATACAGTATATCCAAACAACCACTTCCACATCCATGTTCCTCATTCTATTATTAAAATACTTTCTCCATATATCACCAAACAACCACCTCCACATCCATGTCCCTCATTATATTATTATAATACTTTCTCCATATATCTCCAAACAACCACCTCCACATCCATGTCCCTCATTCTATTATTATAATACTTTCTCCATATATCACCATACAACCACCTCCACATCCATGTCCCTCATTCTACTATTATATTACTTTATCCATATATCACCAAACAACCACCTCCACATCCATGTCCCTCATTCTACTATTATAATACTTTCTCCATATATCTCCAAACAACCACCTCCACATCCATGTCCCTCATTCTATTATTATAATACTTTCTCCATATATCTCTAAACAACCACCTCCACATCTATGTCCCTCATTCTACTATTATAATACTTTCTCTATATATCACCAAACAACCACCTCCACATCCATGTCCCTCATTCTATTATTATAATACTTTCTCCATATATCTCCAAACAACCACCTCCACATCCATGTCCCTCATTCTATTATTTTAATACTTTATCCATATATCTCCAAACAACCACCTCCATATCCATGTCCCTCATTCTATTATTATAATACTTTCTCCAAATATCTCCAAACAACCACCTCCACATCCATGTCCCTCATTCTACTATTATAATACTTTCTCCATATATCTCCAAACAACCACCTCCACATCCATGTCCCTCATTCTACTATTATAATACTTTCTCCATATATCTCCAAACAACCACCTCCACATTCATGTCCCTCATTCTACTATTATAATACTTTCTCCATATATCACCAAACAACCACCTCCACATCCATGTCCCTCATTCTACTATTATAATACTTTCTCCATATATCTCCAAACAACCACCTCCACATCCATGTCCCTCATTCTATTATTATAATACTTTTTCCATATATCACCAAACAACCACCTCCACATCCATGTCCCTCATTCTATTATTATAATACTTTCTCCACATATCTCCAAACAACCACCTCCATATCCATGTCCCTCATTCTATTATTATAATACTTTCTCCATATATCACCAAACAACCACCTCCACATCCATGTCCCTCATTCTACTATTATAATACTTTCTCCATATATCTCCAAACAACCACCTCCACATCCATGTCCCTCATTCTACTATTATAATTCTTTCTCCATATATCACCAAACAACCACCTCCACATCCATGTCCCTCATTCTATTATTATAATACTTTCTCCATATATCACCAAACAACCACCTCCACATCCATGTCACTCATTCTATTATTATAATACTTTCTCCATATATCTCCAAACAACCACCTCCACATCCATGTCCCTCATTCTACTATTATAATACTTTCTCCATATATCTCCAAACAACCACCTCCACATCCATGTCCCTCATTCTACTATTAAAATACTTTCTCCATATATCACCAAACAACCACCTCCACATCCATGTCCCTCATTCTATTATTATAATACTTTCTCCATATATCACCAAACAACCACCTCCACATCCATGTCCCTCATTCTATTATTATAATACTTTCTCCATATATCTCCAAACAACCACCTCCACATCCATGTCCCTCATTCTACTATTATAATACTTTCTCCATATATCACCAAACAACAACCTCCACATCCATGTCCCTCATTCTACTATTATAATACTTTCTCCATATATCACCAAACAACCACCTCCACATCCATGTCCCTCATTCTATTATTATAATACTTTCTCCATATATCTCCAAAACAACCACCTCCACATCCATGTCCCTCATTCTAATATTATAATACTTTCTCCATATATCTCCAAACAACCACCTCCACATCCATGTCACTCATTCTACTATTATAATACTTTCTCCATATATCACCAAACAACCACTTCCACATCCATGTCCCTCATTCTACTATTATAATACTTTCTCCATATATCACCAAACAACCACCTCCACATCCATGTCCCTCATTCTACTATTATAATACTTTCTCCATATATCACCAAACAACCACCTCCACATCCATGTCCCTCATTCTATTATTCTAATACTTTCTCCATATATCTCCAAACAACCACCTGCACATCCATGTCCGTCATTCTACTATTATAATACTTTCTCCATATATCTCCAAACAACCACCTCCACATCCATGTCCCTCATTCTACTATTATAATAGTTTCTCCCTATATCACCAAACAACCACCTCCACATCTATGTCCCTCATTCTATTATTATAATACTTTCTCCATATATCTCCAAACAACCACCTCCACATCCATGTCCCTCATTCTACTATTATAATACTTTCTCCATATATCACCAAACAACCACCTCCACATCCATGTCCCTCATTCTATTATTATAATACTTTCTCCATATATCTCCAAACAACCACCTCCCCATCCATGTCCTTCATTCTACTACTATAATACTTTCTCCATATATCACCAAACAACCACCTCCACGTCCAAGTCCCTCATTCTATTATTATAATACTTTCTCCATATATCTCCAAACAACTACCTCCACATCCATGTCCCTCATTCTACTATTATAATACTTTCTCCATATATCACCAAACAACCACCTCCACATCTATGTCCCTCATTCTATTATTATAATACTTTCTCCATATATCTCCAAACAACCACCCCCACATCCATGTCCCTCATTCTACTATTATAATACTTTCTCCATATATCACCAAACAACAACCTCCACATCCATGTCCCTCATTCTACTATTATAATACTTTCTCCATATATCACCAAACAACCACCTCCACATCCATGTCCCTCATTCTATTATTATAATACTTTCTCCATATATCACCCAACAACCACCTCCACAACCATGTCCCTCATTCTATTATTATAATACTTTCTCCATATATCTCCAAACAACCACCTCCACATCCATGTCACTCATTCTACTATTATAATACTTTCTCCATATATCACCGAACAACCACTTCCACAACCATGTCCTCATTCTACTATTATAATACTTTCTCCATATATCACCAAACAACCACCTCCACATCCATGTCCCTCATTCTACTATTATAATACTTTCTCCATATATCACCAAACAACCACCTCCACATCCATGTCCCTCATTCTATTATTATAATACTTTCTCCATATATCTCCAAACAACCACCTCCACATCCATGTCCCTCATTCTACTATTATAATAGTTTCTCCCTATATCACCAAACAACCACCTCCACATCTATGTCCCTCATTCTATTATTATAATACTTTCTCCATATATCTCCAAACAACCACCTCCACATCCATGTCCCTCATTCTACTATTAAAATACTTTCTCCATATATCACCAAACAACCACCTCCACATCCATGTCCCTCATTCTATTATTATAATACTTTCTCCATATATCTCCAAACAACCACCTCCACAACCATGTCCCTCATTCTATTATTATAATACTTTCTCCATATATCTCCAAACAACCACCTCCACATCCATGTCACTCATTCTACTATTATAATACTTTCTCCATATATCACCAAACAACCACTTCCACATCCATGTCCCTCATTCTACTATTATAATACTTTCTCCATATATCACCAAACAACCACCTCCACATCCATGTCCCTCATTCTACTATTATAATACTTTCTCCATATATCACCAAACAACCACCTCCACATCCATGTCCCTCATTCTATTATTATAATACTTTCTCCATATATCTCCAAACAACCACCTGCACATCCATGTCCGTCATTCTACTATTATAATACTTTCTCCATATATCTCCAAACAACCACCTCCACATCCATGTCCCTCATTCTACTATTATAATAGTTTCTCCCTATATCACCAAACAACCACCTCCACATCTATGTCCCTCATTCTATTATTATAATACTTTCTCCATATATCTCCAAACAACCACCTCCACATCCATGTCCCTCATTCTACTATTAAAATACTTTCTCCATATATCACCAAACAACCACCTCCACATCCATGTCCCTCATTCTATTATTATAATACTTTCTCCATATATCTCCAAACAACCACCTCCACATCCATGTCCTTCATTCTACTACTATAATACTTTCTCCATATATCACCAAACAACCACCTCCACGTCCAAGTCCCTCATTCTATTATTATAATACTTTCTCCATATATCTCCAAACAACTACCTCCACATCCATGTCCCTCATTCTACTATTATAATACTTTCTCCATATATCACCAAACAACCACCTCCACATCCATGTCCCTCATTCTACTATTATAATACTTTCTCCATATATCACCAAACAACCACCTCCACATCCATGTCCCTCATTCTATTATTATAATACTTTCTCCATATATCTCCAAACAACCACCTGCACATCCATGTCCGTCATTCTACTATTATAATACTTTCTCCATATATCTCCAAACAACCACCTCCACATCCATGTCCCTCATTCTACTATTATAATAGTTTCTCCCTATATCACCAAACAACCACCTCCACATCTATGTCCCTCATTCTATTATTATAATACTTTCTCCATATATCTCCAAACAACCACCTCCACATCCATGTCCCTCATTCTACTATTAAAATACTTTCTCCATATATCACCAAACAACCACCTCCACATCCCTGTCCCTCATTCTATTATTATAATACTTTCTCCATATATCACCAAACAACCACCTCCACATCCATGTCCCTCATTCTATTATTATAATACTTTCTCCATATATCTCCCAACAACCACCTCCACATCCATGTCACTCATTCTACTATTATAATACTTTCTCCATATATCACCAAACAACCACTTCCACATCCATGTCCCTCATTCTACTATTATAATACTTTCTCCATATATCACCAAACAACCACCTCCACATCCATGTCCCTCATTCTACTATTATAATACTTTCTCCATATATCACCAAACAACCACCTCCACATCCATGTCCCTCATTCTATTATCTAATACTTTTCTCCATATATCTCCAAACAACCACCTGCACATCCATGTCCGTCATTCTACTTATTATAATACTTTTTCTCCATATATCTCCAAACAACCCACCTCCACATCCATGTCCCTCATTCTACTATTATAATAGTTTTCTCCCTATATCACCAAACAACCACCTCCACATCTATGTCCCCCTCATTCTATTATTATAATACTTTTCTCCATATATCTCCAAACAACCACCTCCACATCCATGTCCCTCATTCTACTATTATAATACTTTCTCCATATATCACCAACAACCACCCTCCACATCCATGTCCCTCATTCTATTATTATAATACTTTCTCCATATATCTCCAAACAACCACCTCCACATCCATGTCCTTCATTCTACTACTATAATACTTTCTCCATATATCACCAAACAACCACCTCCACGTCCAAGTCCCTCATTCTATTATTATAATACTTTCTCCATATATCTCCAAACAACTACCTCCACATCCATGTCCCTCATTCTACTATTATAATACTTTCTCCATATATCACCAACAACCACCCTCCACATCTATGTCCTCATTCTATTATTATAATACTTTCTCCATATATCTCCAAACAACCACCTCCACATCCATGTCCTTCAATCTACTATTATAATACTTTCTCCATATATCACCAAACACAACCACCTCCACATCCATGTCCCTCATTCTACTATTATAATACTTTCTCCATATATCACCAAACAACCACCTCCACATCCATGTCCCTCATTCTATTATTATAATACTTTCTCCATATATCACCCAACAACCACCTCCACATCCATGTCCCTCATTCTATTATTATAATACTTTCTCCATATATCTCCAAACAACCACCTCCACATCCATGTCACTCATTCTACTATTATAATACTTTCTCCATATATCACCAAACAACCACTTCCACATCCATGTCCCTCATTCTACTATTATAATACTTTCTCCATATATCACCAAACAACCACCTCCACATCCATGTCCCTCATTCTACTATTATAATCCTTTCTCCATATCTCACCAAACAACCACCTCCACATCCATGTCCCTCATTCTATTATTATAATACTTTCTCCATATATCTCCAAACAACCACCTGCACATCCATGTCCGTCATTCTACTATTATAATACTTTCTCCATATATCTCCAAACAACCACCTCCACATCCATGTCCCTCATTCTACTATTATAATAGTTTCTCCCTATATCACCAAACAACCACCTCCACATCTATGTCCCTCATTCTATTATTATAATACTTTCTCCATATATCTCCAAACAACCACCTCCACATCCATGTCCCTCATTCTACTATTAAAATACTTTCTCCATATATCACCAAACAACCACCTCCACATCCATGTCCCTCATTCTATTATTATAATACTTTCTCCATATATCTCCAAACAACCACCTCCACATCCATGTCCTTCATTCTACTACTATAATACTTTCTCCATATATCACCAAACAACCACCTCCTCCAAGTCCCTCATTCTATTATTATAATAACTTTCTCCATATATCTCCAAACAACTACCTCCACATCCATGTCCCTCATTCTACTATTATAATACTTTCTCCATATATCACCAAACAACCACCTCCACATCTATGTCCCTCATTCTATTATTATAATACTTTCTCCATATATCTCCAAACAACCACCTCCACATCCATGTCCCTCATTCTACTAATATAATACTTTCTCCATATATCTCCAAACAACCACCTCCACATCCATGTCCCTCATTCTATTATTATAATACTTTCTTCATATATCTCCAAACAACCACCTCCACATCCATGTCCCTCATTCTACTATTATAATACTTTTTCAATTTTTTTTTTTTTTTTTTAAGAGACAATGAACTAGGAAAACAGATAAACAAAGATTCATGTGCCTAAAGGCATCCTCCATTCATAAAATGTTTGTAACAACTGGATTTAAATATTTGTAAATTGTAAGTTTGTGGAAAGCAATTCGAGGGAAGTGAATTCCAAAGAGTAGTAGCTCTGGGAATAAATGAATTCTGATAAGCAGAAGTTCTGCATTGTGGAGGAGAAGTGTAAATTCATGGGCCTCTCAGCTGCCCTAGTTCTACGGGGAAAGATGTGGAGAGGCGGCACAATTGAAGCAAGTTCCTCGGAACAATTGCTGTGAAAATATCTGTAGAATAATGCAAGGGATGCAACGTTCGTTCGTATGTATAATGTACGAAGGTCCTGTGTGATTGACAGATTAGTGATTAATCTAATAGCTTTATTTGAATTTTGTCCAACTGCCTCAATACAACCACTCCACTTCCACCCCACAGAGGGAACAGTAATCCATCTGAGAACGCACATGACTTTTATATATTACGGCCAACTGCTCGTCAGTGAAGAATTCTCGAACTCTGTACAGGTGTTCCAGTTTTTTAGAGGCATTCTTAGCAATGCTTCTAACATAATGTGTCCAGCTCAAGTTAGTAGTTAATGTTACACCGAGAATGTCAATACTAGGGGAAGTTGGGAATATTTACATCATTAAAATATATATGGGAGTCAGTGAGATTCTGTCGGGTTAGAAAATTGAAGGTACTTGGTTTCTGTGCATTAAAGGAAACTAGATTCTTTTGTCCCCATCCATTAATTCTAGAAAGGTCCTGGTTCAGAGAAATTGCAGTGTTTATTTTTGAATTTATTAGATCGGGTTGGGTGAAAGAATTGGTAAATGTGAAGGAACTGTGGAGTGTTGAGTCATCTGCGTAGGAATGTATTGGATTATGAGTGGTAGATATGAGATCATTGATATGAATGAGGAACAGAATTGGGGCCAAAACTGATCCCTGGGGAACACCAGCATTTATTGAGTGAAATTGAGAATAAAGGCCATCTACCATTACACATATTTTTCTGTTATGAAGATAAGAAAAAATTAGTGGAACTAATGATGCAAGGCCGTAGTGTGACATATTCGACAATAAGGATTGATGCCAGACTCTATCAAATGCCTTTGATATATTGAGTGCTATTGTATGTGTTTCACCATGTTGGTCTGTAGCTTGGTTGATTTGATGCGTAAGAATGCAAAGAATGTCTGCAGTTGATCGACATCGTCTAAAACCATATTGCCTATCACTGAT
This sequence comes from Paralithodes platypus, assembly GCA_032716605.1. Taxonomy (NCBI): domain Eukaryota; kingdom Metazoa; phylum Arthropoda; class Malacostraca; order Decapoda; family Lithodidae; genus Paralithodes; species Paralithodes platypus. The sequence goes on from CM064481.1 coordinate 11,037,642, forward strand.
TAATTTATTATTCTCAAGATGCTTAATTATGTGATTATTTAATATCATTTCAAAGACTTTACCAAGAGTGGAAGTTATAGCTATTGGTCTGTAGTTTGATGGATCTGAATAGGCACCTTTTTTAGGAACTGGATGAATGTTTGCTTCTTTCCAGTGTACTGGGAAGCATGAGGTATGAGTACACAGACGGAAAAAAATTGCCAATACAGGAGCGAGCACCAACGAGCAATTCTTAAGTACTATTGGAGGAATTTCATCTGGACCAGGAGCCTTATCTACTGAGAGATTCTGCAAAATAGTTTTGACATGTTTGGTGTGGATCTTAAGTGAGGGAATTTCAGGCGAATTAAAATTAAGGACAGGGATATCTTGATTTATTTCATCTAAGGTTGAGTTTTGGTGGAGAAAATATCCGCAAGAAGGTTAGCTTTACCTCTTGGGTCACTTACAAGATTGCCAGTCGGAGATTTTAATGGTGGAATGGATGAAGCAGTAGTGAAGTTGGATTTGAATGAGTTAAGAGTAGACCAAAATATTTTGTTATCATTTGGATTATTTAGAAGTTGATTTGCCTGCTTGTGGAGAAAGTTTGATTTAGTTAGGTTTATTACAGTTTTGGCTTGATTTCTGATGTTTCTAAAGTAATTAAAGGCTTCATGTGTTTTTGATCTTGTGTATGCATTGTAGGCTATTGCTTTTTGTTCAGTTACTCTAGCACAATTATGGTCAAACCATTTAGGTGAATTAGATCTTTTACTGTACTTTTGATGAGGAATAAAAGTTTCCATTCCAATTTTTACCAAACAACCACCTCCACATCCATGTCCCGCATTCTATTATTATAATACTTTCTCCATATATCTCCAAACAACCACCTCCACATCTAAGTCCCTCATTCTACTATTATAATACTTTCTCCATTTATCACCAAACAACCACATCCACATCCATGTCCCTCATTCTATTATTATAATACTTTCTTCATATATCTCCAAACAACCACCTCCACATCCATGTCCCTCATTCTACTATTATAATACTTTCTTCATATATCTTCAAACAACCACCTCCACATCCATGTCCCTCATTCTACTATTATAATACTTTCTCCATATATCACCAAACAACCACCTCCACATCCATGTCCCTCATTCTACTATTATAATACTTTCTCCATATATCTCCAAACAACCACCTCCACATCCATGTCCCTCATTCTACTATTATAATACTTTCTCCATATATCACCAAACAACCACCTCCACATCCATGTCCCTCATTCTATTATTATACTACTTTTCTCCATATATCTCCAAACAACCACCTCCACATCCATGTCCCTCATTCTACTATTATAATACTTTCTCCATATATCACCAAACAACCACCTCCACATCCATGTCCCTCATTCTACTATTATAATACTTTCTCCATATATCTCCAAACAACCACCTCCACATCCATGTCCCTCATTCTATTATTATAATACTTTCTCCATATATCTCCAAACATCCACCTCCACATCCATGTCCCTCATTCTACTATTATAATACTTTCTCTATATATCACCAAACAACCACCTCCACAGCCATGTCCCTCATTCTATTATTATAATACTTTCTCCATATATCTCCAAACAACCACCTCCATATCCATGTCCCTCATTCTATTATTATAATACTTTCTCCATATATCTCCAAACAACCACCTCCACATCCATGTCTCTCATTCTATTATTATAATACTTTCTCCATATATCACCAAACAACCACCTCCACATCCATGTCACTCATTCTATTATTATAATACTTTCTCCATATATCACCAAACAACCACCTCCACATCTATGTCCCTCATTCTATTATTATAATACTTTCTCCATATATCTCCAAACAACCACCTCCACATCCATGTCCCTCATTCTACTATTATAATACTTTCTCCATATATCACCAAACAACAACCTCCACATCCATGTCCCTCATTCTACTATTATAATACTTTCTCCATATATCACCAAACAACCACCTCCACATCCATGTCCCTCATTCTATTATTATAATACTTTCTCCATATATCACCCAACAACCACCTCCACATCCATGTCCCTCATTCTATTATTATAATACTTTCTCCATATATCTCCAAACAACCACCTCCACATCCATGTCACTCATTCTACTATTATAATACTTTCTCCATATATCACCAAACAACCACTTCCACATCCATGTCCCTCATTCTACTACTATTATAATACTTTCTCCATATATCACCAAACAACCACCTCCACATCCATGTCCCTCATTCTACTATTATAATACTTTCTCCATATATCACCAAACAACCACCTCCACATCCATGTCCCTCATTCTATTATTATAATACTTTCTCCATATATCTCCAAACAACCACCTGCACATCCATGTCCGTCATTCTACTATTATAATACTTTCTCCTATATCTCCAAACAACCACCTCCACATCCATGTCCCTCATTCTACTATTATAATAGTTTCTCCCTATATCACCAAACAACCACCTCCACATCTATGTCCCTCATTCTATTATAATACTTTCTCCATATATCTCCAAACAACCACCTCCACATCCATGTCCCTCATTCTACTATTAAAATACTTTCTCCATATATCACCAAACAACCACCTCCACATCCATGTCCCTCATTCTATTATTATAATACTTTCTCCATATATCTCCAAACAACCACCTCCACATCCATGTCCTTCATTCTACTACTATAATACTTTCTCCATATATCACCAAACAACCACCTCCACGTCCAAGTCCCTCATTCTATTATTATAATACTTTCTCCATATATCTCCAAACAACTACCTCCACATCCATGTCCCTCATTCTACTATTATAATACTTTCTCCATATATCACCAAACAACCACCTCCACATCTATGTCCCTCATTCTATTATTATAATACTTTCTCCATATATCTCCAAACAACCACCTCCACATCCATGTCCCTCATTCTACTAATATAATACTTTCTCCATATATCTCCAAACAACCACCTCCACATCCATGTCCCTCATTCTATTATTATAATACTTTCTTCATATATCTCCAAACAACCACCTCCACATCCATGTCCCTCATTCTACTATTATAATACTTTTTCAATTTTTTTTTTTTTTTTTTAAAGAGACAATGAACGGAGGAAGGAAAAACACAGATAAAACAAAAAGATTCATGTGCCTAAAGGCATCCTCCATTCATAAAATGTTTGTAACAACTGGATTTAAATATTTGTAAATTGTAAGTTTGTGGAAAGCAATTCGAGGGAAGTGAATTCCAAAGAGTAGTAGCTCTGGGAATAAATGAATTCTGATAAGCAGAAGTTCTGCATTGTGGAGGAGAAAGTGTAAATTCATGGGCGCTCTCAGCTGCCCTAGTTCTACGGGGAAAGATGTGGAGAGGCGGCACAATTGAAGCAAGTTCCTCGGAACAATTGCTGTGAAAATATCTGTAGAATAATGCAAGGGATGCAACATTTCTTCGTATGGATAATGTAGGAAGGTCCTGTGTGATTGCAGGATTATTGATTAATCTAATAGCTTTATTTTGAATTTTGTCCAACTGCCTCAATACAACCACTCCACTTCCACCCCACAGAGGTGAACAGTAATCCATCTGAGAACGCACATGACTTTTATATATTACGGCCAACTGCTCGTCAGTGAAGAATTCTCGAACTCTGTACAGGTGTTCCAGTTTTTTAGAGGCATTCTTAGCAATGCTTCTAACATAATGTGTCCAGCTCAAGTTAGTAGTTAATGTTACACCGAGAATGTCAATACTAGGGGAAGTGGGAATATTTACATCATTAAAAAATATATGGGAGTCAGTGAGATTCTGTCGGTTAGAAAATTGAAGGTACTTGGTTTTCTGTGCATTAAAGGAAACTAGATTCTTTTGTCCCCATCCATTAATTCTAGAAAGGTCCTGGTTCAGAGAAATTGCGTGGTTTATTTTTGAATTTAATTAGATCGGGTTGGGTGAAAGAATTGGTAAATGTGAAGGAACTGTGAGTGTTGAGTCATCTGCGTAGGAATGTATTGGATTATGAGTGGTAGATATGAGATCATTGATATGAATGAGGAACAGAATTGGGGCCAAAACTGATCCCTGGGGAACACCAGCATTTATTGAGTGAAATTGAGAATAAAGGCCATCTACCATTACACATATTTTTCTGTTATGAAGATAAGAAAAAATTAGTGGAACTAATGATGCAAGGCCGTAGTGTGACATATTCGACAATAAGGATTGATGCCAGACTCTATCAAATGCCTTTGATATATTGAGTGCTATTGTATGTGTTTCACCATGTTGGTCTGTAGCTTGGTTGATTTGATGCGTAAGAATGCAAAGAATGTCTGCAGTTGATCGACATCGTCTAAAACCATATTGCCTATCACTGATTAATTTATTATTCTCAAGATGCTTAATTATGTGATTATTTAATATCATTTCAAAGACTTTACCAAGAGTGGAAGTTATAGCTATTGGTCTGTAGTTTGATGGATCTGAATAGGCACCTTTTTTAGGAACTGGATGAATGTTTGCTTCTTTCCAGTGTACTGGGAAGCATGAGGTATGAGTACACAGACGGAAAAAAATTGCCAATACAGGAGCGAGCACCAACGAGCAATTCTTAAGTACTATTGGAGGAATTTCATCTGGACCAGGAGCCTTATCTACTGAGAGATTCTGCAAAATAGTTTTGACATGTTTGGTGTGGATCTTAAGTGAGGGAATTTCAGGCGAATTAAAATTAAGGACAGGGATATCTTGATTTATTTCATCTAAGGTTGAGTTGGTGGAGAAAATATCCGCAAGAAGGTTAGCTTTACCTCTTGGGTCACTTACAAGATTGCCAGTCGAAGATTTTAATGGTGGAATGGATGAAGCAGTAGTGAAGTTGGATTTGAATGAGTTAAGAGTAGACCAAAATATTTTGTTATCATTTGGATTATTTAGAAGTTGATTTGCCTGCTTGTGGAGAAAGTTTGATTTAGTTAGGTTTATTACAGTTTTGGCTTGATTTCTGATGTTTCTAAAGTAATTAAAGGCTTCATGTGTTTTTGATCTTGTGTATGCATTGTAGGCTATTGCTTTTTGTTCAGTTACTCTAGCACAATTATGGTCAAACCATTTAGGTGAATTAGATCTTTTACTGTACTTTTGATGAGGAATAAAAGTTTCCATTCCAATTTTTACCAAACAACCACCTCCACATCCATGTCCCGCATTCTATTATTATAATACTTTCTCCATATATCTCCAAACAACCACCTCCACATCTAAGTCCCTCATTCTACTATTATAATACTTTCTCCATTTATCACCAAACAACCACATCCACATCCATGTCCCTCATTCTATTATTATAATACTTTCTTCATATATCTCCAAACAACCACCTCCACATCCATGTCCCTCATTCTACTATTATAATACTTTCTTCATATATCTTCAAACAACCACCTCCACATCCATGTCCCTCATTCTACTATTATAATACTTTCTCCATATATCACCAAACAACCACCTCCACATCCATGTCCCTCATTCTACTATTATAATACTTTCTCCATATATCTCCAAACAACCACCTCCACATCCATGTCCCTCATTCTACTATTATAATACTTTCTCCATATATCACCAAACAACCACCTCCACATCCATGTCCCTCATTCTATTATTATACTACTTTCTCCATATATCTCCAAACAACCACCTCCACATCCATGTCCCTCATTCTACTATTATAATACTTTCTCCATATATCACCAAACAACCACCTCCACATCCATGTCCCTCATTCTACTATTATAATACTTTCTCCATATATCTCCAAACAACCACCTCCACATCCATGTCCCTCATTCTATTATTATAATACTTTCTCCATATATCTCCAAACATCCACCTCCACATCCATGTCCCTCATTCTACTATTATAATACTTTCTCTATATATCACCAAACAACCACCTCCACAGCCATGTCCCTCATTCTATTATTATAATACTTTCTCCATATATCTCCAAACAACCACCTCCATATCCATGTCCCTCATTCTATTATTATAATACTTTCTCCATATATCTCCAAACAACCACCTCCACATCCATGTCTCTCATTCTATTATTATAATACTTTCTCCATATATCACCAAACAACCACCTCCACATCCATGTCACTCATTCTATTATTATAATACTTTCTCCATATATCACCAAACAACCACCTCCACATCTATGTCCCTCATTCTATTATTATAATACTTTCTCCATATATCTCCAAACAACCACCTCCACATCCAGGTCCCTCATTCTACTATTATAATCCTTTTCTCCATATATCACCAAACAACACCTCCACATCCATGTCCCCTCATTCTACTATTATAATATACTTTTCTCCATATATCACCAACAACAACCGCCTACACATTCATGTCCCTCATTCTATTATTATCCTACTTTCTTCATATATCACTCAGCAACCACCACCACATCCATGTCCCTCATTTCTATTATTATAATACTTTCTACGTTCTCCATATATCTCCAAACAACCCACCTCCACATCCATGTCCCTCATTCTACTATTATATACCTTTCTCCATATATCACCACACCACCACTTCCAATCCATGTCCCTCATTCTACTATTATAATACTTTCTCCATATATCACCAAACAACCACCTCCACACAGCCATGTCCCTCATTCTACTATTATAATACTTTCTCTATATGCCACCAGACACCCACCTCCTCATCCATGTCCCTCATTCTATTATTATAATACTTTCTCCATATATCTCCAAACACCACCTCCCATCATGTCCGTCATTCTACTATTATATATCCATCTCCAAACAACCACCTCCACATCCATGTCCCTCATTCTACTATTATAATAGTTTCTCCTATATCACCAAACAACCACCTCCACATCTATGTCCCTCATTCTACTATTATAATACTTTACTTCTCGCCTATATCTCCAAACAACCACCCTCCACACCATGTCCCTCATTCTACTATTAAAATACTTTCTCCATATAAATCACACAAACAACCACCTCCACAATCCTAGTCTTAGATGTCCACCTCATTCTATATAAATTAAAAAACAAAAAAAAAAACCATACCATAGTTTCTCCCCCTATATCAGCCCACATCCATACACCAAACAACCACCATCCACAGCTATGTCCCTCATTCTATTATTAATTAATACTTTTCCTCCATATATCTCTCAAACAACCACCTCCACAATCCATGTCCTCATTCATACTATTTAAAATACTTTCTTTCTCCATATACATCAAACCCCAAACACCAACCTACCGCCACATCGCATGTCCCCTTCATTCTATTCTTAATAACTTACTTCTCTTCCCCTCTGTTTTCTTCTCTACTATTATATAATTATCTCCATATATCACCAAACAACCACCTTCGCTCCAAAACATCCAAGTCCCTCATTCTAACTACTATTAAATACTTTCTCCCATATCACACCAAACAAACCACCCTCCAATCGCAAGTTCCCCTCATTCGTAATTATTAGATACTTTCTCCGCCATCATAGCTCCAAAACTACCACCGCCACAATCGATCCTTGTCCCCATTTCTCCTGATATATACTTTCCTCCATATATCTCCAAATCAACTACCTCCACATCCATGTCGCCTTCAGTCTCTATTATAATACTTTCTTCTCCATATATCACCAAACAAACCACCTCCACATCTAATGTCCCCTCATCATTCTATTATGTATAATACTTTTCTCTCCATATAATCTCCAAACAGACCCACCTCCACATCCATGTCCCCTCATTCTACTAATATAATACTTTTTCCCTGACTTTCTCCATATATCTCCAAAACAACCACCGTCCACATCCATGTCCCTCATTCTATTATTAAATAACGCTACTTTCTTCATATATCTCCAAACAACCACCCCCACAAAAATCCATGTCCCTCATTCTACTATTCAATGCTATCTCCACGACACTATAAAATCTATAATAACTGATTATCTAAGAATAACCTCTCCACATCCATGTCCCTCCTTCTATCTAGTCTATCTATTATAATACTTTTTCATTTTTTTTTTTTTTTTTTTAAATAAAGAGACAATTGACGAGGAAGGGGGGGAACAACACGATACAACAAAAAGATTCATGTTGCCTAAAGGCATCCTCCATTCCCATAAAATGGTTTTGTAAAACAACAACTGGATTGTAAATATTTTGTAAATTGTAAGGAGCAGTTTTGTGGGAAAACAGCAATTCGCGGGAAGTGAATTCCAAAGAGTATAAGTCTCTTGGGCATAAATGAATTCTGGATAAGTCAGAGTTTCTGCATTTGTGGAGGAGGAAAGTGTAAAAATTCATGGGCGCCATCTCCTCAGATCTGCCCCCTAGTTCTAAATAAAATACTAAACTACGGGGAAAGATGGTGGAGAAGGCGGCACAATTGAAGCAAAGTTCCTCGGAACAATTTGCTGTGAAAATATCTGTAGAATAATGCAAAAGGGATGGCCAACGTTTTCTTCTCTTTCGTATGCGATAATGGATAGGAAGGGGCCTGTGTGATTGTCAGGATTATTGGGGGGATTTAATCCTAATAGCTATTATTTTTGAATTTTGTCCAACTCGGCCGCCTCAATACAACCACTCCACTTCCCATTCCACCCCACACAGAGGTGAACAGTAATCCATCTGGAAGAACGCACATAAAGAACGTTTTAATATATTACGGCCAACTACTGGCTCGTCAGTGAAGAAAGTTGGGAGGGGTGTTTCGAACATCTGTACAGGTGTTCCAGTTGTTTTAGAGGCATTTCTGTAGCAATGGGCGCTTTCTCACAATAATGTGTCCAGCTCAAAGTTAGTAGTTCATGTTAATTACACAAACAAACACCGAGAATGTCAATACTAGGGAAGTGGGATATATGTGTACATCATTAAAAATATATGGGAGTCCGTGA
>CM064481.1:11046800-11273957 GCA_032716605.1 Paralithodes platypus
GATGGGTTGAGTGCTCAGAGCCCTTCGGCCATGCTTCCCCTACACTCGACTCCCAGCCATCCCAGTAGTTTGCCGACCCCGGGTACGCTTCCACAGTTGGGTGGTGACTGGCAGGGTGGGTTGCCCCTGGGGTGACCACCGGTAATTTCAAACATTGTAGCACCTTCACCTCCTCAAGGGTTATCTCCAGAATTATTGTTTCGGCTCGAATTAGCTAAGATCGAAGAGAGAAAGGCTATCAGGGTATCTGTCGAGCAACAAAGGGCATGTGAGCTTCAGCAGCAATTAGAATTAGCCAAGATAGAAGAGAGAAAAAGTCACCAGCACATAGAGCTAGCAAAAATTCAAGCTGATTTAGAGTCGACTAGGTACTGCGCCGACATGGACGTAGAGAAGTCGCGAGTAGAGGCAACGGGACAGCGACTTGGGGCTGGTAACCGTGGTCATGATCAATCTCTCTCGCACTTATTGAAACTGGTTCCGGTGTTTGATGAGAGTGGGGAAACAGAATTTTTCGCACGCTGTGAGAAGAAGTGCCAGGAACACCAGTGGCCAGAGAATAAATGGGCAGCACTTGTATCCTCTAGATTAATAGGCAAGGGTCTTAAAGCCTACGATGCGTTACCTTTGGAGTCATGTATTGTGTATGAGGATCTCAAGGAGGCTGTCCTGAGGGCTTACGAACTGCAACCAGAAACGTACCGTTTGAAGTTCCGGGGTGTAACTAAGGGAAGAGATAGCACCTTTTTGGAACACGCCCGGGACTTGTCCGATGCTATGGGGAACTGGCTCCGATCTGAGAAGGTAACAACGTTTGATGGAGTTAAGCAGTTGATGATGTTGGAACAGTTCTTTAACCCGTGGAGCCCCGGCTAGTTTTGTAATGTTTGCGCACCAGAACCCGGCCGGTTTTCAAAAAATGGTTTTATTCCAGAAACAATAGCGAATGGGTTAGGAATGAAGGAAAAACCACGAAAAACCGCTCAAAAAGCTTAAAAAATGGTCCTACAGAGCCCCCGAAAACGGATTTTATAAGAGTAAAAAATTGAAGGCAATTATCCCAAAAAAACAGGTTTTTGCGCGCTCGCGCGCACACACGTGGACTTTGAGAGTTTTCAACCATCGGCACGGTTGCGTGGGATACGTACACAGTTCCCATACAAATCTGAGCCCTCTTGAGTGGCTACCCCTGAGGTTACGGTCGGCGCAATTAGGGTGACGCGCCAGGCGCGTCTCTGGGGCTGTGCGTTACATACATCGCCGACGCGTCAGGCGCGTCGCTGGGGCTGTACGGGTTAACACCTTATTGGCGGGCTAGGCGGTATTTTACACCGAGCCGCCCAGCGGGCACAATCCCGAAATATTCGCTCACTTTCACTCGCCCTAGCGCCGTAACTATGGCTCCAATCGGAACGAAACGATCATTTTTGGAACGATACTCTGTCTCCCCATAGAAGTCTATTCTGAATGAAGTGAGGGAGTGTGGAGGGTGGGAGGAGGTGAGGAAGAGAGGCTACTTTTTGGTCTATTTCCCAGGCGCGTTCGGATGCGTTCGCTTTGTCCTGACTTCGGCCTCACGCGCGTCTATTATTCCTTCGGTAAGCCCTCTTATTTTCTCTTGTTTCTCCTTATTTCTGTATTCTCTGTATTCTCGCTCTCTCTCTCTCACTCCTCTTGTCTGTCTGTCTGACTCTCTCTCTCTCTCTCTGGCTAGCTCGCTTTCTCTCTCTCTCCTCCCTTCTCCTTCGTACGCGCTGTCTCCCTTCCTCCCTTTCTCTCTTCTCTATATTTCTCCCTTTCGTATATGTAATTCTCATTATTCTTTTCTCTAATCCCTCTTTCTTTATTTGCTTGTAATATTTGTGTATTATTATATCTTTTCCTTTCTATTTTCACTTCAGTTTCTGTATTCTCTTTCATTTATCACTAATAAATTTCATTCCTTACAAGCTACCGTACAAATGCGGTATATATATCTGATATATATATATATATATATATATATATATATATATATACTGTATATTGGTGTATGTTGATATCAATCATTTGATAGGCGTATATATCACGGTATACGGTATACGGTATATTTCTGTCCCTACAATGTACCATACATGGTGATATGTATGCCTATCAAATGATTGATATCAATATACGGTATATATATATATATATATATATACTGTATATTGGTGAATATTGATATCAATCATTTGATAGGCGTATATATATCACCATGTACGGTATATTTGTTTCCTTACGAAGGTGACCTTGAAATTGCTATGACTCGTCTCTCTCCTTTCGTAAGGACAGAAATGTACCGTATACCGTGATATATACGCCTATCAAATGATTGATATCAATATATATACTGTATATTGTGGTATATTGATTTCAATCATTTGATAGGCGCATATATCACGGTATACGGTACATTTCTGTCCCTACAATGTACCGTACATGTGACCTTGACATTGCTATGACTCTTCTCTCTCCTTTCGTAAGGACAGAAATGTACCGTATACCGTGATATATACGCCTATCAAATGATTGATATCAATATATATATACTGTATATTGGTGTATATTGATTTCAATCATTTGATAGGCGTATATATCACGGTATACGGTACATTTCTGTCCCTACAATGTACCGTACATGTGACCTTGACATTGCTATGACTCTTCTCTCTCCTTTCGTAAGGACAGAAATGTACCGTATACCGTGATATATACGCCTATCAAATGATTGATATCAATATATATATACTGTAATGTATATTGATTTCAATCATTTGATAGGCGTATATATCACGGTATACGGTACATTTCTGTCCCTACAATGTACCGTACATGTGACCTTGACATTGCTATGACTCTTCTCTCTCCTTTCGTAAGGACAGAAATGTACCGTATACCGTGATATATACGCCTATCAAATGATTGATATCAATATATATATACTGTATTTTGGTGTATATTGATTTCAATCATTTGATAGGTGTATATATCACGGTATACAGTACATTTCTGTCCCGACAATGTACCGTACATGGTGATATGTATGCCTATCAAATGATTGATACCAATATACGGTATATATATATATATATATATATATATATATATATATATATATATATATATATATATATACATATATATAGGCGTGCATTTTCACTCTCTCTGTTTCGCTTGCTTTGCAGGAATTTTTGTTTTGTTTTATAAATAATATTATTTCAACACATTTCCAAATCACCCTATGGGGTAGTGTTGATGACTCATTTTTTTTTTGTGGTGTTCCCAGGAGGTGTAATCCACATTTCATTGAGGTAGAAAAGGCAGTTATAGGATTGAGGTAGATAAAAGGCAGTTATATGATTGAGGAAGACAAATGACATGGATGTATGAGGTAGACCAAGAAGCAGATGGATGGATGAGATTAGAAACTTATGGATGTAATGGGTGATGTTGCTGATGATGATGAATGCACTTGTGTTTGGGTAGTGTGCTATTCCACCATATGAATGATTGAATGACATGAATTCATGAGGTAGTTTGAAATAGATGAATGAATGATTGCATGAACTTATGAATGATTGGCAAGAGGTCTAGAGGAGGAGGAGGTCTTGGAAGAGGTCTAGAAGTGTTCCAGTGTGTGGTACTCGGTGTAACATGGAGAAGCGCATAGTCCCACATTGCAATAACTACACATGAACGTGGTTTCCTTCCTGATTTGGTTCCTCCTTGTTGTGTGTCTGCAGACGTGGCACTGCTTCAGTCCGTGCTTCCGGTTGGCTGCGATTTGTGATGCTGAGCGGGGGCAAAACACAAGCATGTGGGTCGAGAAGTAGTCCCGGCTCTCAAGGCGGGCAGGCATATTCACGATCGGCCTCGGAGGTGGTAGCATACGTGTGGTTCCGTGCTTCCTGAAGATGGAGTCGATGATTTCCTGCGCGAACAGCCTTACCGAGCTCTTCCTTCCTGTCCGCGTCATCCACAGGTTGTACGCGTTCAGGATAGTGACATCAAGAAGATGGAGTACCACCTTCTTATACCACTTACACGTCTTCCTGAGGCAGTCAACAGCAGTGATTTGCATGTCACTCTTATCCACCAACCGCATGTTTATGTTGTAGTCCATAACAAGGTCAGGTTTGGAGATAGTTACTAGATGCTTCTCGCGGGTGACAGGGTCCATGTGGTATATCTTCTTCCCGCTATCTCGCATTTTGGACTTGTGGAAGGTGGAGAGGACATTGACTGACTTTGTGTCATGCCAACAAATAGCCAGTATACTGTCACTGCTGCTCTTCTTCCGGAAGATGTCTCCTTTCTGTGTAGCATGAAACTTGGGCCAGTGTTTCCTGTTTGCCCTGACAGTTCCACAGCTTCCCGTGCTCCTTGCAAGGAGATACCTGGCAAGGAGAGGAGAGGTGTAGAAATTGTCGCTGTACAAGATACGGTTGGCATCCAGATACGGCTCCATCAGTGTCTTCACAACCGCCCCTGAAAGACCCAGTGGGTCGTTTGGAATGTCCACATCAGTAGCGGTGTAGATGATGAGGTCCAGCACGTATCCTGTCTCGCAGTCACACAGTACAAAGAACTTGATCCCGAAGCGGTGACGCTTCGACGGAATGTACTGCCTGAAAGAGAGACGTCCACGGAAGAGGATCAAGGACTCATCGATCACAACATTCTGAAAAGGTTTGAAAAACCGGCGATACCTAGTCAGGAGGGAGTTCAGGAATGGCCGGATTTTCCAAAGCTTGTCAGCTCCGTGTGCGGCAGTGTTGTCGACAAAGTGCAAGCACTTGAGAATTTGTCGGTATTGGTCCCTGGGCATGTACATGTTGAAGACTGGCGTTGATCTAATGTCATGCATCAGCCAATAATCCAGCATGTTGTGCTTTCTCATGTGGGGCATTAGCATGGTGAGGGCCAAACACGAGGAGCTCAGGGATATCGATGGGCGTCCATCTCCTCATGTGGGGCGAGGCCATCTCTTCGGAGTGCTGGCTTGCGTAGAGGTTTGTCTCCCTTACCATGTCCCCGAGCAATTCATCGTCAAAGAATGCTCGGAAGTAGTCATAAGGGGTGTCATTTTCGGAACAGGGAAAGGCAGGCTGGACGCCATTTGGCCCCTTATCAAAATTGGGTGGAACCCCAGGCATATCCCGAGGCTCGCAGTGCTCCCACTGAAAGATAGGTGGCTCGTCCGGCCTCCTGCCCCTCCCGACCACTCGTGGGGCACCTCCTGGGGCACCTCCCGGGGCACCTCCTGGGGCACCTCCCGGGGTACCTCCTGGGGCACCTCCCGGGGCACCTCCTGGGGCACCTCCCCGAGCACGTACCCGAGCACCTCTTCCGGCCCTTCCTCGGGCCCTTCCTCGGGCCCTTCCCCGGGCACCTTGCTGTGGCTGTCCCTGTTGTGGCGGTCCCTGCTGTGGCTGTGGCTGTGCCTGCCCGCCATTAGAATCGCTTGCTGGCGTGGGTGATATCCTGGCTTCAGGCGAATCGGGAGAGCTTGAGCCGGTGCCGGCATCACTCTCAGACATCATCAGCCGACGCCTGGTCCTCCTGATCCTCCTCATCCGCTGCAGCCCGGGTGGCGTTGACAACCTGGGAGGAGCAACAACAGCTGGTGTTGACGTCGCTGGTCCTGGTTGTCCATGGGCGGGGGTTAGTGGTTGTTGCACTACCCCCGAGATGTTCCCTAGCTCACCGGGCATCACTGGAGGCTCTGACGAAGCTCGCTGCCTGGATGTGGATGGGCGTGGCTGTGGGGATGACGATCTTCGTCGTTTGGCCTGTCTTGTGTTGCCTATAAAAATTGTGGGAATGGTATTTCGTATGAGGGATGTGCAGACTCAAACTTGACAACTAAGACATGATTGATTTGAGAGAGAGAGAGAGAGAGAGTCCTAGCAATTTCAAGGTCACCTGCGTAAGGAAACAAATGTACCGAATACCGTGATATATACGCCTATCAAATGATTGCAAGCAATATACACCAATATACAGTATATATATATATATATATATATATATATATATATATATATATATATACTGAGGGAAGTGAATTCCAAAGAGTAGTAGTTCTAGGGATAAATGAATTTTGATAAGCAGAAGTTCTGCATTGTGGAGGAGAAAGTGTAAATTCATGGGCGCTCTCAGCTGCCCTAGTTCTATGGGGAAAGATGTGGAGAGGCGGCACAATTGAAGCAAGTTCCTCGGAACAATTGCTGTGAAAATATCTGTAGAGTAATGCAAGGGATGCAACGTTTCTTCGTATGGATAATGTAGGAAGGTCCTGTGTGATTGCAGGGTTATTGATTAATCTAATAGCTTTATTTTGAATTTGTCCAACTGCCTCAATGCAACCACTCCACTTCCACTCCACAGAGGTGAACAGTAATCCATCTGAGAACGCACATGACTTTTATATATTACGGCCACTGCTCGCCAGTGAAGAATTCTCGAACTCTGTACAGGAGTCCCAGTTTTTTAGAGGCATTCTTAGCAATGCTTCTAACAAAATGTGTCCAGCTCAAGTTAGTAGTTAATGTTACACCGAGAATGTCAATACTAGGGGAAGTGGGAATATTTACATCATTAAAAAATATATGGGAGTCAGTGAGATTCTGTCGGTTAGAAAATTGAATGTACTTGGTTTTCTGTGCATTAAAGGAAACTAGATTCTTTTGTCCCCATTCTTCAATTCTAGAAAGGTCCTGGTTCAGAGAAATTGCAGTGCTTATTTTGTAATTTATAAGATCGGGTTGGGTGAAAGAATTGGTAAATGTGAAGGAATTGTGGAGTGTTGAGTCATCTGCGTAAGAATGTATTGGATTATGAGTGGTAGATATGAGATCATTGATATGAATGAGGAACAGAGTTGGGGCCAAAACTGATCCCTGGGGAACACCAGCATTTATTGAGTGAAATTGAGAATAAAGGCCATCTACCATTACACATATTTTTCTGTTATGAAGATAAGAAGAAATTAGTGGAACTAATGATGCAAGGCCGTAGTGTGACATCTTCGACAATAAGGATTGATGCCAGACTCTATCAAATGCCTTTGATATATCCAGTGCTATTGTATGTGTTTCACCATGTTGGTCTGTGGCTTGGTTGATTTGATGCGTAAGAAGGCAAAGAATGTCTGCAGTTGATCGACATCGTCTAAAACCATATTGCCTATCACTGATTAATTTATTATTCTCAAGATTAATTATGTGATTATTTAATATAATTTCAAAGACTTTACCAATAGTGGAAGTTATAGCTATTGGTCTGTAGTTTGATAGATCTGAAGAGGCACCTTTTTTAGGAACTGGATGGATGTTTGCTTCTTTCCAGGGTACTGGGAAGCATGAGGTATGAGTACATAGACGGAAATTTTTTGCCAATACAGGAGCAAGCACCAAGGAGCAATTCTTAAGTACTATTGGAGGAATTTCATCTGGACCAGGAGCCTTATCTACTGAGAGATTCTGCAAAATAGTTTTGACATGTCTGGTGTGGATCTTAACCTCTCCGCGGCGCACAGGGGGTTTTCTACAGGGTAAGACTGTGCGCACCTATGATGATTTTGGGACCTATTGCCAATTTCGATAAAAAGTACATCATCGTGTAGGGAATGTTTGCGTGCATCGGCCCATATATATTTGACCCCCCAAAAAATGTCTGGGGGGGGTAGGGGAACGGTCCGTAGTTGAAAAATGTGGAGCGAATGGCACCGCGCGGCTAGATTGTCATCGAGCGGCGAGATTTCCCTGCCGAATATTTACGCGCACAGGGGATAGAAGGAGAGGGAGGAGGGGGTGGGTTACCGCGTATTATCACGTATATCTCCTTTTTAGAGCCCTTTTAGGCTATTTAGAGTATGTATACGTGTGTAGGGCACCCATATAACAATGAATATGCCTCATAGTGACCAAAAATTGCAATATATAAGGGAATTATAAGAGAATATTTAGGCGGGAATGAAGATGTGTTGGAGGTTTGGCGGCAATTTATGAGCTGAGAGTGTGGTTTTACGCCATACATATCACGTATATCTTGTACGTAGAGCACTGTCACGCTATAATACAGACTTGTACGTATGTATACGTGCCATATATCAAAATATATACCGCATATAAACCAATTCATGCGATATTTACGCACATTATCAATGAGTTTCTATGCGTGAACCAAGGTGTGAGTGAGTTGTGGTGGGAATGAAAGGGGGAGAGGGTGTGTTACGCCATAAATATCACGTCAATCTTGTATTTAGAGCACTCTCATGCTATAATAAAGACGTGTACATATGTAGGCGTCCCATATAACAAGGAATATACCGCATATAGCCCAATTGATGCGATATTTACGCAAATTGTGAATGTGTTTCTAGCAGACGGAAGCCTGAAAGGGGGGGGTTGGGGGTGGGTGGGTGGGAGGGAGGCATGCAGGGGTGCAGTGAGTGAGTGAGTCGTGGAGAGATGGAAGTCAGGCAGATCTCTAGATAGATAACCAGCTTAGTGATAATTGTGGAGGCGCCCCAGGCGTATTGATGTTTGGTATTTTGACCCTTATGTCTACCAGATGGCTGGTGTTCGTTGCCATCAACAGGTCTACAATAACATGAGTCAGGAATGGAGAGAGAGAGAGAGAGAGAAACTGAGACATGCGTATGTCGTACATATAAATGGACTTCAGAATTGCATTTTTATGCAAGCAGACATTGCATTTTAGACACATGTGAAGTACCACAGAAACATGTAGGCCATTGACTGTAAATAAAGTACTATATTTATAGACCACCAGCGACGGTGCTGAGTCAACACAGGCAGATTGCCTGTTGTGATAGAGGGCTAAATATAGACTGGTGTCTCCTTACACCTGCGAAAGGGTAGATTGCCACCAGAGAAACGTTTACTTATTTATTTCGAAGTAATATGCAATCTAAATGTATATTCGAGACCTACTGCAATTATTTGTATGACAGTCATGACTATGTATAATCCAATATACGCGCGTAGGCGAGACATAAGAAAGCTGGTTGAGCAATTTTCGACACCCACACAGTTATTATTCATTTTTATTTACAATATTATACAATACAAATGTATTTGTGAAGAGTATTTTATCCATTATTGTATTTATACCAATTTTGTTCCCAGACAGAGCTGCTGTAGCTGGAGAATCAAGGAGCGGCAAGGGTCACCTCGTGACCGCCTGACCGTGTGAAAATGAGTGGAGTCACACTGAGAGGGGCAATTTTGCTGAGTGTTTGGGCAATTTTTGACAGAATAAAGTTATATAATTACTAATTCTTGACAGAGACAAACTATTATAAACCTTGGCATGATATAATTGATAATCCCATCAATTTACAAACGTAAATTGGTGGGATAATTAATTTTTGTTTGTATATTGTCATTTCGATTGTAGACACGAAGTTTTGAGTGATATTTGGTATGAGCTCCTGTGGCATGGTTGGTAAGGTCGCGGAATGGAAAACTCAAAGTGTCGTAGGGTAGTGGGATCGAATCCAGGAGGGGGTTATGGGGAAGGTTTTATATTGTCTAGAAAAAATTTTATAAATTTTTTTTTTACAAGATCATGCCATTGTATTCAAACAATATGAAATATTCATAGAATATATCATATTGTAAGAATACAATGACATGACCTTGTTTTCTTTTTTTCTTTTTTTATTGTTTTATTTTATTATCATAGTAGGTTTGACATGATTTATTGAAACATATTTATTTTTGTACAATTCATTTGAGGTAAGAAAATAATTATATACACATTACTTAGGCTAATAACAAACATATATATTGATATACTAAAAAAATAAGGCATATTACATGTAAATCTTTGAAACTTATAAACTAAATAATGAAACATACAATTATATAATGTAAAAGCTATATCACAGGGACATCTTTGGAACTTATACATTATATAATATATATGTTACATTATGAGGTAGCGTGATCAATTAGGTCAGGTCAGGTAAGGTAGGGCGCGAGTCCAGGGCAGGGCAGGGCAGGAGGCGAGTCCAGGGCAGGGCACGGGGCGAGTCCAGGGCAGGGCAGGGCAGGGGCCGACACTCAGTAGTTCTTGAAGGTGTGGTAGTCCCTGAAGCAGTCACCCAGGCAGAGTGAAACTTTGCACTCGGCGCACATTGAGGTGACTCTTTTGGTTACATGGGGTTTCCTCACACTGGAGCTGCAGACGGTGCACTGCACCTGCCTGTGACGAGTGCCAATCAGCTCGGTGTTGGTTGTGTAGTGTCTTTCGACACCCAGCTGGATGCGGTCAGGAACGTGATCCCCACGCCATGCCGTACGTCTGTGAGTGGTGGTGCCATACTTCTCCAGGAGTTGGTAGGAGACGTTGTACACGAACTCCCGGAATTTCAGCTTCTGGTTTGGGGCCATATCCTTCTTCACCAACCACAAGTTGTAGGCGTTCAGCATCGTTATGTCAACTAGGTGGAGGAAGAGCTTGTGATACCACTTCACAGTCTTCCTCAGACACTCAACGCCTGACAGCTGACAGTCAGACTTGTCCACCAGGCGCATGTTTTTTGGTAGTCCACTACCATGTCGGGCTTGTAGATTGTCTTCCTGGTTCGGTAGTGGATTTTGCCAGAATCCACCTGGGCACCTGTGTGGACGGTGGAAAGCAGGTGGACGTCTCGCTTATCCTTCCACTTCAGGGCTATCAGTTTCCCACACTTCTCGAGCTGCTTGTATTTCTGCCCCTTTCGTCGCCTTTTTCGCACATGCCTCTCGCGGTGTTCCTGGGCCAGGTCGTCTTCTGAAGGTGTGTCACTGGAGGAGGCATCTGTGAGAGGAATGACATCACCTGTGAACTTTGGCATAAACTTTCTTGTCTTTCTGACAGTCCCACATGACCCCGTTTGGTTGTCATAAAGAAACTGGCAGAGAGCAGGAGAAGTATACCAGTTGTCAGTGTAGATGATGTGGCCTTTGCCCAGGTAAGGTGCCAACATTTTCCTGACGATGGCACCTGACATGCCCATGGGGTCATTGGCAGCGGCTTTCGGTACGTCAATGTCAGTTCCTGTATACACGATCATGTCAAGCACTATTCCAGTTTCACAGTCGCACAACACGAAGAGCTTGATTCCGAACCTATGCCTCTTCAAGGGGATATACTGCTTGAAAACAAGACGTCCTTTGAAGAGCACGAGCGACTCATCAATCACCAAATTGAGGAAGGGGTAAAAGTATTTCCTATACCTCTCCAACAACATGGTGAACACATCCCGAACTTTCCATATCCTGTCAATCCTGTTAGGATTTTCGTTGTCTGCAAAGTGCATAAATCTTAGCAGCAACAAAAATCTGTCACGAGTCATGAACTTATTGAAAGTTGGGGTGGCGATGAGAGGGTCGTGCTTCCAATAGTGTTGCAACACATGCTTCTTGATCAGAGGCATGAGGAACAACAAGGCAAAGAACGTCAGAAATTCTTCCACAGTCGTATCCACCCAGCCTCGTATTCTCGCTTTTGGAGAAAGGACGTCCAATCTGCCAAACACCCACCTGTAGTAGGCGTTTGTTTGGGCAACGATGTACGTCATTACCTCCATGTCGAAAAAAGCGAGGAAGAAGTCGCTTTCGTTCGCTTGATCATCACAGGGCCAGTCGTCAGTTGTTCCTGACGTCCCAGGATTGAACTGGGGCACGTCAGGTACAAAATTGACCCCGTCAGACCAATCGAACGAAGGCATGCCAGGGATCGGAATGTCGTCTGCGTCTGCTTCTGCGTCTGAAATATCGCTTCCATGGTCACGATACAGCACTTCATCATCATTACCCTCCTCTTCACTTGACAGACGATGCCCTTCCTCGTTTTCGTCACCGACGTCGGACTCACTCCCACTGTCCACTCCCAAATCCCCCCACCCTTGGTCCCGTGCTAGGGCTTCGTCGTCGAAACCCGGGCTGCCAATGTCCTGCGAATCACCATCAAACAGCAGGGCGGCATACTTAGATGGTGTAAGAGTTTTCCGGGTCACTTTGGCACGTGCGGGAGTCTTATGGACAGGGACAGCAGAGGTGGTGGCAGGGGCGGCGGCAGGGGCGGCGGCGGCAGGGGCAGCAGTGGTGCGTGGCCTTGATGGCAAGATGATGGTGGTGCCTGTCGCCCTTCTCTCTGTCCCTTGGGCAGGGGCGGCATGGGCGGCAGGGGCAACAGGGGCAGCAGGGCCGGCAGGGATACCAGGGCCAGCAGTCGCTTTCCCAGTCGCTTTCCCCTTCCCCTTCCCTGTTCCTTGGGCAGGGGCGGCAGGGGCGGCAGGGGCGGCAGGGGCAGCAGGGCAGGCAGGGACACCAGGGCCAGCAGTCGCTTTCCCAGTCGCTTTCCCTCTCCCTTTCCCCTTCCCCTTCCCTGTTCCTTGGGCAGGGGCGGCAGGGGCGGCAGGGGCGGCAGGGGCAGCAGGGGCGGCAGGGGCGGCAGGGGCAGCAGGGCCGGCAGGGACACCAGGGCCAGCAGTCGCTTTCCCAGTCGCTTTCCCTCTCCCTTTCCCTTTCCCCTTCCCTGTTCCTTGGGCAGGGGCGGCAGGGGCGGCAGGGGCAGCAGGGGCGGCAGGGGCGGCAGGGGCAGCAGGGGCGGCAGGGGCAGCCGGGCCAGGGGCGGCTGGTGGTGTTGGTGGTGGTAGGGGCACTGTGGCTGGCGTACGGGTTCTTTTCCCTACGCCCGTGCCTTTCATTTTTCCTGCCCCCGCAGGTAATGCAGCCCTAGGGCGGCCTCCTGCGTCGCTGGTACCGGTGGCAGGGGTGGCAGGGGTGGCAGTGGTGGCAGTGGTGGTTGTTGCAGTGGCCTGGGTCGTGGTGGCAGTGTCTCGAAAGACCAATGACCTCTGTGCCATTGCCCTGCTTGCACGTGTTTTACGTGCTTTTGGTGCTGGTCATTCGTCCTCTGAGCTGTAGGGCGTGTCGTACTGGTAGCTAGGGTCTTTGGCAGCCACCCTCTGCCTTCCACGGCGGCTAACACCACCAGAAGGAGGGCTGGTTGTGTCATCAGGGAGCGAGCGTGAGGGACGTGTAGGCTCCATGACTAGTGCGTGGTTACTGGCGCGGTGGTGCTTGCACGAGTGCGGGGCGAGCGTTTGGCGGGGTGGTATCGAGAGTTGACATGTAGTACTATACCCACACCAATTTTCAGCCGCCTGGCTATAAACGCGCGGTTTTGGTACGTGTTCAAAGTCTCTGCTCTTAAGAGTCTCCCCGCAGTGCGCCGGGGGAACTCTTAAGAGTCTCCCCGCAGCTCCCGGGTTAAGTGAAGGAATTTCAGGCGAATTAAAATTAAGTACAGGGACATCTTGATTTATTTCATCTAAGGTTGAGTTGGTGGAGAACATATCCGCAAGAAGGTTAGCTTTACCTCGTGGGTCACTTACAAGATTGCCAGTCGGAGATTTTAATGGTGGAATGGATGAAGCAGTTGTGAAGTTGGATTTGAATGAGTTAAGAGTAGACCAAAATATTTTGTTATCATTTGGATTATTTAGAAGTTTATTTGCCTGCTTGTGGAGAAAGTTTGATTTAGTTAGGTTTAATACAGTTTTGGCATGATTTCTGATGTTTCTAAAGTAATTAAAGGCTTCATCTGTTTTTGATCTTGTGTATGCATTGTAGGCTATTGCTTTTTGTTCAGTTACTCTAGCACAATTATGGTCAAACCATTTAGGTGAATTAGATCTTTTAACACCTTACGAGCGGCCTATGCGGTTTATTTATGTGTACCGCACAGCGGGGTGTTTTTAGCCAAAATAGGGCTGTTTACGTGATCATTTTCATGCCTAAATAAGACCCAGAACGTAAAACAAGTACCTATCCCTGAAAGGGCATAAACAGAGCTTTCGAATGACACCATAACGATCCTTGTATGATGGATAGTTTTCTTGCAATAACCGTGCAACGCGAGTGCAAAAAGCAGGTAATTCGGTACTTTCAGTACATAATTGAGTATGTAGCGAGTGAGAGAGGGAGGAGGGAGCTGAGATTTGTGTCAGTAGGTTCGCCGCGGTGGTCTGGAGCAGTCATACGCTCGCTAGTCTCCTGCCACCACTTGTCTCTCTCTCTCAGCCACATTACGTGCTGAAATTGCCACTCGAGTTATGTCGAGCGCCGCCACATAGTCCAGCTTTATTTAACTCGACTTATGTTGCTCGCCGCTAAATAAGGGTTAATGTACTTTTGATGAGGAATACAAGTTTCCATTCCAATTTTTACAAAATCTTGTATGTGGCTCAAGGTGGAGTGTGCATCATTAGAAAAGAAAGAGGTCCAGGGAATATCAATAAAGAAACCTTGAAGACCCTCCCAGTCTGCCCTATCGTAATGCCATTTAGTCACCAAAACAGGTTCAGAGTGGGAAGGTGTGGTAGGTGATAGACAGGTGGCCTGTATCAGACAGTGATCAGAAGATCCAAGCGGGGACCTCACTGTAACATCATAATTTTCTGAATTGGTTGTTAAAAATAAGTCCAGTAGGTGGGAATTATGATTAGGATTATCTGGTACACGGGTGGGTTGGTTGACTAGTTGAGTGAGATTAATGAGTCTGCAAATAGCTCACATTCAAGACCAGCATCATCAGTCCTGGCTGAATGAGTGAGCCATTCAACATTATGGACATTAAAATCACCCAACACAGTGATTTCAGAAGAAGCATTTAAGTTGAGGACACTGAGTTGTGAGGACAGAGAATCAAAAAGACTTTGCTCTGGAGGAGTATTTCGGGAACGGTAGATGCAACATATGTATTTAAATTTACCATCAGAAATTAATTTGTATATAGAATAATCAAAATAGGGACAATTGAAACTAGTAACCTCCTCCAGGGCAATTTCAGATTTTGCGAAGCAACATACACCTCCTTTAGGTCTGAAATTTTGGAGCAGTTGATAACCTGGAAAATTAAATCTAGACGTGTCAGATGTGGATGTTACTCGAGTCTCTGTCAAAAAAAGGAGAGTAGGGGATTCTGCTTGAAGAAATTGGTGTACAGAATTGATGTTTGAGTGAAGTCCCCTTATATTGCTAAAGAAAAAGCTGCACCGACGAGCATCTTTGGGACGTTGCAATGCTCTTGACACAGTCGCATGATGACGACCGGGAGGGCCCTGTGTCAATGACCCAACCCTGCCGGGGGTGGATATCCGAGGGACCACCAGGTTTACACTTAACAATTGTACTGCCATATTTATTGGGTAAGGTGTATGGTGTTACATGTATGATATGTAGTGGGAAGAGTAGTGTTTTATGGATAGAGGATAGCGATGTAGGGCAATGTCGTGAAGTTGGATGTGTATGTTATATAAAGAGGGTTTTCCTGATACCCCTGATGTGTGAGGCAGAAAGATGTGTATCCAGCTACCAATGCCTGGGAGAGAAAATGGAATTCAGGCTATTCCCTGAGTCTCCCGAAACCTAGTAAGTGCTAGGGACCGTTATCCTCCCCCTCCCCGTAGCAATGACACATTTAAACAAAAGAGCAATGAAACTAAAACTGAAGCCAAACCTAACACCACGCCGTATGAGAAAAGTCAGGGGCCTTTTACATCACAGTATAGGCCGAAACCAAAATTTATGTATTTTAAGTGCCACCAGGAGGGTCATAAGGCAAATGAGTTCCCTAGTCGACCTCCTCCGGCAGCCATGTCTTTTACTCACAGCATTGGAGTGTTCAAGAGGACATCGGAGTTTGTTCGAGGCAATTCTTCCGAGGTAAATACACTGCCAGTGCAGAAGGATCCGGAAGGCTTATTCCCTGTCCGTGATGCCTTTAGTGACCACAGGGGACTCGGTTGTGTGGAGTGGGGGGGTAGAAGACATGAAGTGAGAATTTTGCGTGACACTGGGGCATCGCAAACATTGTTGAGGAATTTCACTGGTAAACCTGTAAATACGGCGCGAGTGGTTGTGGTTCAGGGGGTTAATGCAACAAGGTCATACCCGCTTGTAAGAATGAAGATGGAAGTTGATGGTGTGACTCGTGACCTGGATGTAGGAATTGTGGAGAAGTTACCTGTTGGGGGCGTCGACCTCCTTCTCGGCAACGACTTTGCGGGGCCTACTTCTGAGCTCCACCGTTAGTCGTTGCCGAGAAGCCGGCCAACGTGAGTAGGGAGGAGCAGGAGTGGGTTGAGAAGTGTCCGGTGCAGTCTATGGCGTGTGTTGTCACCAGATCTCTTGCATCCAGGGAGTCACATTCTGGTCAACAGTCTTTAGACAAGCGGAGGAAAGGTACCGAGAAGGGGTTGAAAGTTGATGCGGTTGAGAGCTTAGTATCAACGGACATTCTCGGGGACTCATTATTAGGACCGATTTTCGAGTCTGGAGAAGACCCATTAACTGTTACTAAGAAGGCAGAGGATGGGCTTAAAAGACGAAGAGAGAGCAACGGGAGGCTAAATTCAATGTAGGAGGGGGGCATGAGTTGTTTCGCAAACACTTAGATAAGCTTGCTCCTTCGGACATTCGTAAATTGCAATTAGAAGACCCGGAGGTTCTTGAATGTGGTACCGGTGCTGTCGAGTTGAAGGAGGACAGTGATGCACAGTCGGGAGATTTTTACAAGTATCCCCTGACCATCCTGGAGGTAGCAACAAGGTACCCTGACGCGTACCCTATGAGAAATGGGTCAGCGAAGACGGTGGTCCGTAACTTGCTAGTGTATTTTTCCCGGTATGGTTACCCGCAGGGGATTCAGTCAGACCAAGGATCCAACTACACTTCTAGCCTCTTTGTTCAAGCAGTGCCGCAGCATGGGATTGTTACGGTTGGGTCATCTGCGTATCATCCGCAGAGCCAGGGTGTGTTAGAGAACTTAGAGCGATGGCACTCAGCCTTGGAATCTGTGCTTCGTTGTTGTTGCTTTGAGGGTGGGAATGGTTGGGATCTTGGCCTGCCATGTGTTTTGTTTGCTGCACGGGAGGTACCTGGGGAAAGATTGGGATTAAGCCCTAATGAGCTCGTCTTTGGACACCGTGTCAGAGGGCCTCTCCCTATGGTTAAAGAAGTATGGGAGGGCACAGAAAAACCTTGTTCTATGCTCAAGGGTGTCCTCGACAGTCGAGAACGGATGTTGCGCAGTCTGGAGTTGGCTGGCCGTAATTCGACTAGCTCTCAGGCCCTCATGAAGGACAGGTACGACCTCAAGGTTAAACTCAGGGAGTTTCGTGTGGGTCAGGAGGTGTTGATTCTACTGCCCCTTGTAGGTCATCCCTTTTCCGCGAAGTACACTGGTCCTTATAGGGTGGTTGCGAGGCTATTGGACCTGGATTGCTTGGTGGCCGCTCCAGACAGACGTATGCGCAATCAGTTAGGTCACGTTAATCTCATGAAGGAGTATGTGAGGCACCCCCCTGAGCCTCTCACTGTGCCTGTGATGACGTTTAGCAGTCAAGGTGGAGAAGGAGAATGGGAGAGTCAAGCTCAGGTGGAGGATAACTGGAAGGATAAGAAAGTCAAATGGGCGCCTGAGTGTGAGAAGGCGTTTAGAGTAGTAAAACACCTGTTGTGCACTCACCCGATCCTCAGGGCCCCTGACTTTAGCCTACCTTTCCAACTAGCAATGGATGCTAGTGGTGTGGGGGCTGGTGCCGTCCTTGTGAAAAAGGACGATGATGGGCTGGAGCATCCTGTTAGTTTATGCTCGGAGAAGTTCAATTCGGCCCAGGGGAGCTGCTCTGTTGTCGAGGAGGAGCTGCTGGCGGTTGTGCTTGCGCTGGGGCATTTCGAGGTCTATGTTCCAGCCTATGGTCCGGTCGTTGTAGTTTACACAGATCATCACCCTCTCAAGTTCTTGAACCAGTTTCACAATCGGAATATGAGGCTGACCAGGTGGTCACTAAGGTTACTGGTATATAACCTGGACATGCGCCATATTGCCGGTTGTGACAACGTGGTTGCAGATTGTCTTTCAAGGGTATATGATCCTGGGTAGATTGACACACGGGTAGCCTCCTGCTTTAGTTTGAATAGTATTTTGCGCTTGGTGCTTGTTGGCTCGCGGTTGTAGCCCAGCGTATTGGGTCATAAAGCAGGAGTTGAGCGTTTGGTATAGAAGAAAAAACTAGGCTTGCCCCTATAGTGCAGCCGAAATAAACAAATAAAAAACATAAAAATCAAATAAAAAACTCTTTCTTTGATAGTTGAATTTGTTCAGTATGTTATAGCAGTAATTCTGATTTGCACTCCTCTCAGGATGCTGGGCTAGAGAAGCTCGCTCTTGAGGAGCATAACTACATAATGATTTAACCTATTGTGCTGGGGAGGGTTATAATTTTGTAAAATGTTTTGTTGAGAACTGTGCCAGATATTTTACTGCCGCTGGGTGATGGGAAGTAGAGATATAGCATGGGTTCTAACAATCAGATTTTTTATGAGCCTTGGGCCTCTGAGAAAAATCTTGGGGGGGTGTGACGTTAACCACTCCGTTAGAACCGCATGGCTTGTCCTACAGTGACTCGCTAGGATCGCCAGGGCAGTGGATGTGGCTACAGTTGGTGTATTGTTGTGTGCTTTATTTCATATGAAAGCTCGTGTCATGGGCAGTCCAGAAAGGCTCTTTGTTTTCACCCATATCAAGGCTTTATATATTTAATTGCAAAGTATATGTTTTATCATTAAGTAGTAATGATAGGATTTGAGAGAGAGAGAGAGAGAGAGAGAGTAGAACAGAGTGTGGGGAGGCGCGCAGTGTTTTGCTATACTCGATGACATCATAGCTGGCTGGCCTCGTGGGGATTCGTTGGAGGAGTTTTTACCATGCTTGGTGATGTCATGTTTAGCTAGCTTCTTTAGCATTGGCTAGAGGACTTGTTACCGCTTTTCCTACGTGGTTCGAACTAGTGCTAGTATATATACTGCTCTCTGGCCAGTGGCCACTCTCTCCCTCATATCTGGTTTCTAGAACGCATCCCTCTTATCCCTTTGATACCTGTTACCCTCTCTGCACCTGAGAACCTTTTCCTCTGCCTATCTCTCATTTTCCATATCTTTCACCACCTTTTATTAATATTATACCCCTCTGGTTAACTCTGCATAATCAGCTTCATGCTGGCCAGTTGTATTGTGCGTTAAGGTCTTATATAACCCATGTATGTTAGTTGTTAAGATAAGTTGATCACGAAGCATTGGTTGGCATTCATATTGTTCAGTACCGCTTCCTATAATTATTAGTGTTCTGCTAGATTAGATAATGCTAGACTAGGAGTCTGATATTATAAGGTATTGTTTCCGATGAGTGCTGGCTTTAGTTAAAAGCTGCACAACATACCTGAGAACTGGAGTTGATTGGGTAAATTCTAGTCTGTGTGCCATTGAAAATAGAGCATGCACGAATGAGGGCTTTTTGCCTATACCATTCTGCACTGTTCTAGGCTCGGTAGTTTGTCTTTGAGGTACGCCAGGAGAACGCTTAATACTTCGGTATTAAGGTTTCTCAAGAGAGCTACCCTTCCCTATAACGTAATATTTGACGCACATACTTGAGATTTGCACTAGGCTATGCGGCATGCCATGCGCACCAGTATCTCGTATCATTGACTCTAGCTAGACTTTATCAGTCATAGTAGACATTAAGTATATTAAACCAATTACTCTTATTATGCATACCCGTTTATGATTACACAAGCATTTCGCAGCCTAGTTTGATGTATTGAGACACAAACGACTTAGGCTCTTTTTGTTGATAGGAATACTGCATTGTCGTGGCGATTATTATTATTGTTGTAGCATTTAGGATATTCTTGGCTCCGCCTGCATTATATATCCTGCCTTTTTGTGGGCATAGCCTGCACGAGCATTGTTCCGCTGCCTGCCTTTTTGGGTTCCATTTCCGATTCGAGCATCTTGATAGCATCTAACATTTAAAGAAGATTCCTTGTTGGTGTTGAAGGACTTTAGTGCACTTTCTTTCATGCAGGAGTGCCTGACATTTATTGATTAAAGTAACGTAAGCTGTAACTTCTCTTACCACCTTACTTTGCATACCATAACCAAGCACCTTCGGTTATAGGTAGTAATAGGCTGTTTTCACATAACATTAAGCCTAGAGTAGACGCACATTTATTGAGAGTTTGATAACCTATTATTGCATATAGAACTCTGGAGAGTATTTGTGTTCTTTGTTCACTGGGAATATACATCAGAGGTTGGATCTAGCGCTTTCCGTTGTAGCATTTATGCCATTTCTAGTCCAATGAATAAGAGCCCTGATATATTTAAACCTCAGCCGTAACAATTATTAAATGTGGGAGACAAAATTTTAGGAGAGACAATTTTTAGGAGAGACTACCTGGCCCGAAGAAAAAAGGTTCATCGCCAACTCAAGTCGTATAGCAGAATTTATTTTTGGTGAGTCGTCTGACTGGGGTGGAATAATAATTCCAATGTAAGCGTGGACTATGATGCCGACCGATCCGGCCTGTTGTATCTGGTTAAAGTCCCCCTTCAGGATTAAACTTTCTAAATTATTATCTTCTCTTTCACCTTTACCTTCTTCCTTGCATAATCCTGTGTATGCGGGTAGACCTGTATTTATCTCAATAATTTGGTAATGTTACAATATATTTTTACATTTTACATTCATAAATAGTCCACTAATAGGCGTATACTAGGTTAGGTTAGGCTAGGTTAAATATATTGTTCAATGATTCTTAGTAAATAGGCATCTGAAAAACAGTTCCTCCTGCTACACAACCGAATGTTTTCGTTTCATACCAATCGCCGTGGCGTAGGTATAGGAAGTGGTTATTTAGCTGCAAGTGGTGTAGCTATTTTAGAATTAATTCACTTAGTTTATGTCTATCCGCAGCCCTTCTCACAATCAAAACACACAATTATGTAGCAAAATATATATTTTGACGTCATATACTTGAGATATCAATGAGATTAAATGCGAGCTGTAAAGAGGCTGACAATCTACCTCCATCAAAAACTGGAGCTTCCCACCCAGTGGGGATGGAGAGGTGCTTAGTCGGCCATTTTCAAAGATACCCAGAGAGAGACTACCTGGCCTGGCCGGGCCGGGCTGCTCCACCTACAGTAGAGAGAGACTAACTGGCCGGGCTCCTGCGGCGACTCACCCACAAAAATTTAGGAGAGACAAAATTTATGGGAGACAATTTTTAGGAGAGACTACCTGGCCGGGCTGCTTCCACCCAGAGAGATTTTTGTGGGATTATTTTTGGTGAGGCGTCTGACTGGGGGTGCGACACATTATACGAAGCATGACCTAGGACAGTAGACGACGCATGATTAAACAAAGCATGACCTAGCTATACGACGCATTATACGAAACGTGACAGCGAGAGGGAGAGTGTGTACCTCGTCGGAGCACAGCCACTGCCGCCGTACTCTGTGTGCTTGCTGCACCGTGTTGCCTGTGTTGGTGCATTTAAAGCGTGACAAAATACTTCGATCCGAGAGCTACGACCACCCCAGTCAGACGACTCACCAAAAATAAATTCTGCTATACGACTTGAGTTGGCGGTGAACGTTTTTTCTTCGGGAAAGGGTGAGATTTGTGCTGTAGATTGATGGTAGCT
Source organism: Paralithodes platypus (assembly GCA_032716605.1). Lineage (NCBI taxonomy): Eukaryota > Metazoa > Arthropoda > Malacostraca > Decapoda > Lithodidae > Paralithodes > Paralithodes platypus. The sequence continues at coordinate 11,068,399 of CM064481.1, forward strand.
CCACATTTTGCTGAAGAGTGACGAGAATTGGCCCAATGTAATACCCTCTTAATTTAATAACAAATTAAGCACCTCTCCATCCCTTCCCATCAGATCCTCCACTTTCTTAACTTTTGGATCAAGTGAAGTGACCTAAAATTAATGGGAGTAACTGGTACTGTGGTGCTTCGTACTTATAATTCGTCGTATAGCTAGGTCATCTATATATCTATCTATCTATCTATATGCTCAGGACCAATCCCCATTTTAGGGGTAGCTAGGTCATGCTTCGTATAATGTAAATCACTGGTCGTGATGGCGCGAGGGTTGAAGGGCGTGAGCGTAGCTCTCTCCCTGTGTATCATCCTTCTCAACATCCAGAGGGGATGTGCCGATATACAGGTGCAGAGGGGACCGGTAGTGTACCAGGTCAACACTAAGCAAGTATTGAGGGACCTCGTCACACAGAAATCACTCTCAAGTGAAATCTTTGTCACCATTCCTCCCTGGGCATCTACATATCTCGGTAAGCCGCAGCGTCTTAGCAAACAGTCTGGCACAACCTCGCTACATCACCTATTGTGCTACACTCTAATTAGCTGTGGAGACATAGAGAGCAACCCAGGCCCCAGCTCAACGTTGAAGAAACCTCACCACAAATCAAGTAAGGCAGACACCGACATTTCAACAGTCCCTAGCAGTAAAATTCGTTATAACAAACTGGGCAAGCAGGCACCCCAGTCTCCCGTTACGCTTCAACTCCCAACCAAGACCGCAGGGCAACCACCAGCACAGTGCCAACACTCTACCTACTCAACATTACCCTCAACTGTATCATCACTACCACAGCTATCGGTGACCCAAGTAACACAACATGCAACCAGAACACCCAAAAAAACAGGAAGCTCTAGCAAACACATCGACAATGAAGTAACAGCAACGAACAAGAAAGACAAGAGAAACCACCCACCCCCCACAACACGACGCTGCTGCACAACAAATCAACCAAACCTACTACAACATAACCCAACACTATCGGCAACCCAGGTAGCTCAACATGCAACCAGAACAGCTAAAAAAGAAGGGATCAGTCACAACAACATCAACAATAAAGCAGCAACGACGGCCAAGAACAAGGACATCAAACAACAAATACAGGTAGGGGTGGGAGGGGGGCAAGGGGGCGCCACAACCTGTCCCCATCTCACGCGCTCACACCCCAGCAGCCGCTCACGGCGCTCAGCTGATCACCACACCGCCGTACGATGAACAGTAACAGGAAAATATGTATAGTGTGCGATATTGGATTCAACAAAAGGAGTACAACTTCACGATGTAGTAGTTGTAATGAAACAGTACACGATCGATGTACTTACGTTACTAGCAGAAAAGAAGTGGAATGCGATAAATGTAGGGAAGTAGCTATTAAAGGTCCTTAAAATCATTTGTGAAATATGTGAATCACTCATAACAAGAAAACAAAGGATCCTAAACTGTGTTAAGTGTAAAACTGTGGCTCACATGAAGTGCATCTCTAAGAAGACCAACAGTGAAGAACGGGAATTCCTATGCAACATGTGTGCCTTGCATTCATTACCGAATATTAATGTAAATGAACCAATTAATATTAACAACTCAGAATCCAGCCAGGACACATTCAAAATCAAAGATGAATACAGAGTGTTCACCAACAAAGGGCTCCATCTTATCCACATTAACGCCAGATCAATGTACCATAAATTGTCAGAAATAAACTTGTTAGCTAATAAGGCCAAAGCTTCAATAATTGCAATCACAGAAACCTGGCTGGATTCAAGTATAAACGATGGTGAAATAAACATTCAAGGTTTCAATATGGTTAGGAATGATCGCAATAGGCATGGGGGAGGAGTATGTCTGTATGTAAAAAACAACCTCACACACACAACTAGGACCGACCTCCATGTAGAAAATCACGAAGCTCTGTGGATCGACCTACACCTGCAGAGGACAAGACCCATCACAATTGGGGTATGCTATAGGCCACCAGACGACACACAATTCTTGACCAAATGTGAACGAACTTTGTCATCGCTAGACCCTCGGAATGAATCCATCATACTAGGGGATTTTAACCTGTGTTACAAACAACGAAATAATAGGCTTGTACGAGAATATAATCATATACTGACAATGCACAACACGGAAAACCACAAAAATTACCCTAGAGAATCACAAGGTTATCAAAACAAGGTCACTCAGAAACTACAATAAAGAAATATTTCTGGACATTTTATGGAATACAGACTGGTCTCCAGTGTTTGGAAGTACAAACGTTAATGACGTATGGGTTGGCTTCAGAACCATCATCACAAACATCCTAGACGAAATAGCTCCTCTGAAAGACATACGAATTAAAGCAAGGTCAGACCCATGGATCAACAATGATATACTACACCATCTGGAACACAGAGACAATCTGTTAAAAAGGCTAGCGAAACATAGACAGGATCAAGGTCTGAAACATGAGTTCAACAGGGCCAGGAATAAACTAAGTAGGAAAATAAAATCAGAGAAAACTAATTATTTTCACAATAAGGCAGAGGAATATCAGAATAACCCAAAGAAACTATGGAGGCACCTAAAAATAACAGGCTACAGCAACAAGACAAGGGATTCGTCTAACACTAATATTGCTCTCACCATTAATCATCAGGTTTGCCACGATAAACGACACATTTCAACCTACTTCAACTCCTTCTTCACCTCCATAGCAAACACACTTGCACAGAACCTACCTCAACCTCTCAATAAATACACGACAACAACGGCCACCTTTCGAAATTTCTACAGAGATAAAGACATACACCCGAACACATTTGGATTGCAAAATGTTACACCAAAATACACTTTTGACGAGTTGTCTAACCTAAATGTACATAAAAGCACAGGACCAGACAAAATTCCTGCCAAATTTCTACGAGATGGAGCCATTGGTATAGCAGGCCCCCTAACCCACATCATCAACTTGTCAATTAACACCAACACTGTACCTGCTGAACTGAAGGAAGCTATTGTAACCCCTCTATTCAAGAAAGGAAATAAACTAGAAGTTGGCAACTACAGACCAGTTAGCATATTATGTATTGTATCTAAAATCCTTGAAAGAGCGGTATACACCCAAATTGAACACTACCTCAAACAAAATGATCTATTCTATAAGTTTCAATCAGGTTTCAGATACATGTACTCGACAGACTCCTGTCTCATCCACTAAACGGATCACATTCGTAAATAAATGTCTAAAGGTAACTACACCAGTATGGTTCTTCTTGATCTACAAAAAGCGTTTGACACAGTAGACCATGATATCCTATGTAATAAACTACAAGCAATGGGCATAGGGTCTGTGAACTGGTTTAAATCTTATCTTAGTAGTAGAACCCAAAGAGTCAAAATTGATGATAATATATCTGATCCTATGCCAATTAACTGTGGGGTCCCGCAGGGAAGCATCCTTGGTCCCTTACTCTTTCTCTGTTATGTGAACGACATGGAACTGGGTGTCTCATGTACATTATTACTGTATGCAGATGACAGCGTGCTTCTGGTTTCAGGAAAAGACCCAATAAGTATTGCTGCTTCACTTTCCAAAGAACTAGAATCATGTAGTGAATGGCTAGTGGACAATAGACTATCTCTTCACCTGGGCATGACGTACCCATCTTATGTGGAACAAAACGCAAACTGAAAGACATTGTGGGCTTCTCGGTCAACTGTAATGATATTCGTATAACAACAGTGTCACAAGTTAAATATCTCGGACTAAAACTGGACGCGAGTTTGTAAGGTGAAACAATTTTGGAATCTATCCTGAGTAAGTGTAGAGCACGTATAAAATACCTGTATAGACAGGTGGGATGATTGCCAGCGGCGACCAAAAAGACCCTCTGCCAAGCGCTTGTTCAATGTCATTTTGACTATTCTGTGTCATCCTGGTACTCTGCATCATCTAAATCAGCACAGCACAAACTTCAGGTCACTCAAAATAAAATGGTTAGGTTGATGCTGAACCTAGGACCCAGATCACATGCTGGCCAGGAACAACTTCAGTCACTAGGTATGCTCGATGTCTCTGACAGGGCCAAACAAATCAGGCTCTCTGATGCCTTCACAATTTTCTATGCCAGAGCTCCAGAGTATCTAAAGAATGATTTTGTTAAAGCAAATGAGAGGAGTGGACATAATACAAGAAACAGGATGTTTAATTTTAAGGTCCCGAGAATCCAAGGACAGGGTAAGCAAACATTCTTCTTCACTGCCATCAAAGACTGGAACGACCTACCCCAGTCAGTCCGTGAAAAGAGAACACTGTATTCCTTCAAACGTAGCCTGAAGGAACACCTGAACCGGACAGCTGCGAGAAGGGAGCACCAAGCTTATGTCTACTACTAAATACGACATAAGAGATAGACAAACCAAACTGAAATTATTACTGATTACGGATTACTGATATTTACTATAGGATGTAAGGTATCTTAAAATAACCCCCTAGAAATACTTTCTCTAAGGTACCTATTTCTTTATCGTCCCCATTTCCCCAGCTAACCTAATCCCACAAGGACCCCAATGGAAATACGCCTAACGGCCTTATTGGGCTATCCTTAGTTGGAATTATGCAAGGCTGGTACATGTCATATTTGTAACATACAATGTGGTACCAACTCTGTAAATTGCTAACTGAATAAATATTATTATTATTATTATTATTAATCGGAAAATAAAATGGAATTGTTCATGTTTTTCTTTTATTTGTCCTTCCTAGTTTTTACAATTTCTTCTCCCCCAGTCAGACGCCTCACCAAAAATAATCCCACAAAAATCTCTCTGGGTGGAGCAGCCCGGCCAGGTAGTCTCTCTCCTATATTAGCTAAAAAATCTTTGACTCAGAGAGAGAGAGAGAGAGAGAGAGACAGACACAGTGTGTGAGAAAGAGAGAGAGAGAGTTACCCACTCTCCCTCTCGCTGTCACGCTTCGTATAATGCGTCGCACAGGTGCACCAACACAGGCAACACGGCGCAGCAAGCACACAGAATACGGCTGCGGTGGCTGTGCTCCGACGATGTACACACTCTCTCTCTCGCTGTCACGCTTCGTATAATGCGTCACACAGGTGCACCAACACAGGCAACACGGAGCAGCTCGTCGTCGTCGAAGTCTTCGTCCTAAATTTTGTCTCTCCTAAATTTTTGTGGGTGAGTCACCCCAGGAGCCCGGCCAGTTACCCTCTCTCTACTGTAGGTGGAGCAGCCCGGCCAGGTAGTCGCCTCTCTGGGTGGAGCAGCCCGGCCAGGTAGTCTCTCGCCAAGCGTCCTGGCTGCGTGAGTCTCCGACACAACAATAACGTCCGACCTTAACCTATATTGGTCCTTTCACCTATACTGTAATGTATAGCAATATGAATTTACATCTACAATTATAATGCAATATGACTCAATCTATGCTCGATACAAACATAATCAACGTGTGCTCAAGGTTGGAATAACTCGCACTCCTGTTGCATGTACCTGTTGTGCTCCTCCCCTGGCCGAACATTTACACGAAGCATGACCTAGGACAGTAGATGACGCATTAAACGAAGCATGACATAGCGACTACCTGGCCGGGCTGCTCCACCTAGAGAGAGACTACCTGGTTGGGCTGCTGCGGCGTCGCCGCTGTGCGGGTCCCTGTCGTGATTTTCACACACAAATCTTTAGGCGATCTTCTGCTGTCCAACGCGAGTTGGTGGAATTGGGATCGATCGGAAATACTTAGATCCGAGAGCTACTACCACCCTAGACAGATGACTCACCAAAAATTAATTCTGCTATACGACTCGAGTTGGCGGTGAACCTTTTTTCTTCGGGAGGGTCTAAATTTGTGTGTGTGTGAAAAATTTAAAGAAATCGAATTGTCAATTATTTTGCCACGACATCTTTCACCGAGAGAAGAAATTGTAAAAACTAGGAAGGACAAATAAAACAAAAACATGAAAAATTCCATTTTATTTTCCGATTTACATTATACGAAGCATGACCTAGCTATACGACGAATTATAAGTACGAAGCACCACAGTACCAGTTACTCCCATTAATTTTAGGTCACTTCACTTGATCCTAATGTTAAGAAAGTGGAGGAACTGATGGGAAGGGATGGAGAGGTGCTTAGTCGGCCGTTGTCAAAGATACCCAGAGAGAGACTACCTGGCCGGGCTGGTCCGCCCAGAGAGGCGACTACCTGGCCGGGCAGCTCCGCCCAGAGAGGTGACTACCTGTCCGGGCAGCTCCACCTAGAGTAGAGAGAGACTAACTGGCCGGGCTCCTGAGGCGACTTCACCCACAAAAATTTAGGAGAGAAAAAATTTAGGAGAGACAATTTTTAGGAGAGACTACCTGGCCGGGCTGCTCCCACCCAGAGAGATTTTTGTGGGATTATTTTTGGTGAGCCGTCTGACTGGGGGAGCGACACATTATACGAACCATGACCTAGCATAGTAGACTACGCATTAAACGAAGCATGACCTAGCGACTACCTGGCCGGGCTGCTCCACCTTGAGAGAGACTACCTGGTCGGGCTGCTGCGGCGTCGCCGCTGTGCGGGTCCCTGTCATGATTTTCACACACAAATCTTTAGGCAATCTTCTGCTGTCCAACGTGAGTTGGTGGAATTGGGATCGATCGGAAATTCTTCGATCCAAGAGCTACTATCACCCTAGTCAGACGACTCACCAAAAATAAATTCTGCTATACGACTTGAGTTGGTGGTGAACCTTTTTTCTTCTGGAGGGTCTAAATTTGTGTGTGTGAAAAATTTAAAGAAATCGAATTGTCAATTATTTTGCCACGACATCTTTCACCGAGAGAAGAAATTGTAAAAACTAGGAAGGACAAATAAAAGAAAAACATGAAAAATCCCATTTTATTTTCCGATTTATATTATACAAAGCATGACCTAGCTATACGACGAATTATAAGTACGAAGCACCACAGTATCAGTTACTCCCATTAATTGTAGGTCACTTCACTTGATCCTAAAGTTAAGAAAGTGGAGGATCTGATGGGAAGGGATTGAGAGGTGCTTAGTCGGCCGTTGTCAAAGATACCCAGAGAGAGACTACCTGGCCGAGAGAAGAAATTGTAAAAACTAGGAAGGACAAATAAAAGAAAAACATGAAAAATTCCATTTTATTTTCCGATTTACATTATACGAAGCATGACCTAGCTATACGACAAATTCTAAGTACGAAGCACCACAGTACCAGTTACTCCCATTAATTTTAGAGTGGCGGAGGGCGAAGCCCGTGGTTGTGACATCAAAATAAATAATGTAGTCCTCTATACACAGTAACACGAGTTAAGAAAATACTATAGTCTGTGTATTAATGTACATTTTCTTATATGCACCTATTACATTTTCTATGTTAAGAACAGTAGAATAAATTAAAAGTACGCAGACAATTCGCACGTATCACCAATCATTTTGAAAGTTTCTCGGTTATATATCGCCTCATTCTGATATATACGCTTAGATAATATTATGATACATCTATGGCCCGCTTTCCAAAGCGATTTGTTAGGAAATGCGAAATGGTGGATATTTTACGGTGATGTATTGGGAAATCATGGCGGTATCTGAAAACTATACCTCTGGCGGGTGGATTTCGAAGTTAAAAGGATTATATAACCTATTTTCAGCACCACCAGTATAATTAATCAAGTATATAATGCATTTCGTAATAGATAAAGGTATCAAACGTTTTCAATAGGGGCTGCAATTAATGGAATAGGTATTAGGAAGACTTGGCACCTCAAATCTGGAGGTGACCAGTGTTACCAGATCAGATGGAGGTCTATTGTAGGAATGTGTTACCAGATCACTTTTGCGCAGTAGTCGTGTCAAAAGCGCATCGACCTTTAATCATTAATTTCTCCATTATTATGGAATGTTGAGAGTTCTGCTCTTCGTTAATCGATAGAACTTTTGGACGGAATTCTGTAGAGCTCTTCGAAACTCGAGTAGCTATTATGGTTGATGAGAAAATAGACTGTATTTTGGTGCTGGCGTTTCTAAGCTCCGCCCCCCTCCGAGTCGTCTTATAGAAGTTTTGGGAACGAATTGTTCTCGTAAAATAATGAAGCTCAACATGCCACTAACATACCAAAATATAGCGATTTTGGTGCTACGTATGTTATATTTGGCTTTACCACTTCCATTTTTTTCAGTTATTATAAAATGGATGCAATATTTGGAATAAGCATAACATTCTACTCCTATTGCATATTTTTGGTAATGCTAGCCCTATTTCTGCCAGTTTTGCCCTTAAAATAACTTAAGTAACTAATATAACATAAAAACCAGTTGTTGTCTGTTGACGGACAGGCTCCTGGAAAATATCCTTTTTCGGGACAGGCTAGTTTTGCCAAATCTGGGCCGGTCAGAAAAATGTTCACGTTAGGGAACCTTAATGACACACCTTAGGGAACGAATGACCAATATTCAGTTTTTGTACAGGATAGTTTTTGGCCTGTCCGAAAATTGTGCCTATCATAGGTGAACGTTCAGGCCAATAGCCAAAAAAAGTTTCCCTAACAAGTGAGCATAGCAATTTTTGGAGTTTGGCAGGTCTTCTTTGGGACAGGTTAACCCTCTCACGACCATATGACGCAGAGGTTGCCAGATTAGCAATACTAAATAGAGTTCTCTCACTCTTATAATTACCTCTCCAAAATTAGTTTTCTGCCCACAACTAACTCAAAGACAACTGCAGAGGTTGAAGTAACTAAACTAAAGGTTTCTAAATACCTCTGATGGTAACAAAGGCTTTAAAGTGTCCCTAATAGGCTCAAAATTGCGTCAAGAAAGTGAGAGGGTTAAATGAGAGCAAACTTCCAGCAAGAAGGGAAGACGTTAGAGGAGAGACAGAGACGAAAGAGTTTGCCTAGGCAGGGAGTCAGCACGGAAGCACAGTGTTTGAGTACAACAGGAGGAACACCGTCCGGACCGTACGCCTTCTTAGTATTAAGCCCAGAGAGGGTAGAAAGTACATCTTTAGAAGAGATTAGGATAGTAGGCATAAGTAGGAGAGACGGGGTGGAGAGGGAGGAATAGCACCGGAATCATTCAAGGTGGAGCTGCTAGCAAAAGTTTGAGTGAAGAGTTCAGCTTTGTCAGAGGAAGAAGTGATGGTTGTGAAGTGGAAAAAGGGAAGGAAAGACGAGGAAGAAAAATTGTTGAAGAGGTTTTTGGCTAGATGCCAGAAAGCTTGGGAAGAACTAGAGTTGGATAGTTCAGTGCATTTATTATTGATGAAAGAGTGCTTGGCAAGTCGAAGAACAGATTTGGCTTGATTCCGGGCAGAAACATAGGAAGAATGAGATTCTTGAGTTTTAATGCGTTGGTACCGTTAGAATGCTTCCTCCTTGTTGCAGACAGCAGTAGAACAAGGGTGAGTAAACCAAGATTTGTTTGTATTAGTTTGAGAGGATTACCTCGGTAATGCATTCAGCACTCTCAGAGGGTTCCCGGCCATGGAAGCAAAAGTCATTCCATGGGAAATCAATGTAGTACTGCCGAAGAGTCTCCCAGTCGGCAGCGCCAAAGTGCCACAAGCGCCGCCGATTAGGAGGATCAGGTGGCCGTATTGGAGAGATAGGACAGCTAACAGAGATAAGTTTGTGGTCGGAGGAGCCCAAAGGAGAGAAAAGATCGACAGTATAAGAAGAACGGTTAGATGTTAGAAACAAGGCAAGAATGTTAAGCCGATCTCCGAAGCGATCCGGTATACGGGTTGGTTGCTGATACAACTGCTATAGGATTGAAAAGATGTAGGCTTGTTCACCAGGTTTTTCGGAAGTATGAGAGGAGAGCCATTGGCGGTGGTGAACGTTGAAATCTTCTAAGATGGCGATTTCTGCGAAGGGAGAGATGGATAGAATGTGTTCCACTTTAGAAGTTAGATAGTCAAAGAATTTGGGATAGTCAGTAGAATTAGGGGAGATAAACCGCGCAGAAATGTTTAGTTTGAGAGTGAAAAGAAAGCTTTAGCCAGAGAGTTGAGAATTCAGAAGAGTCAAAGTTGGGAACACGAGAGAAAACAAGATTGTTGTGCAATATACGCAACATCCACCTTTGGCTTGAAATTGAGGATAGAGATAGCACAGGGATACAGAGAAGGATTTACTGTCAGTAGTCCCAGACACCTGAGTTTCGGTGAGAAAGAGAAGGTCAGGGTTGGCAGAGGAGGGATGGTGTTCTACAAAGTGAAAGTTAGAGGAGAGGCCACGAATATTGCAGAAGTTAATAGTAAGAGTAGAAGATATTGGTCCAAAGCATTTTGTGAAGTCGTTGCCAAGGATCAGTTGGATGGGGGCACTTCTGTTCAAGTGGGAATAGTATTTGGGGGGTGAAAGAGACGAATTATTGCCGACCCTCCAGTCATGAGGTGAGAGGCGAATGAGATGTATATCCTCCCTCTTCGAGGCCTGAAGACAGACTGATGTCTCTCTCTCGCTTTCTTTCTCTTCCCACGCTCTCTATATGCGTAGTAGACGACCTTGGAACCGGGTTGGAGATATTGGCGCGATAAATAAACCGATAAACAAGAGAATAAGAGGAAAAATAGGTATTAATTGAAGGGGGGAGGAGGGGTTTTGACACATGTGGAGTAGTGATAGAAAGTATGGAGGGAAATGATCTCACTTAATCACATATTCCTTTGTTTTGAGTGCTACTAGGGTCTTTTAAAAGGTTTTTATTAGGCCTTGGATCTTAACCCGCTGAGTGCCAGCCAATTTTGACGGTGTGCTTCTGCCAGTGTCAGAGTTTTTTTTTTTTTTTTTTTTTGGCTAAATCTATCAAGTTGGGAGAGAAAGGAAGGATAATGGTAAAAAAAACACTCCCCTTGTCCATTTTCGCCAGAAATCAGGTCCCCGATGGTCCCGAAAGTAGCTGAAAAGACACTATAGACTAGAGACTTTTATGGTATCGGAATATATGGGTGGGAGGGTAGTGGGAGGGTGGTTTTGGGGTTGGGGGGGGGGGGAAGGTAGAAGGGTAATTGACTTGTGTTACACATATGAAGCCGATTGGTGAGGTAGTTTCGCCACCACGGATTTTCCTTTGTTTTCCTTTTCTTTTCCTTTCTACGCTGGCAGTGGGTGGTGGGAGGTGGTTGGGGGTGTGGTGGAGGGAAGGCAGAAGGGTAAGAGACTTGTCACACAAATATGGAACCGATTGGTCCAATCGTTTCGCCGCCACAGATTTAAAAACAAAATCTTTCTGACGGGACTGACAGTCAGCGAGTGGGTGGGAGGAGGGATTTGGGATTTCTGTGGTGGGTAGCCAAAAGGGTAAGGTACATGTGGTAAAAATATGAAAGCCATAGATGCAGTCGTTTCGCTGCTATTTTTTTCTTTTTCGGCGAGGACGTATATATACGTCCCTGGCACTGGGCGTGACAACACCCTAGGACGCTGCCATACCCATTGCTTACTCTGACTGTTTCTTTTACTTATATATTTTCTAGATCTCGAGTGACGGCGTCTCTTCCGTGGATTGACCTCCCAATCTACCAAGATTGGAAGCCAAAGCGTCACATTTTTCCCTTGCCCCTCAACGTTCTCTTCATAATTGCTGAGGGGCACAGGGCCCTGGGTGGGGCTTTGGTGTCCTGGGCGTTTCCGCACCCTCCTCAGCTCCCCGCCATGGAGTGGCTTCGGTCACCCAGGCTTTATTGTGGTCGGCAGGGAGGGTTCTGTGGGTGCGCTCGGTTATGGCCTTGGCCGTGCTCAGGGCCTTTGTGCTGTTCGGCCAGGCAGCTTGGGGAACAACAACAACAACAACAACACCCTAGGACGTATATATACGTCCCTGGCACTCAGCGGGTTAAGAGTCCCGTCCCCTTCCACCACCAACACCTCTCAATTAACCTGGAGAGGATACGCTTTTTTGGGTGTACGATTTGAGTAACCCTGTCCGAAAGTGGCACACCGCACTAAAATACTCGCCAAAAATCAGGTAATATAGATAGATTTTTTTGTTTAAATTGTAACATAAAATATAAGGAATGCTTAATCTTATGTCAAGTGTTATTGAAAATTATATAGATTTTTATATTTTTAATGATTATTTAAACAAACAAAAATCTTAAGAAAATGGGTAACTTTACAAAAAAAATAAAAAAATACTTAAGATTCCCTGAGGAAACTGGCACTCGCTGGTGTGTTGTAGGGGGATGGTGTGGGCCTCTTGAGGGCACGAGCTGTGCAAAGGATTATATAGGGTTAATTTTGAAAAATAAAAAACAAATATTAATGCTATATAAAAATGCATTAGGGTGCCTTAATATTGATGGATTTAGCTGAAATTTTGTATGCATACTGCCAAACAACCCTAGAACACAGGGAAGCCCTAAATATTGAAATCGGAACTAGTAGATAGCAATGCCCAAGCATTATGTACACTTAACTCTGAGACGTCCGACAGTTTTTGGCAAAAAATTGAGAGAATAATTCATAACTGAACAAATTGTTTATGAATCTGCCTATAAATCACCATGGGCATTCCTAAACACCCTATGAACAACATCAGCATGAATAATGAGGGTTTGGAGTATTCATACGCACACAGTACGGAAAGGGTTAACCTTGTCTCCCAGCACCGCTCCGGCCGCAACCCTCTGAAAGTAGACCACACTTTCCACAATGTATAGGATGACTAAAATTGCATGGAATTTGATCACAACTCACTTGAAAGATGAATACTGATTGAATTATACATACTACACCCTAAACACTAAATATCCATAACATAAATGCAAAAAAAAAAATTACGTTGCAAATTAAAACTTGTCAATGAGATTTGGTTGGCAATTATTAAACTTATTTACTTTATATAAACTTAAAAACCCAATAACAATGTATAAGAATGATGTAGATTTCCTTACCTTTATGTTGTGCATCGAAAGCAGATCTTGGCTATATGGTGACTACAGACGGACTTCGTGCATCGGTAGCACAGCATGCGCGTCTTGTAGTTCGACTCGCTGGGGCAGATGTGGCATCTCTTCCTCTTGTCAGTTTTCTCCTCTTCTTCCATGAGGACTGGCATGGGTAGGTTGAAGGTGTTGGAGATGAGTTGCCTGACCTCCCGCGATAAACACCTGTGCCGCATAAAACGCATCTTGACCCAGGGGTGGCACAACTTGACGGACATCTCCTTGAAGAACTCCCGTCTGTTCAATACCTTCCCAGTGGCAGATTGGGAGTATTCAATATAGCTGTTGACCATAGCTATATTCAATATACCGTAAAAAAGGCACATGGGCCACCGTCGGGTCTTCCGGCCAACATTAGCGACGCTGCAGAGCTGGTCAAAAGTATCCACACCACCCTTCGTAGCATTATAAAACATTTGAATGTCAGACTTCTGCCGTTCAATATAGCTTGGATTGTGGTGAATGGTTTACAGAAGTTGCATGCTCTTGGTCTTGCTGGCTCGGTGAACCTGAAGGGTGACCTTGTCCTCATAGTTATATACAGCCACAGACTCCCCGACCTCCATCTTGTGGTCCAGGACTTGGCGGGGCAGGTAAGGCTTCTGGCGGATTGTCCCGATGAGTTCCAGGCCATCTTTACGCAGGGAAAGTGCCAAGGGTTAGCTGGTGAACCAGTTATCGGTTGTGACGGTCCTGCCCAGGCGTGCGTAGGGTTCAGTGAGCTTGACAGTGAAGAACTCCCCCATGGTGAGTGGCTTCTGAAGGGTCACTGTCCCCTTCCCCAGGTAGGGCAAGGCGTTCAGCATGTAGTGGGAGTCCGCATCACACACCATAACCAGCTTCAACCCGTATCTGAAAAATCGGAAAATGCATTAGAAACAAGTAAAAATGTCAGTAAATGGGTAGCTAGTAACTGGGGACATCACAGGTTAGTACTCGGTAAAAATCAATCAGCAAAAACAGGTAAAATGGTAAGTAAATGGGTAGCTAGTAACTGGGGGCATCACAGGTAAGTACTCGGTAAAAATCAATCAGCAAAAACAGGTAAAATGGTAAGTAAGTGAGTAGCTAGTAACTGGGGGCATCACAGGTAAGTACTCGGTAAAAATCAATCAGCAAAAACAGGTAAAATGGTAAATAAATGGGTAGCTAGTAACTGGGGGCATCACAGGTAAGTACTCGGTAAAAATCAATCAGCAAAAACAGGTAAAATGGTAAATAAATGGGTAGCTAGTCACTGGGGGCATCACAGGTAAGTACTCGGTAAAAATCAATCAGCAAAAACAGGTAAGTAATCTGTCGGTAAATCAACTAAGCAACATGTCAATTTTCAAAAACATATGAAATATTCCTTGATAATGAGTTGATGAATGTTAGGGCAGGTAAGTTTTACTAGACAGGTAACTCTCGGCAATGACAGGTAAGTAATGATAAGATACCTAAATATACTATGTGACAGCCTGGCAATGTTATTCTAGTATAAATTGTTACAAAAAACATTTCTCAGGTCACTTACTTGGCAGGTTTGTTGGGGATGTACATACGGAAAGTACAATTTACGCGAAAGGCCACCAACTGCTCATCCACAGTCAGGTGAGGGCCAGGCTGGTAGAACTCCTTGCAGTGCCGGATGAGGGCGTCCCAGGTGAGCCTGATTGGTGTCAATATGTCGTCCTTGACCCTCTCCTGGCGAGTGGTAGAGTCGTCGAAGTGTAGGCATCGAATTAGGACTGAAAATCTTCTCTCTCCCATGGTACACCTGTAGAGAGGACAACCTTCCACCTTGTCCCACATTTCAGTTGTCTTTACATGGCTATCCTTCTTCACTCCACTCATCACAAGTATCCCAAGGAGTGCCTTTAGTTCCATTATCTCTACAGGTGCGAAGGTGTACGAGTCCTTGTTCTTGTACTTCTGCTTCAGCAACTCCATTCTTTGGTTGGTATGCACACATATCCTGGCCAGCATCGTATCGTCTATGAATAATCTCAGGTACTCGTCTGGTGTTACTGCTGCAGAAGTGGCTGGAGTAGGATGTCCTGGGGTACTATAGCACTCAGATATTTTTGGTAAGGCAGGATTAGGTGTATTTTGCCATGCTGTTCCATCCCTGGCCCTGACAACAGACAGGGTAAAAAGCTTAAAAGATTGCCCTATGCCAGGTTGAAGTATCCCTCGTCTCCTCTTGCGACTTCTCAGCTCTGTAGGGCTGAGGCCTTCCGCCACCTGTGGACTCGCCGACGTGCCCCGGGGAGTGGCGTTTGGCGCCGGCGCCGGCGAGGGTGGACGTCCTGGGTCATTTGTTGCGGGGTTGTCAACTCCCTCTTCGTCAGTATCATCGTCAGAGGAAGGCCTTAGCCTTCGCCTTCTAGGCAAGCCTGCCCTGGAAGTTGAGGAGGTAACAAGGGGTGGAGACCTGGCGACAATAGGTGCAGAGGTGTCCCTGGTGGCACTGAGGTCCCTTTCCTCCCTCCCACGGAAGGAGAAATCCCGCCGTAGTGTTGCTAAGGTACTCCTCGTGGCAGGCCCGGTGGTAGCAAGGCGAGGTGGTGAGGAAGGGGGAGGGCGAGGGAGTTGGGGCGTCGTGGAGGGAGGGCCCGGGTGGCGAGGCGGTGGGTAGAGGCTCGCTTTCGGGAGAGTTGCCATGTGGCGTGTGAGTTATCATATCATCTTCGATGTCATCATGTTCCAAATGTCTTCAGATAACTCGTCATCGTCGTCACCGTCAGCATCGCCATCCCAGTCCTCCAGCAGCGTCGAGATGTCATCCTGTGATAAGCCCTTGCGAGCCATTGCGAAATCTGAAAATCAAAGAAAAAAAAAGTTGGGTAAAAAAAATCATTGTGGAGGCATATGGCAACTCAGGCATCAGGCAACAGTAAGAACATGACGTCACACAACCTAGCCATCTTGTGTAAACGTGTGAAAATCCTATCTCTTACGAGCGGGCCCGTCAGTAACTTCTACTACCCGCCAAGCGGGTGGTTTTACCCTAAATTACCTGTTTCCATGCTTTTTTTCATGCATAAAAAAGAGCCAGAGCGTAATACAATTATGTATCCCTGAAAGGGGGATAATTGAGCTTTCCAATGACACCAGAACCATCCTTCTACGACCACGCGTTCTCTTGCAACGATCGTGCAAGACGAAGGAAAAATCCCTAAAATACGGTAATTTCCTTACATAATTCCCTGTGTAGCGAGGCAGTGAGTGTGGATGTGTGTGGAGGCGATGTCAGTTGCCGCGCGGGACCCGTGCCGAACGGTCAGAGCCGACCTACGCTCCTCCCACCGCTCGTCTCTCTCTCAGAGCCAAATATTGCTAAATATTGCACACCGCCTTAAATCGGTCCCCGCCACATAGTCCATGGTTCTCTAGACCGACTTATGTCCACCCCCGCCAGACAAGGGTTAAATATATTAATTGGAATAAACTCACTCTGGATAATATAAATGATATAGCAAATAAAGCTGATGTAATTTTAGGAAACATGTAATGTCCCTACATTAAATCTCTGTACTCCGGTTGGATGTAGAACTATGAAACATATACTGTACAGTTGATTGATAAACAATATAAATCTTTGTATACTGCCTTATCTCTTGCCTCTCAGGAATATGTTACTGATGCTGTAAAAATAAACAAGTTTAAGGTTATACCCGGATGGAATAGGAGGGTCAAAAGTCTGCACGTTAAAGCCAGGGAATGCTGCTTAAATTGGGGTTTTTCTGGAAGGGTAATTAGTACTGAAGAACACACCCAGATGATCACCGCGCGTAGAGATATTAAGACAGCCTTAAATAATTGTAAAGCAAATGAAAATATGGAGATCTGTAATTCCATTGTAGATACATTTGGTAGCAGAAACAAACATGAATTTTGGACTAATGTGAAACGCAAAAACGGAAATATCAAGACAACAAGCATTGTTGATGGGACATTTGAGAACAAATAATATTGTACATATATTTTCTGATAAATATTTATTTAATCAGCCAGCTCAAGATGATCAATGTAGGAATTATGTTATGATTTGTTTTAAACAATTGTGGCACCACGGGAAAAAATGTATCCTAATATATCATTGGTAACCTTAAAAACTATCACTAATCGGCTTAACCCCTCTTTGGCGGGACCGGACTTAAGTCCGTCTCTAAAAATCTGGACTATGTGGCGGGGCCTGACTTAAGTCTGTGTGCAATTTTGGCGCAATATTGGCTCTGAGAGAGAGACGAGCGACGGGAGGAGCGTAGGTTACCTCATGACCGCTCGCCACGGCCGCCGTGGGCCTACTGACATGTACTCCACACTACTCCACCCTCCCTCCCTCGCTACACACGTAATTATGTAACGAAATGACCGTATTTTAGCGATTTTGCCCTTCGGTTGCACGATCGTTGCAAGACAACCAGTGATCGTAGAATGATGGTTCTGGTGTCATTGGAAAGCTCAATTTACGCCCATTCAGGGATACATAATTGTATTACGCTCTGGCTCTTGTTTATGCATGAAAAAGAGCACGGAAACAAGGCCATTTATGGTAAAAAAAAAAAATGCTGGGCGGCACGGTGAAATATACTCCACCACCCGCTCTTATTGTGTTAATAACGGGGTGGGACACGATGGAATCCATTACCTGTTTGTATAGCATGCCTCAGATGACTTCCTAAGAAACTTGGCTCTCTTTTATAATGTATGTCTTTCATATTGTTATCTCCCACTGGAATTAATGAAAGGTAACATTACACCTGTTGTCAAAAATACTAAGGGGAATATTACGGATGCCAGTAACTATCGGCCTGTCATGCAGTCTTCTTGCTTGTTAAAGATATGGGAAATGCTAATTTTTAATATTTTAGAAGATAAAATTGTCATTGATGATAGACAGTTTGGATTCCGTGAAGGGGTATCCACTACTGATGCCTGTTTTGTAGTTAAGGAAGTTATGTGTGGCAATATAAACACTGTAAATAATTGTATTCTTTCATTTATTAATTTATCCAAGGCTTTTGATCTTGTAAACTATTTTGTGTTGGGCAAGAAACTAATTGAAGAAAATTTTCCATCGGATTTAATACTTCTACTTATGCATTATCTTCGTAATCAGAGTGCTAATGTGAAACGGCAAGGCGAACAGGGAAGTTACCATTATATAGAACATGGAGTGAGGCAGGGAGGCATCTTATCTCCCTTTGTGTTTAAATGTTATATACAATCGGTAATAACCTCCATAAGTAGTACAAATGTAGGGTGTACATTGTGTCTCTCTAAGATGAACATTCTAGCTTATGCAGATGACATAGTATTACTTGCAAATTCTATCTCGTGCATGGAGCACATTTACGATAAATTTTGTGTTAATACGAATAAGCTAAAATTAAACATCAATATAAATAAAACAAACTGTATGCTATATGGATTAAAACACAAAACAAAGGAAACCAACTTAATTCTACTTGGTCCACATAGGCTGGAAATTGTTCAATCCCATGACTATCTGGGACACATAATATCCAATAATCTCAAGGACAAACTAGATATTGAGAAGAGATTAAATAGTTTTTAATGGTAGGTTTCATAGAATTTTTGACATTTTTCCGCTGTAGATAAAAACAAATTTTTGTACTTCTTTAATGCTCACTGCAAACCTGATTATGTGCTCTCCTTATGGAATGGAAAGAACATGTTTAGCTCCACTGTTTTCAGAGCCTTTGAGATAGCCTATGCTAAATCCCTAAGCAGAATAAATGGAGTACCAAATTGTAAAAACGGTAGACAAATGTAACCAACCCCGACTAAAACACCATGTAGCCCTTACACAAGCAAGGTATTATAAAAACAAATACAGAGAACTAGGAGTGCTATCATAAGGTTAAATTTACCATGTTCCTCTCTTCTGTTCATAAGATGTTCAGCAATCTGTACAATGTGGATTTAACCAAGTTCACTCCTGATATAATTGAAACCAGGATTAACTGAGTGCAAAGACATGAAGAGCGTAGGATGCCATATAGGATACATTAACTTCAGCCATGTTTTTTTATGTTAATAATTATTAAAACATTGATTATAATCAATGTTTTTATATAACTGTTTGAATGTATTAATTAGACATCTCTGCCCTGCTTAATTGGTACTCTTGAAAGGGATATGCAGCCAGGATGCGGCGTCCCCACCGTGTTGTTGCTGCCTCTCCCATTCTATTTGGGTGTGACTATGTAGCTGTGGATAACCTTCACAAATACGGTGTCCGTGGTTACACGGAGCACCCTGGGTTAGGTAAATCCTCACGTAGGAAAGTATGTGAGCTGCTGTAGGAGGGAGCTCTGCTGAGGCCACAGGCTTATCTGATGGCGGCACGAGTACCCCTACCCCTCTGTTCTTGTGACCAATTTGTCAGCGGTAATAATTATTTTATTAAAATGTAAGGTTTTAAGTGTATAAGCACCTCAAGGTGCTTCTTATTCCCTTGAGGACGGTGACACATCTTTGTGGTTTATTCTGGCTATCATCGGACGATAGTGAGTGTTTATATATAAACACTATTATACTTTTATGTGAATATATATTCTTTGCTTGTAATACTGTAAAATATCTGTATTATCTATGTAAATTATTTACGAAATAAAGATGATTGATTGATTGATTGATTATTGAGCAAATGATTACAATAATCAAATTTATGTTTCTCTATGACTAGAAAATCCACCATTTTATAACGGTCAGAGAAGCCATAATTTTTAATTTCCTTGCCCACTCATCTGCTGGGAAGATTGTAAACACCAATCGAGCAGGGCACACATAGGCATATGATAAGGAGTTGCTGGAACTCCCATTTAATTCGCTGTTCTAGTTGTGCCTCACTTACACAGAGAGTAATCCATCTACTCTCACAAACACCTCCTCCTACACTAAAAAGGGACACCACATTTCTTTCCAACACATCTAAGTTACCCCTAATACCCCTGATTATGGATCTATGTTACTCTTTCAACCGCAACAAAGATGATTACAGTCAGATAGAATTCAAAAGGCAAGGCTTGTCGAACAAGAACCCGAGCCATGCCCCATCAACGCCTTCTTCAACAGCTACATCAGAGGTGTTTCCAATGCTGCGGCGGTCGAGTGGAGAGCACGCTCACATGTGAATCTGCTTGACCTGGGTAGTACGTACCAAGTCGGAGGACACCTCGATGACGTATACAGACTAATAACACACATAACAAAGCCACTCCAACAGCTTTCTCTCTCTCCAACACCCCTTCTCCCAACTCTACACTCTTCAGTAAATAGGAAAACTAGAAAGTAGCTTTGAGGTGCCGTTATAAAAGCTTCTCCCTCGATACCTTCACCTAACCACTTGAGCCATCAGTCTCTGGAACCATGGACACCCAGAATAGCATGGGCGCCATCTATTGCGACCTGCAGTGGGATAACTCTGAACTTGATGGAGACTGTCAACTGTTCATTCATTAGCAGTAAATGTATCTACTTGAACAGTGTGATCTATGGATCCTGTGCATTATGTCTAGTTTTATATGAAATTTAATTTTGTAATAAATCGTAAGAGGAGAACACTGGCACACCAAATTCTATGGGATCATTGGAGAATAAGGACACAAATATAAGTCACTTATACAAAGTAAAACAACAAACTGACGTGGTCTGTATTGCACAATATGCTGGTGTATAAGATCAAAGCGTGTAATGATATGGCATAAATACTGTATATGTAATAATAATTTGTTTAGTGCTTCAAGCAGTTACATAGTTATGATTTTTACTATATTATATTATTAAATGTTTCTCACCATAACACATTTCTTTGTGAAAAACATACTTTAATTTCCTGTTACTGTCTTACGTTATCTGAGATTTGATAAGGTGCGTAATGCGGCTTATCTTATCACTTAATCTTTGAATGAAACAAATGACTACGAAGAAAACAACAGTCGAGTTACAGAGATTGGAAACAACACTGCTCATTCGATTTAGCTAGAAATAATAACCTGAAAGTGAAGAAAACACACATTTACCTATGAACTGGAACACACATAGTGATATAGGAAAACAAAATGAGGACCAAAGACAAATACCTGTTAATAGTGCTCCTGTCATGTATCCTTACTGGAACGATTGGTGGTCCTATTATGAACAATGATGGAGACATTGACGAGAATAATGCTAATGTTACTGGAACTAAAGAAGGTAGGTACTGAACAGATAGTGCATGTATATATTATAACGTCATCTGGTTATGTACGTGAGGTGTTAATTTATCCTCCACACTCTCACATCTTAAGTAACTATGATATCATCATATCAATATGCTATCTTATCCCTTAAATGTAATTGTAGCATTATGCGTGTAACTACGTACGACACTAGTGGATGATTTATTTTTATTTAACTGATGTCAAAACAAAGTTATTTCGCATGGTATGAGTTACATACACAAAATAGACAAATCAATATTTAAAGGAATAACAAAATTTTGTTTTAATATATTTGCTTCATCTCAATTATTACTGCATTGACTACTTAAATGTTGTTGTGTTTTCGAGCATGCATTGCCTACTTTACTTAATTGGCAGATGGATTATAAATTAATTAGCTTCTCCCTGTAAACTTGATAGAGCTATGCTCCTAAAATTAGTGAACCTCTCGACACAGCAAGTACAGTCGCGCTAATAAGTGATGTCTCGGCACCAAGTACGTTTTGATCAATAATTGGTATCAGCAATATCTAAGCTTCATTTCTTCATATCGAATGAAATATACAAACATGTTCCTACACTTATCCACCCTATTCAACATCTGACAGACATTAACCCGGGAACTGCGGGGAGACTCTTAAGAGTTCCCCCGGCGGACTGCGGGGAGACTCTTAAGAGTCAGAGAAAAAAAAAATCAACTTTTGACATCGAAAAAAAAAACATTATTTTTATTTTTTTATTTTTTTATTTTTGTTTGGCCCCTGGGCCATGCAAAATCTTAGTCCTCTACCTCCCCTCCCTCCCCACTTTCCTCCTCTCCTTCAGTTATCACCTATTTTCCCTGTTATTCCCTTATTCTGAGGTATATTTTCGTGCTAACATTAGAAATCCGGTTGCAGGGTGTGATCATCACTGATAGCAAGCGAATGCAAGAGAGAGAGAGAGAGTATCGATCGACTGTGTCTCAGTGGCCTTGGGGGAAATTGGCGGGAAAGCAGCTTGCCTCACCCATACATTATACAACTCGCGGGCTATATCTCCGATTTTGACCATCCAAACGCTGTTTTCACTTGTTTTATTGTTGTTTCAGGTTAATACCTTTATAATCAACCCATAATAGGCACATATGGATAAGTATTAATGCTATTAATGGTACAATGAATATTTTAGTGATGGAAACACCTCAAATACATGCGCACAGGGAGAGGTGTCTAATTACCCCCATGCACACTTCAGAGGTTAATAGAGCACAGAGCAAGCCAAACATAATGCCAGCTGGGACATGACGTTTTAGTGCGGCTGTACATTATTAGTCATTCACTTCTTAGGTACCCACCCACATTTTATATTCAATATATATGATTAATGGCGCCATGTTCATATCAATGTTCGCAATGTAATTATTGTATTGTATTTATTTATTTGTATTTTGTTTCGTGTTTTGTTTTTTGCCGAAACAGATTAGTGTTACCACGGCTTCAGGCTCATCATTAATATTCATTTCCCGAAAGGTGTCATGACCTCTACTTCTGCTCTTGTATATTATACTGTAAATTTCCGTAGCTACCGTAATATTTGTTGTTGGGTAAGTTACCCCTGAAGGTTTGGAAATAGGGTCTACGATTTATATAACCCTGCTGAGCTTTTACGTTTTTGTATATGTCCGTCACATTTTAGGATTTCTTCAGCATTGCACACTATAATGGTGCCTGTCATTATTGTTTTCCAAGTGTTTTCACAACTCATAGAAAATAGACTGTTAGTTTGCATTATATTTAAATTCTTCATAATTGTCTTGTCCTTCTCAAAGTATTAATAAGTGTTCTTCGTCACATATGTGCTTTCATTAATTTCATTGGAGGTGTTTGGTGTTGTGGTGAAATTAATACAAAATAGATCATACACTTATATGTTATAATTCTATATCATAGCTTGGTTCCTAATGTCCATGGATTTGAGCAATGACATATTATTGCTGAATTAACTCTTCTAAATGTTATTTAAATAATTTGTTAATCGCTACTTTAAATTCACTATCTACGTTGAGAATATTAAACAAAACAAAAAAAGGTATACCAAAGAAATGTTCATAATTATGTTAAATTGTTCGAAAGCATTTAAAGTTATTGTTTTATTGAAGGTGTGTAGATGAATAGAAAAGTAAAGTTACCTTACCGTTAAACTATTATAAAGTGTTATCTTTAAAAAAATGGAAAGATCATATCACCACTATTGTTGAAAAGCTTCCCTATAGATAAGTGTGTTCAACCGTCTCCGCGGATTCTACATCCCTGCACAACTTCTAGCTCTGTACAGGAGCACAGTGCACCCATTTATAAAGTACTGTTCGCATGTGTAGGAAGGTTCCACCCAGACTGCACTTCTTGAAAGCATTGTTTCACCAACTCACTTCCTCATACAAATTCTCTATAATCTATCTCTACATGCAGCAATGTTGCATATCTCTCCCTATTCTACCTCCTCCCTTACGGAGAGTGGGGGGCACCCGCCTTTCAACTCACTCCAACCCATATTCTCTCCAACTCTCTAACCTAAGAGTTAACCGATTTTCCCAGTCTTTCTTCTACTCTTTGGGATTCTCCCCTTCAATCTGTCTTTCCCTCATCTTATTACTTAAACTGTTTCAAGCTTCATGTGTCTAGACATATTGACTCTGACGTTCCTTTAAAATGGCTGTTTATCACTCTTTCACCTTTAGGGGAGGCACTTGTTACAAGCAGCTTTGCCTTTTCTCATGAGCATAAACAAATAATAGATATGTCAAATTATACGATACTTCAATGTATGACTAATATATCTATCTTCTTTTTTTCAGAATGTATGGTACAACAGTCTCTCAGTTTGAGCACCCCAGGCTCCGTAACATTGTTGACTTACATCAGACCTTCATCCTCCCTCAAGCTGACTGCAAAGTTTAAGGACAAAGATGAAGATTATTTCAGGGACGATGTAGTCTTCAGCAATAATGAAGCTGTGCAGCATATGGTACGGGGTGACCAAACCACGCCGACGAGGCATCAGGCAAATCTTGCGATTCCTGACGGTTGGAATTATTTCGACTTCTCAACAGAAGAAAACAGTTTGGAGATACTTTACCAAGGAATATCCATTGTCCGACTAACCTTCGAGTTACCTGTTCACTTTATACTAGTGAAGGGTACTATATGCAATTGTTCTGCCGGTAAGGTTAAAATGTTCTGTTCAAAGTATAATTATTAAATATACTTTTGAATGTTCAATATATAAGAGAAAAAATTCATCTTTACTCTAAGGTAACGTTTGAGATATTTTGTTTACAGACAATCTCCCAGTGGGGAGATTGTAGGCACCAATCGATCAGGGCTAGACCCAGGTGAGGTTATAGGCATGTGATAAAGAGTCACTGGAACTCCTGTTTCATTTGCTTGGCCTCTCTTATTGATTTTCTTTGTGCCTCATTTACACTGAGAGCAATCCAGCTAGCTCTCACAAACACCTCCTCCTCCTATCCACTTCACCACACTAAACATGCACACCACACTTCATTCCTCCACACCAAAATAAAAAAAAAAAAAAAATGAATTGTAGCCCAGCCTCGGAGTCCCCAGGGGGGGGGGGGACCATAAATGCCCCCTCACCCGACTGACCATCCCCTGACGACCCCACACAATTGCCTGGACCTCGGCCTGTTACTCTTTCTATTAATTTCTGCAACATTCGCGGACTTTCCTCTAACTTTCACTCTGTTGAGCACCATCTCTCCTCCTACAAACCTGATCTTCTCTTCCTCACCGAAACTCAGGTGTCTGTAGCAACATCCAGCAACCCCTTCTCTGTATCCTCCTACTTTCTCTATCCTAGTTTCAAAGGCAAAGGCGGATGTTGTGCATATGTGCACAACAACCTCACTTGCTCTCGTGTTCCCGATTTCGACTCCTCTGAATTCTCAACTTTATGGCTCAAACTTTCCTGTCATTCTCTTACTAAATATTTCTGTGCTGTCTATCTTTCCCCTAACTCTACCAACTTTCCCAAATTCTTTGACTATCTAAACTCTACAGTGGAACACATTCTATCCATTTCTCCTTTCTCAGAAATCTCCATCTTAGGAGATTTCAACGTTCACCACCGCCATTGGCTCTCCTCTCACACTACTGATCCACCTGGTGAACAAGCCTACGTCTTTTCTATCCTAAATTACCTAGAGCAGTTAGTTCAGCAACCCACCCGTATCCCGGATCGCATCGGAGATCGGCCCAACATTCTTGACCTGTTTCTAACTTCTAACCCTTCTTCTTATACTGTCGATCTTTTCTCTCCTTTGGGCTCCTCCGACCATAAACTTATCTCTGTCACCTGTCCTATCTCTCCAGTACAGCCACCCGATCCTCCTAGCTGGCGGCGCTTGTGGCACTTTGGCGCTGCCGACTGGGAGGCTCTTCGGCAGTACTTCTTTGATTTCCCATGGAATGATTTCTGCTTCCATGGCCGAGGACCCTCGGAGAGTGCTGAACGCATTACCGAGGTAATGGAAGCATACATTCCATTCTCTTTCTCTCAGACTAATGCTAAAAAATCTTGGTTTACTCACGCCTGTTCTACTGCTGTCCGCAATAAGGAGGAAGCATTCAAACGGTACCGACGCCTTAAAACTCAAGACTCTCATTCTTCATATGTTTCTGCCCGGAATCAAGCCAAATCTGTTCTTCGATTTGCCAAACACTCTTTCATCAATAATAAATGCACTGAACTATCCAACTCTAGCTTTCCCAAGCTTTCTGGCATCTAGCCAAAAACTTCTCCAACAATTTATCTTCCTCGTCTTTCCCTCCCATTTCCCACTCTGATGGCACAACCATCACTTCTTCCTCTGACAAAGCTAAACTCTTCGCTCAAACTTTTGCTAGAAACTCCACCTTGGATAATTCCGGTGCTATTCCTCCCTCTCCGCCCTCCTCTCTCTTACTTATGCCTAATATCCTAATCTCTTCTAAAGATGTACTTTCTACCCTCTCTGGGCTTAACACTAATAAGGCGTACGGTCCGGACGGTGTTCCTCCTGTTGTTCTCAAAAACTGTGCTTCCGTGCTGACTCCCTGCCTAGGCAAACTCTTTCGTCTCTGTCTATCCTCTAACGTCTTCCCTTCATGCTGGAAGTTTGCTCACATTCAACCTGTCCCAAAGAAGGGTGACCGCTCTCAACCCTCCAACTATCGTCCAATTGCTTTTATCTCTTGTCTTTCTAAAGTTTTTGAAACTATTCTTGCTTCCAAATTTCTTAAGCATTTGTCTTCTCATAATCTGCTCTCAGATCGCCAGTATGGCTTCCTTAAGGGTCGCTCTACTGGTGATCTTCTTTCATATCTTACTAAGTCTTGGTCATCCTCCTTTCGGGACTTCGGTGAGACTTTTTCTATTGCACTAGACATATCGAAAACCTTCGATAGAGTCTGGCATAAATCTTTAATTTCTAAACTACCCTCCTTCGGTTTCTATCCCTCCATCTGTGCCTTTGTCTCTAATTTCCTTTCCGGCCGTTCCATAGCCGCGGTTGTGGACGGCCATTGTTCACTTCCTCACCCTATAAACTCCGGTGTTCCTCAGGGCTCTGTCCTATCTCCTATTCTCTTTCTAATTTTTATAAATGATCTCCTTAACTGTACCTTAATTCCCATCCATTCATACGCAGACGACTCAACCTTACACTACTCCATTAGTTTTTCAGAACGCCCCAGCCAGCAATCCCTCAACGATAAATGTAATGAAGCCATAGAACTCTTAAATTCTGATCTAAATACTATTTCCAATTGGGGCAGAGAAAACCTTGTTAACTTTAATGCTTCCAAAACCCAATTTCTCCATCTATCTACCCGTCAGGATCTCCCAGCGGACTATCCCTTATTCTTCAACAATACAAAAATCAACCCTTCATCTTCTCTCAATGTTCTTGGTGTCTCTTTTTCTTCTGCTCTCATTTGGAAGGACCATATTACCAGTCTTGCTAAGGCAGCCTCCCAGAAGCTGGGTGTGCTCAACCACCTTAGGGGGTTCTTTTCCCCTGCACAGCTTCTTGCTCTGTACAGGGGCATAGTGCGCCCTTGTATTGAGTATTGTTCACATGTGTGGGGAGGTTCCTCTCACACCGCTCTCCTAGACAAAGTTGAAAGGAAGTCCTTTAGTATCATTAACTCCCGTCCACTCACCAACTCTGCAATCTCTCTCTCTCCGCTGCAATGTTGCATCTCTCTCGCTATTCTATCGCTACTATAATAAACAGTGTTCCTCAGTGCATACCACCTCCTTTACGTAGGGCACGTGGTACCCGTCTTGCAACTAAATCCCACCCCTACTCTGTGCAACTCTCCAACCCAAGAGTGAAACATTACTCTCAAACTTTCTTCTACTCAACAGCTGAGCTCTGGAACTCTCTCCCAGAATCAGTCTTTCCCTCTTCCTATGACTTAAATTGCTTCAAACTCCGTGTGTCCAGGCATTTTGGCTCGAACATCCCTTGATTTTGGCCCTGTCACTCTTTCAACTATGGGGGAGGCACTCGCTATAGGCAGTTATGCCTTTTGCCTCCCTCAATCACATAGAAAAAAAAAATGGGGGCAAAAACATAACATCCGTTCAACTTCGTTGGCGGAGGTAATAGCCCAGAAAACGTCCACCAGACATTGTTAAGCACATTTTTTGTATGTTTATACATGAACAAAATGTTTGTGTTACCGTCTTAACTTAATTGCTCAATAATAATGCAAAACTAAATTTACGTTTCAGGTTAATATGATTGATTGTAATAACCTGTTTTAGTTAAGTATCATGCTTGCGTTTAGTTTAGAAACTATGTTCTCACATTGTTCATACTTATTTAATATACCAATATATATTTAATTTACTGCACAACTAATAATTATGTAATACTCAGAATACAGAATATATTTAGTATAATTTTTTTTTTTTTTTTTCCAACTGCTCGCTCTCGGGCATAGGCTGAGAGCCGGTACATTCATCCGTTATACATTGAACGGTGAAGCCCGTGAGGTCTCGTTCCAGTCTAGGTGGTGAGACATGTCAAGGACTTTCAGCTGCAACCAGCCTCTGCTATCTTGCCTTCGCAGGATGAATGGGGCTTGATTGCTCACTCATGGTTCGAAGCAGCCCCATCTCTGAAGCTGCTTCACCCCAGTACTTCACTGTCTCAACTCCTAGACTCGGACCCTCACTTCTCAGAACCCCACCTACTGAGCAATGAACTCACTAGGCATTGCCCCTCCTGTAACCTATTTTGAATATGGGAATTTTTATGCCACGTTTATAATTAAACGTGAGATAGTCTGATTGCGATATCCACCTGAGGAATCTGAGCTAATTGTCAACTGAAATGGCTCTCTACTGGAAAAAGATGAGCCTTAGCTCTATATATAGCACTCTAGTAATAAGCAATGGACACGAAACACACATGAAAGGTTTTTAACCCTTGTCTAGCGGGGTGTTTTGGGCTATTTTGGGCATATTCAGGCCCTCCTGAATGATCAATCAAGTATCTGCATGAAAACAAATTTATTTAGCAAAAAAATAGGCGCTAAAAGCTTCAAAATGAGACCAGAACGAGCTACGTAGTACTCGTGGTTCTCATACAGTGATACCAGTAACATGGGAGTTTAGCGTATTTCAGCATATTTTTCCCAGCTATGCTCACTACTGGCTACACTGCCGGCCTCTTGAGAACACAGGGAACATGAGTTAATGGGCGGCGGTAAGCCCTGGGAGTCGGCTGTCTGGCCCGCTGCGCTCCCGGCCATTTGCACTCGATTTTAACCCCTTAAAAGCCTTAATAATGCACCTAACTTGCTGCAAATTGGTGCACGACTTAAGTCGAGCGCTGCTCTTTAAGGGTTAACAGGTTTTTTTCCTTAACCTAAGACGTGCACATGGGGGGGTATGAGACACCACACGCCTGTGCGCACATATTTGAGCTGTTCCCATCACTAACATCGTTATTTTACCATAAATAGCATTAATACTTATCCATATGCACCTATTTTACGTTAATTATAAAGGTATTAACCTGTTACAGCAATAAAACAAGTGGAAACAGCGTTTGGATGGTCAAAATCGGCGATACAGGCAGGGAGTTACATAAGTTATGGCTGAGGCAACCTCCCTCCCCTCCACTCCTCCCCACGTCTGGAGAGAGATTGTCGATCGATACTCTCTCTCTCTCTCTTGCACTCACTTGGTGACAACGCCCTGCTAGCAACTCGCTAATGTTAGCACGAAAATAGACCACAAAATCAGGGAATAACAGGGAAAATAGGTGATAATTGAAGGAGGGGGAAGTGGGGAAGGAGGGGATGTGGAGGAGTGATATTTGGCATGGCCCAGGGGCAAAAAAAAAAAAAAAAAAAAAAAGTTCAATTTTTTGGGGGGTGTTTTAAATGGATTTTTTTAGGCCCAGGATCTTAAGAGTCTTCCCGCAGTCGCCCGGGGAAACTCCTAAGAGTCTTCCGGCACTTGCCGGGTTAATAGCTAGGGTACAATCTCAATATGTCTCTGGAACAATAATCATAACATTCATATAAATAGAATAATAGTGTTACAACTGAACATATGAATAATAACACAATAGAGGATAAGTCTCAAATCACAATAAATAAAGTCCTAATATAAATATACAAGCTCTTAAATATGGCTTGGCAAAAGTGTAAATAATAGTTACTGCGAGGTCAATAGCGTAGCACTGATAAGTATGGACAATAGGACAATATTTGACTTCTAAACGAACAACAAGTCTAAGCGACTTGAGCAGACAATTAAATTAAATAAACTCAGAGTCATAAATATGAATTAGAAACTCATAATCTTGTAATAAATATAATAGTCAGAAATACGTGACTGAGGAGCAATTACTGGCGACTTGAACTAATCACTATTGGACTTGTACCCTGATGATACGTAGCCTATAAATTAAGATCTGAGTAAGCGTTCAAGTTGACGTGTAAGTGTATGTATTTATACCCGGATAAACCTTTGTATATTTCTACATTAACAAATACAGGAGCCTGTATTCGTAGAAGTATATAAACGTTTTCAGTCCGATAGACGTGTGTAATGTTCTCCCGAAGCAGAGCAACGAAAAATAAATATAGGAGGGAAGAATGGAAAATCTTCTTGGATTACGTTAAATCTTAGTGAACCTTATCATACCTTGGTCTAGACCCTCACAACAATCATTGTTACCATTACGAACAAAAGAAACACTTAAATGATTTATGTAGAAAGAGAAGACACTGGTAGAGTGACTTTGGAGCACTAGGCATAGCTGTAGTTGTCTCGGCACTTTGACTACAGGGTCTAGGATTTCACACCTCCTAGACAGGCTCGGGCCCAAATAACTGCAGGGCACGGTCGTCTCTTTTTCTCTCTTTCCCTGGCTCGACACCACGCACTTGGTCACAATCCACGTTGAGTCTCGCGGAAGATAACAAAGGATCCCCTACACTTGGAATACTGAGGGTATTAACAGGCATAGGCGGACAAGATAAAAGCAAACTATCTGGAACTGCGAACAGTGATGCAAACTGAGGCTGAATAAGGTTATCTAAGCTTGCATTGAAAGTACCTGGGGTCGCCTAATATGCTCTGATCACAGGGTGTCTCAACTGATAAATCTATCACATTCCCGTTCTGGAATACTGAGTCATGAGAATGACTTGAGTGGCTGGTCTGTGCAAAGTCTAGGGTTTCGTTTGCAAACTCGCATAAAGCTTGCAATTGAAGTGTTTACTGGGCTCCTTATAAATGAATGTACACCAGTAGACAAGGAATGAAGTTCCTCACCAAGACTTTTACCTTTGGTTGTTAGTTCCAAACCCAAAGTGGTAAATTATTCTGAGGGCTGAAGGCTTACTTTTCCTATGCTCAATGCACATAGTGACTCTGATTTGGTCGGCACAGGTTCCGGGCTCTTGGGCAAGAGGGACATGTGGGAGCCTCTGGTTTTGTCTGTTTTCCTAGAGCCGGTTGCATTAACTTTGTTTTTAATTTTCATATTGTATATGGATGATGTCGGAAGCATTTGAGTGTGAAGTTGGGGTTGTTGGTGACTTTGAGAGGGATTTAGACCTGATGGGTGATGATAGTCTACTATGACTTTGTTTCGCTTTTGTTTATTTTCACTGGGGTTACTGAGGTTGTTTATGTGGGAGGAATGGTTAGAATGTGTGACGTCTAACAGTGTTGGCAGAATCGCCTCTCGTTAGCAACTAGCGCTCGCCAGGGACATCGAAATGGGCTACAGTTATCAGATAATGTTGTTCTTTCTTTCCTAGTAATCGTATTGTCACAGTCAGTCCAGTGGTGGTCTTTGTTTTCGTCTGTGACAACGGGTTATATTTTATATCAATAGTAGTGATGATAGTACCAGCGTGGGAATGAGAGAGACTTTTAGAGCGAGATGGTAGTCAGTGTCTGTAGGTGCGGGATCATCCCTGCCTCTCGCTCGCTATTGGCCGGCATGTCTGGCTGTGTCACGTGACACCTGCTGTCTTGTGACGTCTCGGCCCGTGATTGGCCGACCATCGCGCCTTTGCGGGCTCCTGTGTAACTAACCTCCTACACGAGGGTCCCCAGGAGCTGTCCTCGTCAGGATAGGCTTGGCGCGTGTGCTTCTAACATCCCTTTGCATACTCTCCCCCGATCACCACCTTTATCACTGTTTCTCTCTCTGAACTCCTTCTTTTCCATTACTTCTCGCCTTTATTCAATTACTTATCCCCTTGGGTTCTGCATACGGTTTCCATAGCCGGCCCATTGTATTTCATGCGCCATCCTCAGAGATATTTACATGTACTTAGAATAGGTTTGAGGGTTCTTAGTTAGTATAGGTTAAGAACTTTGTGTGTCTCCATTATTGATTTAGTGTTTCTGCTCTTTTATTTAATGCTAGACTGGGATAAGGTATCTGTAGTCGTTGTCTGCGATGTGTGTACGGTTTGCTTATACCTACACGACTTCGACCGGTCCTGTGGTAGCCTGGGTTGTCTTTTCGGTTGCATCCTTTGCGAGTGCAGCATTGTGTTGACTGAGGGTTTTGGCCTGTACCAGTTTCACACTTTGCTGCCTCTTTGCTTGTCTTTGGAGGGTCGCCAGGATAGAACCAGATACTTGTGATCTGGATCTATCAAGAGTGCACCCTAGTCAATTAACGAAACTTAAAGGATGCAGTCTTAAGGACATCGCTAGGCTACGAGCCTGTCTTGCTCAACCCCAGTTCCTTACCTAGAGTATCCCAGCTAGACATTATTAATCGAGTAGACACTTGTTAGTATTTAATATAAGCTCTTTGATATGTACGCATTATTATTCACAGCATTTATTAGTCTAGGTTGTTGTTGAGCCGCACAACCATAGCAGACTGTTTCGTTGATGAGGAAGTACTTCTTTTAGTGTCGAGCATTGCTACCGTTGCACATTTATAGTATTCTCGTGTCAGTTAACATTATATGTCCTATCTTTTAGTGTATTCGATTTACACGTGTGGTGTCCTGCCTCCTGCCTTTATATAGTTTAAGATACGAGCATCTTATGAGCATCAAACTTTCTTCAGAAGTTTCCAGGTCTATGCTGTAGGACTATACTTCACTTTCTTTCAGATAGGAGTGAAGAGTTTATTGTTGTTTAAAGTAACTGTATTGAAGCATCTTTTTATTGTATTAAATCTTGCAGTGATTTAATTGATCTTTCCATAGATTCCTTTTTATGCATTTTAACGTAACTTGCATCTTGTTTGTTATCAGGCTATACCAGTGTGGGTTAGCCTTAAGTAGAGTACATTTATGCCCAGTTAACCCGGCAAGCGCGATAGGCCTCACGGAAGGCTTCCTATAGGGAACGCGATAGGCCTCACGGAAGCAAGACCATAAAAAAAGCCTTCCAAAAAAAAAAGAGCCTATCAAAACAAAGGATTTTGTCTCTAGGTGAGGTAATTCCCCTCTAGTACTCATCCATGTGTTTCTCACCCCTCCCCCTCCCCTCCTTCCCCACCTTATTCCCCCCTCCCCCCCTCCTCAATTATCACCTATTTTTCCTCTTATTATCATCATTTATCGGTTATTTTTCTCTCCCGCGATAATGTAGCACAAGTGGGTTGCATAAAAGATCGTTATGCAACACCCAGACACCGGCACACACCGCCCCGCTCGTCTCAGTTGACTCCCAGACAGCGAGAGGGGAGGGCTGCCTGTGGCTCTCTCTCGCCTGAGATTATGACCGGGTGGCCAATATCTTCGTTTTTCACCACCCAAATGCTTTTTCCACTTATTTTAGCACTCTTGAAGGTTCATATATACATCATATATGTAAAATAAAAGCATACCGAAAACAAATAATGCTTTATATTGTAAATATAACGAATTCTGTCAGAATCCAGGGCTAGAAATGCACAAATAACTACCCCAGCACCTAGGTCTATATCGCGCTTGTCAGGTTAAGGATACCCCGTTATCGCAGATTAACTCTGGAGGGTATAGGTGTTTTGTTCGCCGGCATATAAGTTCGAGGGTTTGGATCTAGCGTACCGTTGTTGCATAGTGCCCTATTACTAGTCCAATCATTAAGTGCCCTTGTTTTATTCGTAGCCCCGGTCGTAACAAATGGCGACCTCGCCAGGATCTTATCTTAGACGTGATATCAAATGGCGACCTTGCCTAGTATCTTATCTTAGTCGTCATAACAAATGGCGACCTTAGTCTAGGATTTAGAGAACTAAGAAATAATTGCAAGATTTTTGGACATTTGTTTTTTGAGGAATATTTTGGACACGTTGGATTTTTTTTATAGCACTTGAGTTGTCTTCAAGCATTTTTTGAGTGAATAGTGCTACATGAGAGTTTAGGTATTTTTTTTTTATAAACGTTGAGGATTTCCGGTGGACACTATGTCGAACGACGGATCAGTACATAGTGAGGGCACAGGCGAGGAGGTGGAGAAGGTGGAGTTGTCTAGCGGGGCTCGGGTGGTGAACAGTAAGGAGGATGCTCGGATTTTTTTGGAGGAGCCTGTGTCGGCGGATCGGGTGTCGGGGCTAGACCGGTACGGACTGCAGTGTGTAGCCACGGTCTTAGGGTTTCCCGGTACTTGCGGTTTGTCGAGAGGTGAGCTGGTTACCTGTGTGCTCGGTGGCGTGCGTGGGGCTTCAGGTGGAGCGGGAGCTGGGGCACCTTCGGCCCAACCCCCATTCCACTCGACTCCTACCATGGCGCCCC
Organism: Paralithodes platypus; assembly: GCA_032716605.1. NCBI lineage: Eukaryota > Metazoa > Arthropoda > Malacostraca > Decapoda > Lithodidae > Paralithodes > Paralithodes platypus. The sequence goes on from CM064481.1 coordinate 11,102,878, forward strand.
CTCGGGCTCCAAAGCTGGGTACATTCCCGCAGGCCGATACCCGCTGGCGGTTGGGTATGCCTCTAGGTGATTCACGGGGTGGGTCCCCAATAGTAGCACCCCCTCCTCAGGGTGTGTCTTCTTAGATGTTGTTTTAGCTCGAACTCAGCGAAAGTATGAGGCTGAGCTCGAGCAGAAGCAGCGGCAGCGAGAAATTGAGCTTGGGATGGCTAAGATTCAGGCTGAGGAGAGAAAGGCCATGTACTGTGCAGACATAGAGCTTGAGAAGTCTCGGGTGGAGTCGACAGGGCAGCGTCTCGGTTCTGGGAATCGAGGTCTTGATCAGTCTTTATCGCACCTTCTTAAGTTAGTCCCTGCATTTGACGAGTTGGGTGTCACCGAGTTTTTCCAGCGTTTTGAGAAGAAGTGCCGGGAGCACCAATGGCCCGAGGTTAAGTGGGCAGCCCTTGTTTCCTCTAGGTTGGTTGGCAAAGGACTCAAGGCATATGATGCGTTGCCCTTGGAGTCTTGCATCGATTATGAGGTATTGAAGGAAGCTATTCTGCGGGCGTACGAGTTACAACCAGAGACATATAGGTTGAAGTTTCGGGGTGTTACGAAGGGTCGTGAGTGCACTTTTCTAGAACATGCCCAGGAACTGTCTGATGCTTTGAGAAATTGGCTGAGGTCAGAGAAGGTGACGACATTCAAAGAGATTGAGCAGTTATTCCTTCTAGATCAATTTTTTAAATGCACAGGCGGCTGACTTTGAACCTCAAAGAGAAACGTCCTAAAACTCTACAAGAGGCAGCTGAGATGGCTGACCTGAGATTATCGCTGATTCGTGGGTGCGGGTCTGCACAATGGACCGATGCAGTTAACAAGGGGCGCAACCCCCCCCCCCGAGTCAGTGATGCAACATTTAATAACAAAAGCAAGAGCAATGATACTAATTTTGATCACAAACCAAAAACCGTCCCGTTTAAGAAAGGTCAGGGCCCTTCCCCACCTCAGGGAAAGTCCAAGGGTTAAGTAGAGTGCTTTAGGTGTCATAAAAGGGGCATTTTGCACATTCCTGCCCTAGTAACCAATCTGCAGCACTTGTGTCTTTGGCTAGCAACATTGGGGTGTCTCTGAGGTCTTCTGCATTTACCCGGGGTGATATGTCAGATGCGGGGGCACAGCCAGTGAAGGAGTGTCCGGAAGGCTCGAAACCTGTCCGCGATGCTTTTTGCGACCATAGAGGGCGTGGCTGCGTGAGTTGGGCCGGTTGCAAGCATGGGTTGGAGTTGTTGTGAGATACAGGTGCATCCCAGACTCTGATGAAAAACTTTACAGGCCAACCTATAAACGCGGCACGGGTAGTTGTGGTGCAGGGTATTAATGCTACACGGTCATACCCGTTGGTTCGAGTGGAGCTGGAGGTTGATGGTGTGACACGAGAGATAGATGTTGGAATCGTAGAAAAACTGCCAGTAGAGGGCATCGACCTTCTTCTCGGCAACGACTTTGCGGTGCCTACTTCTGAGGTTCCACCCTTAGTCGTTGCCGAGAGGGCGGCCGACGTGAGTAGGGAGGGGCAGGAGTTGGTCGAGAGGTGTCAATTACAGCAGATGGCGTGTGTTGTCACCCGATCTCGTGCATCTAAGGTGTCACAGCCTATTCCTCAGTCTCTAGACCAGCGGAGGAACGGTCGGAAGGAGAAAGCTAAAGTTGGGAGAAGTTTTGTGAGTTTTGATCCAGCGGCTCTTCTTGGCGACTCATTATTAGCACCAATGTTTAGGTCCGGAGTGGCCCCAGAACCTGTCACACTTGGTGAGGAAGTAGGGCGTGAGAAAACTCCGAGACAGCAACGTTACACACTTAAACAAGATAGGATCGAACAGTCCAGTATCGGGGGAGGCCATAAGTTGCTCCGGGAGCACTTAGATAAATTGGCTCCTTCGGATATCTGTCGGCTGCAGCTAGACGATCCTGAGCTTCAGAAGTGTAGTAACGGTGCAATTGAACTTGAGGAGGACGGGGATGCAAAGCCGGGGGACTTCTTTCGTGAAGAGGGCATATTGTACAGGCGTTTTCTAGATCCCAGACGGAGTTGGGAGGGTGGGTCGAGAGTTGTTGACCAGTTGGTAGTGCCTAGTGTGTGCTGTGATAGCCTACTGAGGTTGGCGCATGATGTACCGTTGGCAGAGCATTTGGGTGTACGTAAGACGGTAGCAGCATTGGCGAAATTGTTTTAGTGGCCAGGTATGAAGGCACATGTGGCATCATGGGTGGCAATGTGCAGTACCTGCCAGACAGTAGGTAAACCAAACCAGTGTATTCCCAAGGCTCCGTTAGACCCTATTCCTGTAATCGGGCCACCATTCAGTAAGGTTATAATCGACATGGTTGGCCCTCTACCCCCTACTAGTGCAGGCAACAAGTACCTCCTCACAATCATGGATGTTACCACTTGTTATCCGGATGCATACCCCATGTGAAATGGTACTGCTAAGACTGTTGTTCGTAACTTGCTATTGTACTGTTCTAGGTACGGGTACCCGCAGGAATTGCAGTCAGACCAAGGGTCCAACTTTACTTCTAACCTTTTCAAACAGACCATGCAGCAGCACGGTATCAGTACAGTTGTCTCTTCAGCCTATCACCCAGAGAGTCAGGGGGTGATGGAGAGGTGGCACTCGATTCTGAAGAGCATGCTGAGTTGTTACTGTGTTGAGAATGGCAAGGATTGGGATCTTGGGTTGCCCTACGTATTATTCGCTGCTCGGGAGGTACCTGGTGAAAGCCTAGGGATCAGTCCCAATGAGTTAGTTTTTGGACATCAGGTCAGAGGGACCTGATGTAGAGGCAGACATGGTTAGGGAAATCTGGGAGGGCACAGCAAAACCATGTTCCATGTTAAAGTATGTCCTCGAGAGCAGAGAGAGAATGCTGAGAAGCCTAGAGTTGGCAGGTAGGAATTTGGTAGGGTCGCGAGCACTGATGAAAGACAGGTACGATGAGAAGACAAAACTCCGGGAGTTTAAGGTGGGGCAGGAGGTGTTGATTCTGTTACCTCTGCCAGGTCATCCGTTGTCTGCCAAGTACGCTGGTCCTTATAAGGTGGTAAAAAAGATCTCTGACCTAGACTATCTTGTGGCTACTCCAGATAGGCGTAAAAAGAATCAGCTGTGCCATGTGAATCTGGTGAAAGAGTTTGTGAGGCGCCCCCCTGAGTCTCTCGCTGTCCCTGTGTTGACCTGCAGCAGTCATGGAGGAGAAGGAGTGAGGGACAGTGAAGCCCAGGTGGAAGATAACTGGGAGTGTCATGTCTCTGCTGACCAGTGGGCGGGGAACTCCAGACAGGTGGCTGACGATGCTCTAGTGCACCTGCCTGAGCAACAGTGTGTAGCCTTGCAGTGCCTGTTTGCTTCATACCCCACTGTGTTTGCAGAGCATCCAGGCCTCACAACTCGAGTGGTGCATGACGTGGACGTGGGAGATCACCCCCCCTTTAAATCAGTACCCTACAGCATTCCACCCATTAAACTCCCAGCCCTCCGAGCGGAGTTAGAGTATATGTTAGAACGGGGGTTGATTGAGAAGGGGGCAGTTAGGTGGACATCTCCTGTCACTCTGCAGCCCAAGCTTGACGGGAAGGTTCGCTTCTGCATTGACTTTCGGAGATTGAACGGGTTGACTCCCACCAATGCTTACCCCCTTCCCCGTGTTGACGATAGTGTAGACAAGATTGGTAAGGCACAGTTTCTAACTAAAGTAGACCTAGTGAAAGGCTACTGGCAGGTGCCCTTGTCTGAGCGGGCGAAGGGGGTATGCGGGTTTGTGGTTGATGGGAACACCTACCGTTGCAATGTGATACCGTATGGCCTTAAAAATGCCCCAGCAACCTTCCAGAGTCTTATGAATTAGTTAGTAGCTGACATCCCTAACTGCACTGTGTACCTAGATGACGTTATAATCTACGATGACAACTTTGAGAGTCACTGTGAGCACATAGAAGCCTTGTTTCAGAAGCTCAGTGAGGCCAGCTTGGTGGTCAACCTGGGCAAGTGCGACTTTGTCCGGGCAACTGTGCAGTATCTTGGGTTTGTGGTCGGGTTAGGCCAGGTGTGCCCCCCCCAAAACAAGATACAGGCTATTAACCAGTTCCCCAGGCCGTCCACCAAGCGGCAGATCATGAAGTTTTTGAGCATGATCGGTTACTATCGCCGCTTCATTCGGGGTTATTCTACTGTGTTAGCTCCCCTGACAGATTTACTAGCAAAAGAGAAAAAGTTCAAGTGGGCATCTGAGTGTGAAAGGGCTTTTTCGCTGGTCAAGCACCTACTATGCACTCACCCAATCCTCAGGGCCCCTGACTTTGAAAGACCATTCCAGCTGGCAACAGATGCTAGCGGTGTAGGGGCTGGTGCCGTCTTAATGCAAACAGACGAGGAAGTTTTTGGAGCATCCAGTCAGTTTCTTTTCCAAGAAGTTTAATTCCGCTCAGAAAAACTACTCTGTGGTGGAGAAAGAACTGCTGGCAATAGTGTTGGCGCTCAGGCACTTTGAAGTATATGTTCCTGCCTACGGGCCAGTCGTGGTGATTTACACCGATCACCACCCTCTTTAATTTCTGAACCAATTCCACAACCGGAATATGAGGCTGACACGTTGGTCACTCATGTTGCAAGAATACAATCTAGACATTCGCCATATTGCCGGTTGTGAGAATGTGATTGCAGACTGTGTGTCGAGGGTGGAGGATCCGGCGTAGATCACCACAGGTGTGTGGGTTTGAGTGGAGAAAAACCAGGCTTACCCCCCCTATAGAGCAGCCGTCAAAAACAACATTAAAATTAAATACAAAAAATCACATAAAAACTCTTTCTTTTTTATAGTTAATTGTAAGTTGCCAATGTTATAGCTAAAGTCCTAAGTTGAACCTGTCTTTCACTTAGTAGGCTGGGCTCTGTGAAGCTCGCTCAGGTAGCATAGCAGGCTATATTATACTATTGTGTTTGGGAGGGGTTATAAGATTTTCTTTATGCTAATATGTTGTTTTATGTAAGAATTGAGCTTTGCATTTCATTTCTGGTGGAGTGGCTAGGTGTGGCGGGTCTTGTCGGTATTCTGCCTTGTCAGATATGGTGCTCGCCTAATGTTGAGCGTCCCATATCTTGGGCGGGGTGTGACGTCTACCAGCGTTGGCAGAATCGCCTCTCGTTAGCCACTAGCGCTCGCCAGGGACATCGAAATGGGCTACAGTTATCAGAGAATGTTGTTCTTTCTTTCCTAGTAATCGTATTGTCACAGACAGTCCAGTGGTGGTCTTTGTTTTCGTCTGTGACAACGGGTTATATTTTATATCAATAGTAGTGATGATAATACCAGTGTGGGAATGAGAGAGACTTTTAGAGCGAGATGGTAGTGAGTGTCTGTAGGTGCGGGAACATCCCTGCCTCTCGCTCGCTATTGGCCGGCGTGTCTGGCTGTGTCACGTGACACCTGCTGTCTTGTGACGTCTCGGCCCGTGATTGGCCGACCATCGCGCCTTTGCGGGCTCCTGTGTAACTAACCTCCTACACGAGGGTCCCCAGGAGCTGTCCTCGTCAGGACAGGCTTGGCGCGCGTGCTTCTAACATCCCTATGCATACTCTCCCCCGATCACCACCTTTATCACTGTTTCTCTCTCTGAACTCCTTCTTTTCCATTTCTTCTCGCCTTTATTGAATTACTTATCCCCTTGGGTTCTGCATACGGTTTCCATAGCCGGCCCTTTGTATTGCATGCGCCATCCTCAGAGATATTTACATGTACTTAGAATAGGTTTGAGGGTTCTTAGTTAGTATAGGTTTAGAACTTTGTGTGTGTCTCCATTATTGATTTAGTGTTTCTGCTCTTTTATTTAATGCTAGACTGGGATAACGTATCTGTAGTCGTTGTCTCCGATGTGTGTACGGTTTGTTTATACCTACACGACATCGACCGGACCTATGGTAGCCTGGGTTGTCTTTTCGGTTGCGTCCTTTGCGAGTGCAGCATTGTGTTGACTGAGGGTTTTGGCCTGTACCAGTTCCACACTTTGCTACCTCTTTGCTTGTCTTTGGAGGATCGCCAGGATAGAACCAGATACTTGTGATCAGGATCTATCAAGAGAGCACCCTAGTCAATTAACGTAACTTAAAGAATGCAGTTTTAAGGACATCGCTAGGCTACGAGCCTCTCTTGCTCAACCCCAGTTCCTTACCTAGAGTATCCCAGCTAGACATTATTAATCGAGTAGACACTTTTTAGTATTTAATATAAGCTCTTTGATATGTACGCATTATTATTCACAGCATTTATTAGTCTAGGTTGTTGTTGAGCCGCACAACCATAGCAGACTGTTTCGTTGATGAGGAAGTACTTCTTTTAGTGTCGAGCATTGCTACCGTTGCACATTTATAGTATTCTCGTGTCAGTTAACATTATATGTCCTATCTTTTAGTGTATTCGATTTACACGTGTGGTGTCCTGCATCCTGCCTTTATATAGTTTAAGATACGAGCATCTTATGAGCATCAGACTTTCTTCGGAAGTTTCCAGGTCTATGCTGTAGGACTATACTTCACTTTCTTTCAGATAGGAGTGAAGAGTTTATTGTTGTTTAAAGTAACTGTATTGAAGCATCTTTTTATTGTATTAAATCTTGCAGTGATTTAATTGATCTTTCCATAGATTCCTTTTTTATGCATTTTAACGTAACTTGCATCTTGTTTGTTATCAGGCTATACCAGTGTGGGTTAGCCTGAAGTAGAGTACATTTATGCCCAGTTAAGGATACCCCGTTATCGCAGATTAACTCTGGAGGGTATAGGTGTTTTGTTCGCCGGCATATAAGTTCAAGGGTTTGGATCTAGCGTACCGTTGTTGCATAGTGCCCTATTACTAGTCCAATCATTAAGTGCCCTTGTTTTATTCGTAGTCCTGGTCGTAACAAATGCTTCTTCACATCTGCACTGTTGGATCACTATAAAGCACAGGGGCACACTGAAGGGGTTGGTACTGAACTTGCATACACTCGTTGTGGTTCACATGTGCATCGGGGCGGCTAGGGCAGTCTCTCCTCCAACTGTGATTTTCTATGTTGGTCACTAAGGGTTTGCTACAGTTAGCCGTCTTTATTTGAGCCTGGTTTTCTTTGGTGATCTTGTTTTCCCTGTTTTTATGGTGCCTGTATGCTGGGGGGCGCTGCGTCCGATTGCACTTCGAAGTTATTGAAGCGATGCATAGTGGTGTTGCTGAGGTGGTGCTGGTTGTTGTTTGGTTGTTGAGGGGATACTCAGGAATATTCATACAGTGCTATTTAATCAGGGAACAATGAGGGTATTTTGTTGACGTTGTGGTGGGCTTTGTTGTAATGCATTGATACTAAGTACAGCACAAATTCCATCCCAATAATATCTTCCCATTGATACATTAGGATTTAAACCGGGACCATATATATATATATATATATATATATATATATATATATATATATATATATATATATATATATATATATATATATATATATATATATATATATATATATATATATATATATATATATACAGTATATATATATATATATATATATATATATATATATATATATATATAATATATATATATATATATACATATAATTATAAATATATATATATTGTCACAATGACCAGGGTCTATAGGGTCTTTTATGAGTAGCTAGACTCGACTGGCGCCAGATTTATTAAAGCAGCTGTGCCAAGTCTATTAGAAGGACCTGGTATTGTGAGTTTCACTCTGATACCCTTCCAATTACACATGCCTAGTTTTGCCGTGCCTCTAAGCATTTTTGTTTCAATAAACATTTGTGTAGAATGAGCCCATAGAGTGTTACCAGTTTCGTCTAACCAGTTGTTAGTTAAGCGGCAACGTGTAGTTCGCTAGCTAGTGTGGCTGGCGAGGGAGGTGTTGACAGCTTGATGCTCTTGCCTCGCGGGAGGTAAGGTTGCTAAGCAACGTGAGTTTAATTAATTATGTGATCATTGCAAGTTCAGTTGTGTTACAATATAAAGATGTACTTTATTTTATCTGCCACACTGTTTTAGTTAAGTTGTTAACCCTTAATTAGCGGCGAGCAACATAAGTCGAGTTAAATAAAGCTGGACTATGTGGCGGCGCTCGACATAACTCGAGTGGCAATTTCAGCACGTAATGTGGCTGAGAGAGAGAGACAAGTGGTGGCAGGAGACTAGCGAGCGTATGACTGCTCCAGACCACCGCGGCGAACCTACTGACACAAATCTCAGCTCCCTCCTCCCTCTCTCACTCGCTACATACTCAATTATGTACTGAAAGTACCGAATTACCTGCTTTTTGCACTCGCGTTGCACGGTTATTGCAAGAAAACTATCCATCATACAAGGATCGTTATGGTGTCATTCGAAAGCTCTGTTTATGCCCTTTCAGGGATAGGTACTTGTTTTACGTTCTGGGTCTTATTTAGGCATGAAAATGATCACGTAAACAGCCCTATTTTGGCTAAAAACACCCCGCTGTGCGGTACACATAAATAAACCGCATAGGCCGCTCGTAAGGTGTTAACACAGGAATACTTTAGTATAAGTTATTCTTGTGAAGTGTCTTAGTCTTATCATATCGTGTGGTGAGATTTTGCAACCCCTTCGTTTGAGGCTGGCCTCCGCGGTGCTCTGCAACATCCGGTCCCCTCATTATCTCGTGGGTGGCCAGACAGTATAGGTGGTGGTAGCTCTCTCTTGTGGCACACCAGTCTGCCCCTGTTTAATTTTCCTTGCTTGCATAATAATAACGTAACGTAATTAACAGAGAATCCTAGACATCCATTTCTTCTTTTAACTATCCTTTTCCTCTGATCAGCATTTTATTATCTTTCCGTTTGTTTTATATATTCATTACCTCCGGTGGCTACTTCGGAATCCGTGATAGGGGAGAGCTGGGAGGCTTGTCGGGTCTTTAATACTAAGCACTGTTAATCCCATAGACAGTCCACACACACACATCCATAATCCCTACATAATTTCCCCGTGTTTGTGCTTAGGACCCGATAGCAACCTTGACGGTTCTGCCCCAGCACTTGTGTGTTCCCTATCTCGGGTTTCGAACTGAGGCAACGGAGTGTTTAATATTAATTAGGAATCCAGCTTCTGTCTGGACCCCCGCCCCCCCATAGTTAAGTGAGTGTGGGAGGTGGACTCTAAGAGTTCATTGTTTGGGCTGTAACTCACTGGGGGCCCCAGGTTGAAGCAGGATATATTGGTGTGATATTAGAGGTGGTCAGGGCAACTTGCTTCCACTAATATCACCCCGAGGTTAGTAGTCATATTAGGACACTGCCTTGTATTGTTAGAACATTATTATATGCAATATTATTATGTGCAACTCTCTTGGGTTGAGAGTGGATTACCGTTGGCTGGTTTGCGCACGGTTTAGTATTGTTGAGGGCGCGCATAGCCTGTTATGCTCGAAGTACACCTGCACTCTTGTTTCTTTGATGTCTGCTGGTAGCCTATATGTATTTAACTGTTTTGATTATCCAACCCAGCATTGCTAATCCCAGTGTTGGTTTCGAGTTCTCGTAGCTAGTAAGTTACATGAGTATTTCTGTTCTACTTATTATTCAGAATAGGAGCAGGGCAGTGTGCACCTTAAGCCCTGAGAAGAGCCTGGAAGCGTTCATAAAGCTCTTACCTGTTGCGTCTTGGTGTTGTTTGGTAGAGAGACAAGGTGCATTTGCATTAGTCATTATTTTCGTATACCGTCTCTAAGCAACTGGGGTCCAGATGCGTAACAATATATATATATATATACTGTATATATACTGCACGACTACTATGATGTCTTATTAGTTCCTTTTATGTAATTACAGTATCATGTAGTATGCGCAAATAATGTTGTTGATGTTGTTGTAGCCCCAAGACTATTTATGGGAATCCCGCGGCATCCAGGTAGTCCGTCATCTCTCTCGGATGCGTCCAAAACACTCTGAGCGAGGTGATGCTGAAGTTATGTCTGTGTGGGGTAAATGTTAGGCAGTGGAGTATTAAGTGTTTTATGCTGTTAATGGGATGGTGACAGCAGGGACAAGAAGGGTCTTGAGTCGGATTTAGCCTAATCTCTGTTTGTAATCTTGTAATGATGAGTGGTTATTAAAGTGTGCTACTTTTCGGCAGGACATCCATCATGGAACGTGGACGAAGGTAAAACGATAGAAGTAGCACTACAACCAGATATCATCAGGCACAAAGTACAAGAGCTACAAATCCGTGGACCACTACAAGCCAGACCTTACATCTCCATCCACAATGTTAAAATACCCATAAATACTACTGTCACCCTATTTGTGGACATAACCATGCACTTCTCTCAGACATTTATAGCTGTTAGTCAAGTAAGTACTCATACAGTTACCCGAGATTCATTCAACAGTACAGTATAGTATATTGAATTTCTACATTACACCAAACAATTTACTGTGTTAGTTGACATTAAGAGTAAAAGACCGCACTATAGGACCCATCAATCATCTTCATACCTTGATACTTTCTAGGTATCTGTCGCTGTAAATATTAAAACAAAGCGGTTAACCCTCTCACGTTCAGTTAAATATTTTGGAACTTATTACCACTACCATTTTTGAGCGCTATTTGCAGTACAGTGAGACAATACAAATATGTTGTCGTTCCGGTTTAAACCACAATATTCTCTCTTTATACTATGTATTATATATCCATAGATAGAGCCAGACCCATACTATTATTGTTGTCGTTCCGGTTTAAACCACAATATTCTCTCTTTATGCTATGTATTATATATCCATAGATAGAGCCAGACCCATACTATTATAAAATCAGAAAAATATGTACACAAGATCAAATTACCATAATGAAAATCGATGTATCAGAAATATATCGTTTTTCAAAGTTAAATGGCCATAATTTTGCTATAAGCTCAGCAATAAATGTTTACTATATCTGGAATTAATAGCCTTTTTTACACTCATTCCAAATGTGTCATTATAATATATTTACAATAAATAGTTGTTTTAATATGAATATAATATAGATCGGTATTTGGTGAAGGGAAATGATGCATGCACAACCAAAATATTCACTGAACAGTTATTTTGAGCAACAACCTGATACACCTTGACATGTATAAAATGCTATGCATGGAGCAAACACTGTGTGTACGAAAATATGTGACAACCTCGGGACCTCAACTAGTTGGAATTTTGGGTGGTGTTTTAACGGTGTTTAGGGTTGTCGACCCTATGTGCTTACATTGCCACCCCAGCGGGAGATAGTCGCTTTCATTTTTGTTGTGGTATTCAGTTTTGATATTAACGTTGCCAGATCTCTTGTTCATTGGCTACCATCATGGATGGTGGACGGTGGGTAATAGACTTTGTGACATAATTATGACAATGGCTGACAGGCCCAGAAAATCACAAAAGACAGGAGCACATACTAGCATTCTCATAGCCCTCAACGAATGATCCTGTCTCGCCGCTGTGTTTCCTGACATTTCAGTCCCGACTTAAATGAGCGATGGCTTTAACCCTTAAAGAGCAGCGCTCGACTTAAGTCGTGCACCAATTTGCAGCAAGTTAGGAGCATTATTAAGGCTTTTAAAGGGTTAAAATCGAGTGCAAATGGCCGGGAGAGCAGCGGGCCAGACAGCCGACTCCCAGGGCTTACCACCACCCATTAACTCATGTTCCCTGTGTTCTCTGGAGGCCGGCAGTGTAGCCAGTAGTGAGCATAGCTGGGAAAAATATACCGATATATGCTAAACTTCCATGTTCGTGGCACCACTGCAAGAGAACCACGAGTGCTACGTAGCTCGTTCTGGTCTCATTTTGAAGCTTTTAGTGCCTATTTTTTTGCTAAATATTTTTTTTTCTTGCAGATGCTTGATTTATCATGCAGGAGGGCCTGAATATGCCCAAATGAGCCCAAAACACCCCGCTAGACAAGGGTTAATATACACTGAATGTGATGCAATGTTGTCTAGCAGTCATAGCAATGATTCTAGTGATGTTGGTTAACCCTTAACTCGCGGTGACCGTCATATGACGGGAGAGAGAAAATTGGCCATCTGTTTGGTGCCCGTCATATGACGGACACCATTTTAGGCTTTTATGAGCGCTGAGAGGCCAGGCATTGGAAGGAGCAACAGCGCGCCACGGCGTCCGGGCATACAATGAAGCCCGACATACGGCTGTCTCACTCATGTGCAGTCTCTCACACACCAAAAACAGCCAAATTGCCACTATTTTACTGATTTTGCCTTTCGGTTGCACGATTGTTGCAGATATATATCGTACAGGGATGATTCAGGTGTCATTGGAAAGCTCTATCATTGCACTTTCACGATTATATAATTGTATTACGCTCTGGTTCTTGCTTATGCATACAAAAGAGCATGGAATAAAGGTAATTTTTGGCAATTATGCCCGCCTGGTGCTACGGTGATATAAACAAGACCGCCCGCAATAATTGATTAAACTTGGTTAACACAAAGGGTCACACCTGGTACTAGAAAGTGACACTGTTACCCTTATGCTATCCAGGGGCAATTTCGACTTGGAGGATGATGACCCTGGGATATCTGATGTTCTGTCTAGTACATATTGGATGTATTAACACTTACGGTGCGGGCATATTTCCGCCTATTTCCACCATATTAGGGCTCATTCAGGCACTGCAGATTGATTAGGCAAGTGTCTGCATGTAATTAAATGTATTCAGGCGAAAACTAGAAGAAAATAGCTTCAAAATTACACCAGAACGAGCTTCATAGCTCGCGGGGTTCACCCGCAGCGCTTCCATAGACATTTGCTAAAATTAACAATTCTCGCTAATGTCGCGCTATTTTTGCCTTTGGCAGCATTGTATATCTAGCGAGACTCTGACTCAGACCCTTCAGTGTACCGGGTGGCTGCCTGGGAGGACGGGTGGCCTGTCGCGCTCTCGCTCCCTTGCACTTGATTTTACAGACTTTAAGAGGCTTTAAAAGCCTGTAGATTGCTGTAAATTGGAATGACATTCTTGAAAGTATCCCGCAGGGAAAGGGTTAAGCATCATATTATGTATAAGGAAAGCCGCGTCTAGTGCAAAGTGTGAGATGAGGGAGTACCTTGGCAACCCCACCTCGACCTCTCTCCCCCAAGCCTAGACGTAGTAAAGCCCGACTCTCTCCCCAAACTGGTTAAAGTACTGTAGCACTTGAGGAGGAGGCTATGGATGACCTTCATTTAGAAGACAATGGCATCCGAGTATTTAGTCATGTGTACAAGTTAGTATCGAACGTAGATTAATAGGGGCCATGCTGTAAGTGGTGGCCATTATGTTTTCGAAGCAATCCCCAAAGAATCTTTTAGTTTATTACGTAGTATATCTATAGTGTTTTGTTTACTTATTTAAGCAGTTTTAGGTTTAAGAATGAGCGCCATGAATGTCCATTAGACATAGTTTTGCATCTTTAAACACTATGGGCTTTTGTATCTGACTTTCGTCACAGGAATTATGTAATATATATATTCAGTAATTACCTAGTTACAATACGGTACCTATGATAAATCTAGTATCATTACAGGAAGTTAGATAAGAGGCAGTGTACCTAATGCAAACGTTTGGTGAATACGCAATATAGCAAAAGATTTACATTATTCCCACAATATACTATTTACATTCTCTTTACAGGAATTGCAACTGATCACAAATATAACCCAACCTGTGAGCTCCCCGCTGATGCTGACACTTGGTAGTGATAAAGACAAAGTCACCATCGTCTCTACTTTACATGAAAATATTGATAAAATTTCAGTTGAGAATAAAGAGAATAGTTCAGTCGTACAGCCGGGGGATTACACCATGATTATCGGTTAGTATAATGTTCCCTATTAGTTAGTATAACATCTCCCCAAGCCGAATACAGAAACGGCCCCACTACTCACCATAAACAACACCCCCTTAACCCACACACACACACACACAAAATCCTTGGAGTAACATAGTATACTCTAATGAGTAATGACATTCAAACAACATATCACAAACATCAAACATAAACTGACACCCAGACTTAACACCCTCAGGTCACTTGCTCACACACAATTTGGACACAACAAAGAAACTGCCACCACAGTTTACAAACAATACATAAGATCAGTGATGGAATATGCAAGCCCTGTCTGGGCTTCTAACCTAACTTTTTTTGTCTATGTGGATGAGGGAAACAACAGGCGGAGCTGCCTGTGACAAGTGCCTCCCCCAGAGTTGAAAGAGTGAGATTTATTTGTTATCTGTAATCTGTCATAGAGATCGCAACCTGCTAGTTGCACCGATTAGCATGTCGCCCTTCGGTAAATTGGTTAGGGTTTATTCCCCTAAATGGGTTGCCCGACAAGGCTATCGAGTCCCCTCCACCCGGAAACACCCCTTTCAGATACCAAGGGGACTGCTAACACCAAAGACAACCCTATCACAGGGGGAGCGCTTAACACCAGAGACACACATCACAAGACCTTGCAGACCATTCAAAACAAAGCTCTAAATATCATCACAGGCTGCACAGCTACTACAACTACATCAAGAAACCAAAGTCCACAAAGTCAAAGACCACCTGGACATCCACTACACTACATGGCAACACACCCACAGGCACCAAGGATTATGAAAACACCACCCAGCATACGATATCACACACAAATACTGCGATCTCTCTCTTCCTGCCCACCTCTAACCAGCTTCCAGAAGCACATCCAAACTCATACCTGCTTCCAAAATAATGTCCTCAAAACCACTGCCCCTCAGACTTTTTCCAAGTGCTCCCATGTATGCGCAGATAAGATGAAAGACACCCATTCTGATCACATTACTGAATTCCTCTGGGTTTTGCCAAACAATGGTATAGGCCTTCTTTGCAACAGCTAGATCTCAAGTTATAATTGTGAATGACTGGTCCACCTCTTTTGTTGCTTGTTGGGAAAGCCTTAAAATATACTGCACAGTAGCATTGTCAGTGATGGGAGCATATACGGGGGGCATATACTCGACATTAGTTTTTTTCATCTTTTCTTGGCTACCTGTAAGTGAAACCCGCCCAGCCCATGATGGGACTGTCTGCGTACCATTCTTTTCAATGGCTACAGCTCTGGAGCAAATCCACAAGTTGTCAGAGAGAATGGCTGAAGCTGATAGCCTACTTTACTTCAGTTGATAATATTGGCAAGTTGGGTACTGCATGACTTTTGGCAAAACAAGGATACATTTCTTTGGGCTTGTATGTGACGGAACGTTCCTTTGTTCTAGGCAGAGAGGACTCAGAAGGGACAGAACCACCATCTACTGATACTTCTTGAATTATTATTCCATGGGCAGTATGGGTTGTTCCAAGGCCAGATGGTGTTTCTTCAAGCAGGTCAAAATTATCCTAACAAAAGTGTGTGATAATATTTCTATCAGGATCAATGGTTGGTGGGAGCACTGTAGGCTACCTCTGTTAATACTTCTGCACATTGCTGTTTCAACTTCAAGTAGACTGGTGTAAGATGCGCAGTGACCGAAGCGGTGGATCAACGATATGATTTCAGCACTGCCTGTAATGTGTCTTAGTGTCATGCCAAGTAGGAGATGCTTGGGCATCATCCATTGCCCCCTTGACACAGCACAGCAAATATCTTCAGCAAATGATTTCACTAATCTGGTTGTCCTTCCAGATGAATCTTTCTACTTCTTTCCTGTAACAACTTGATCGAGGAAATCTTGTAAGACCTGAGGTGGAGAAATTTGATCTGACAGCAGGAAACTTGCGGATGGAGGCCACTGCATTGGTTGTGATTCTAGCTGAGCCTTCTTAATGCTTCTACTAGTACCAGTGCAGCTTCTTCTAATCTCTTTGAGTCAGACACTGCTACTTCAAATGCAGATTCCACTGCTTGACCTTTAGGTACATGTGTTGAGTATGCAAGCTCACTCCTGTAGTTAGGCTGCCAAAACTGTAATTGTGAGCCAAATTTCTTCACCAGCTTAGCTTTTAGTTTGTCGGTTTTATATGACTCATTAAAGAAAGCAGGGCTGTATTCCACCATGAAATGTTGATACTTTTCCTTGAGCATTGTCATTCTTTCAACGTTGGATTCCTCAATGATGCTTTCTTGAACATAATGGGTAATGTACTGAAAAGCAGCAGTATGGGCATTGCATTCTTCTATGGACTGTTTATCTAGTGTACTACTGTCTTTCCTTCTTACATCATCTCTCCCTGTGTAATTTTTTCGGCAGGAATTGTGGTAGTGAGCTTCACTAGCCACCAAATCGATGTCCTGAATTTTAAGAAGAATATTTTCATCTTGTTTCTCTTTTGCAGCACTTTTTATTGACTCTTCAGCTGTCTTGGTCACACATTTCACAAGTGTCTCTATCTCTCTTTGCTTGGTAACTCGATTTTTGCCACAGAATATACACTCACCTGCAGGTAATAGAACATTTGTGCTGCTTTGCTGAGTCCTGAGTCTTTTCGAAGTACTTGAAGTATCATCAGTTGACAAATATTTCCTCTTTGACAGTTTTGATGTGTTTGTAAAGTTTTTGTAACACCATCGATGATATCCATGCAGATTTGATGAGAATACATCAGGTACTTGGGAACAGATGTGAGGCAACTTTTCACTGACAGAATTTTGTGCTTGTCGTACTTCAACTGTGTCTTTGATATTTGTTAAACTTGTCTCAGATAGGGGCCTGACTATCAAGTCTGATTTATTTTGTGGATAATGAAAAATACATACTGCACCAGCAGCATTTTTCTTCTCTGTTTTAGACGCCTTTACAGGTACCAACTTCAATGGCTTTTCATCAGATTTAGTTCCTTCCTCAGACATCTTGACGCAATTTTAATCCCGTTAAATCACTCTGTTGTCATCTGCAAAGTAAAAAGATACATTAAATAACTTACTTAAATATAATTTACTATGATACATCAAGAAAATTACCCAATCTATAAGAATAACACCATATACATCAACCCGTTTTTGCCTTGCTAGTCTGAAAAAAAGTGTTGAAATTCAAATGAGTGCTGAGAACACAGACAGAGGATATTTTTTGGCAGACAACCTAAATTTAATAGATAAAGTGCCAAAGTTTATGAAAATCATTTCCCCATAAAATCCCCGGGGGGGCGGGGGGGGGGGGGGGGGGGGTGTATTGCTGGCCCATGGACTAATTAGATATTCAACCTTTTCCTTTAGAAGATATAGATATTTTAAGGCTGATGATAAGCTTTTAAATGTGGTTCAACATTTTATGTATCAGTTATCAACACTACGTATGCTTATATCAAAGCAATAATGACCATTTATGTGCACAGGTATGGTGATTGGCTTCGTCTTTGGTGCATGTATAACCGCTGTGGTAGCCTATGTAATATGGTCTCGTAGCTGGAGGTCAAACAAACTGACATCTGATGGGTGAGTTTGTATAATAATATAATTTATTTATTTCACTCCCATTAATGAAAGCATGTGATCCTCCGGGATTCGAACCTGGGTTACCACATACATAACTTATAAACACTAACAATTACACTACCATCACGACAGTATAATATATAAAGTAATGGGTTATTAGTATATCCCACTTATTTCTTTCAGTCCCCAATATGCGCCGAGTCATTGGTTAGCCATAGAACCTTCAGATTTTCTAATGTATAAGTACAATATATAAGTGAACATAGTGGTGGGCAATGGGGGAACATGGCTAAGCTTATAATGTATAATTACAATATATAAGTGAACATAGTGGTGGGCAATGGGGGAACGTGGCTAAGCTTATAATGTATAATTACAATATATAAGTGAACATAGTGGTGGGCAATGGGGGAACGTGGCTAAGCTTATAATGTATAATTACAATATATAAGTGAACATAGTGGTGGGCAATGGGGGAACGTGGCTAAGCTTATAATGTATAATTACAATATATAAGTGAACATAGTGGTGGGCAATGGGGGAACGTGGCTAAGCTTATAATGTATAATTACAATATATAAGTGAACATAGTGGTGGGCAATGGGTGAACGTGGCTAAGCTTATAATGTATAATTACAATATATAAGTGAACATAGTGGTGGGCAATGGGGGAACGTGGCTAAGCTTATAATGTATAATTACAATATAAGTGAACATAGTGGTGGGCAATGGGGGAACGTGGCTAAGCTTATAATGTATAATTACAATATAAGTGAACATAGTGGTGGGCAATGGGGGAACGTGGCTAAGCTTATAATGTATAATTACAATATATAAGTGAACATAGTGGTGGGCAATGGGGGAACGTGGCTAAGCTTATAATGTATAATTACAATATATAAGTGAACATAGTGGTGGGCAATGGGGGAACGTGGCTAAGCTTATAATGTATAAGTACAATATATAAGTGAACATAGTGGTGGGCAATGGGGGAACGTGGCTAAGCTTAGGCTACACATTTGCTGGGGCCGGGTGTAGTTGATCTCATTCCAGCATACAGTTGTGGCAGACCGTTACTCAAGACAATTTATTCAACCACCAAACTATTTCTACCGTTGCGAGACGAAATTACTAAATATGCACTGAAGGACAGAGCTTTAAGAAAATGTAAACTTTGCCACATTTATTAAATCACTTTACCGGAGAGGAACAAGACTTCTGTGGGCAAAGGTACAGACCGCACTGCTTAATCCAAGAAACTACCAAATATTATTATGTTAGTCCTATTCCAAAAGTCCTTTACTCTCAGAGGCTACAACTCCTGATGTAGTACCTCAAAAGCAAATGTGAGAATCACTATAAACTACACTAGGATCACTGCACCATAATATTATGCAAAGTCCATGTCAGTGACCTTCAAATTGCCGAGTGATGCTCTGCATTGACCATGACCGACTGCCAGGCCCAATAACTAGTTCATAATTATATGTGTTGAAAAGTGAGGGTGCCAGCAAACTCCCCTGTCTCACTCCGAGTTCACTCAGGAAGAACGGGGAGGCTAGACCACTTCACTTGAAAACACTTCTTGTACTTGTGTAAAGTCCGGACATAAAATCAATAATCAACAAAGGTGAAGGTACTAAGATAGGTAAAATTATGAATTATATGATTAGTCACGCTAACTATACCAATATTAATGTTAGGATATACACATTAAACCAACTATACTATTACTAAATGCTTTATCATTCAGTGCATTATATATTCATATTAGTTTTCACCAACCACCAATGAATTTACAAATAAACCTAACTAATGAAATCAATGAAAGTAATGAATACATGTGTTACTCCACGGACTCAAACCTAGGATACTCACACCGAAATTGGAAATCAAATCAAAATACAATTGTGGGGCAAACATTCAGTTGCGTTTGTCAACTGGGCTCGTCACCTTATCAGTGCCCTTTGGTATAATTATGTGATGGGCTACTAGAGTGAGTTACCCAGCTTGGTCTGTAAGGCCACTGCACGTGAGAAGTCTTGGTCAAATTTTCTCGTCGTATTCCTTCTCCCCTCTCTACACTCTTCAGAAAAATAGGAGAAGTAGAATGTAGATACGAGGTGCCTTTGTAAAGGCTTATCCCTCAAAAATACTTTCACCTGACCTGATTCGGGAAATGAAACCTGCTGTATATGGCTGTGACCCGAACGTTCTAATCAATGCGTCTCATGACACTCATGGGATAACATATTTATACGAATAGGGGAAGCATGATTTGTCATCAAGTTCATGTAATCATCTCTTGAATTATGGGAGTAAAGCCCATAACCTTACTTAACAAAGTAGAAGTGTGGGTTTTCGTATTTGGAAAAAACACACTGATTTTCATATTATATCTGAATAACTGATCAAAATAAAGATTATGTAAAGGATGTAAACGTGTTCATGTCGGAAAATCCGCATATTATATTATACAATCAATCAATCAATCATTCATACCGCGAATAAGCTAACAAGTCAAGGGAGATACCAGGGTTAGAGTGTGTACACAATTATTTCACCTACCACATCAAGCCTTTAAACCATATGCATTAACGGGAGTAACTGACAGCATTGAATATGTTTTCACTAGAGCGAAGGCTGAAAAGATACAAACTAGAAGGCCTTGTATCTACACACACCCATTAAAACAGGACACAGTGACAGAGTAGGACTTTACTTGTATTATCCCTCTTATGAAAAACCTGGGTGACGTAGGCTGATAGTAGAGGCATATCGATCACCGCAGAAGTCTCAAGGTCTTTGATAATATCCTCATGATAATACCTAATCGTCCTATATTTTCAGAGAGTATAGCAACGTCTCCTTCCTGCCTGAGGAGACCCTACCAAACCGTAGGATGACTCAAAATACGGCATCAGCGAGAGAACGTATCAAAAAGAACCCCGAGTAAGTACAGCATCCACTTGCGTTATTGGATCCTATCGGCCATTTGACTGCTCTCTTTGTCATTCTCTCAAACACTCTCTCGCTCTCTCTTTCTGTGAAGTTGCCACTCCCGTAGGAATAGAGTAAGGAATTACTGTCAACATTTACAGAGACATATTTCTGTAGGGAGTCAAAGTTACGATAACTCGATGAGTATCGACTATAGTTGCTTTATTTTCCCATATCTTGATGCAGACAACTTCAAGAAGGTCTTTGATAATGTCCACATGACCAGCCTACATTTTCAGCAATGTCCTCGATGAATGTTTTCTACAAAACCGTAAGACGAAGTCTTTTGACTTCTCTTTTTCACTCTCACTCTCTCCCTCTCTGAAGTTTCTCCTAACACAGGAGGGGCAGTCGATGAAGGAATTGCTGTGAACATTTTCAGAGATAAATTCCTATAGGAAGTCAAAGTGTATCAATGTCGACCATTTTACCTTGTATTATCCTTTGTTGATGGTTGAATCTGCAAACGCCCACTACATCCGATGAATATAGTATGTGATCATACAATGGAATGCAAACTACATCAGACCAACTGAGCCCAACGAGGTTGCTCGTTTTTAGTTAAAGGAGAGATAGGGTATATCTCAATTCAACAATTATTCAGCTATGAAAGTAACTATAGTCTGATTTTTGCAGCCGACGGTAAATTGGTATACCTCCAGCTTAATTTCTGCGTTTTATAGTACTTTCATATTTTTCTAGTTACAAAAAATCAATTGCTAATGGATTCAATTTACTGTCAAATGAAATTAAACCAAGTATAGGTAAGAGTTAGAGCTCATTAGGTTATCGAAGCATATTTTGAAAGAGGATATAGTCTCGCAATCAATTATTTCTTATTCCAAGCATTCACACTTCCGTGCACATTTTTTGTTCTTCTATATTCCAACTACTCCCTCTCGGCCATAGGCTGAGATCCTGTACATCCAACCACTCAACACGATGAAGCCTGTGAGGTCTTGTTCCAGTCTAGGGAGTGAAACATGTGAAGCACTTAGAGTTCAACTCACGGCTCGAAGCAGCCCCATCTCTGAAGCTGCTCCACCTTCACGCTTCACTGTCTCACCCACTAGACTCAGAACCTCACTCTCAGAACGCCACCTATTGGGCAATTAACTATATATATATATATATATATATATATATATATATATATATATATATATATAGAGAGAGAGAGAGAGAGAGAGAGAGAGAGAGAGTGTCTGCACGTGATTGTCCACCAGGGTAACGTATTTTCATTAAAAAGAGGACAGTAAAGAACCAGCAGAGAGCCATATTTTCTTTAGCTTTATTTACAAGTATGAAATTCACAATATTTCGGTGGATAGGACCAGAAGGACATATGAGAAGATTATTAGTGAATATTAGAAAGATAATTGGAAACAGGACAGAACTCTAAGGAACATCGATGGCCGTCCACAACCGCTGTTATGGAATGGAAAGACAGGAAATTATAAATAAAGGCACATATGGAGGGATAGACATTGAAGGAGGATAGTTTAGAAATTAGAGATGTGTGCCAGACTCTATCAAAGTGTTTTGATATGTCTAGCATAATACAAAAGGTTTCACCATGGTCCCAAAAAGAGGATACCCAAGAGTTATTAAGATAAGAAAGAAGATACCAGTAGAGCGGCCGTTAAGAAAACCATACTAACAATCTGAAAGTATGTTTTAGCAATTGGACAATAGTTGTAGTTTGCCGACTAGGGGGCATGGATGAAAAGTTGTTTGTATACAACTGGAGGAACACCGTCAGGACTGTTTGCCTTATTAGTAATAGCACCGGAATTATCCAAGGTCGAGTTTTTAGTGAAAGTTTTAGCGAAGAGTTCATCTTGATCAGAGGAAGAAATGATGGTGGTGCCGTCAGAGTGGAATAGGTGAGGGAATGATAAGGAAAAAATATAGTTGGAGAGGTTTTTGGTCAGATGCCAGAATATATATATATATATTTTTGTTTTTCATTGTGTATGGAGACAAAGGGCATGCTCCTTGTGACAAGTGTCTTCCCTAAAACCATATGATGACGAAGCCAAATTCAATGGACGTTGGGGTCAAAATGCCTAGACACACAAAGTTTAAAGCAAGCCAAGTCATAGGATGAAGGAAAGATTGATTGAGGGAAAGAGATTCAGAGTTCACTTGTTTAGTAAAAGAAAGACTGAACAAATTTGCTATTTCTTGGGTTGGAGAGCTGGACAGAATTAGAGTAGGACTGTGTTGAAAGGCAGGTGCCTCGCACTCACCAAAAGGGAGGGGTTATGCAATGAGAGAGCTCTCAAGAACACCGATTATTGTAATAGCAATAGAAGAGTGAAATAAATGCTACATTGCAGCGTGTAGAAAATCATTCTACGGAACTAGTAATATAGTGTAAGTTTAATAGTTTAGGGTAGAGTCATCAGTATATGAGTGGATAGGACTAGAAGTACAGTTGAGATCATTAATTAATAATTGAATGAAAAATGTGAGAAAGGACAAAACCCTGAGGAACACCGGAATTGTTAAGTTGAGGATATGAATGATGGCTGTCCACAACTGCAACTATGGCATGGTCAGACAGGAAATTAGAGACAATGCACAGTTAGAGGCATAGAAACCGAAGAATGGTAGTTTGTAAATTAGAGTTTGTGCCGGACTCTATCGAAGGCTTTCGATACTTTGGAGCATAGTTAGAAAGTTCAGAACATATATTTTGCTAAAACAGTTTTTGCCAAGTCGAGGAACAGAATCGTCTTGATTCCAAGGAGAAATATAAAAAGTAGATTCTTGAGTGAGTTTGAAGGCGTCGGTGCTGTTTGAATGCTTCCTCCTTAATGCAGATGGCAGTATAACAAGTGTGAGTAAATATAGATACTTTTACATGAGACTGAGAGAAAGAAAATGGTATGTATGGCTTCATGCCAGAGATGATTACCTCGGTAATGCGTTCAGCAGGGTCTCGGGTCATTGAAGCAAAAATCATTCCATGGGAAATCAAAGTAGTATACTGCCAAAGAGCCTCACAGTTGGCAACGCCAAAGTGCAGAAGGGACTGAAGTTCTCGAAAAGAGGCTCCAGTCCTTCGCGATTCTTGACTTGCAGTGTGCTGGCTTAATAATCCAATAGGGTTGATAGCCTCTGAAGTCCTATTTTAACTAATTAAGCCAAAGTGCTACCAGCTGGGAGGATCGGATGGTCGTACTGGAGAGATAGGACAAGGTAGCAGAGATAAGATTGTGATCAGAGTAGCCCAACAGAATGAAAAGGGTTACAGTGTGAGCAGAAGGATTATAGGGTAGAAATGAGTCAAGGATCTTGTGCCGATCTCCAGGACGGCCAGTAACACTACTAGTAAGGTCCTGAACTAACTGCTCTAGGTCAATAAGGATAGAAAAGATGTTTGCTTCTTCTTTACCAGGTTGGTCAGTATAATTAGAGAAGAGCCATTGGTGGTGGTGAACATTTAAATCTCCTAAGATAAAGATTTCAGAGGATGTGTTACACTTTAGAGTTTAGATAGTCAAAGAATTTTTGGAAAGTCAGTAGTTAAGGGATAGATAGACAGCGCATACATATTTAGTTCGAGAGTGACAGGAAAGTTTGAGCCATAGAGTTGAGAATTCAGAAGAGTTGAAGTCGGAAGTATGAGAGCAAGTGAGTTTGTTGTGCAGATACACATAACATCGACCGATGGCTTGGAGACTAGGATAGAGAAAGTAGGAGGATGCAAAGAAGGTGCAGGCAATTGATTCAGACACCTGAGTCTCGGTGAGGAAAAGAAGATCAGGGTTGGAGGAGAGGTCGTGTTCAGCGGAGGGAAAGGTAGAGGAAAGGATGTGAATGGTATAGCCATTTATTGCTAAAGTGACAGGTCGTGGTCTTAGAGCCTTTTGATGGGACGATGGGAAAGGACGATTGATTTGGGGGGAATTCATAGTCCCCTCTAGGGATTCCAAAATTCGCCATTTTAATCTTTATATGTTTTTTTCAATTTGAAGACACATTTGATATGCTGATTCGAATTCAATGTATGTATTTTTTAACTAGTATCCGATAGTTTCATATAAAGAACTTAACCACTTCACTTCCCACTATTACAAATAATATACAGTACATACAGTACACCCAGCCTGGCCTGTCCTGTATATGGTAGTTTGGTATATTGGAAGATTGACAGAACTGATGTAGAATGCTAATGAAATTGAGTGATTAATGTTTCATTACTTAGATTCGCATGTGTTTATTGACGTATTGGTGTCATGTGTGAATTGGGGTTGGATATTGTGAATGGTGTTGCCGCGGAAGATGTTTTGATTAATGCCAACGTTACATTCCACACTAATAAATTATAAAACAAATGCTCATGAATCACCCAAAATATAATTGTAGTTTTCATTTCATAATTTATATAAAAATATGTAGCCTACATGCGTAAATAAAGTATATGCTACGTAATTGATAACATTTTCTTCTGTATTGATTTATTTCAGATGTAGATGTGGATGTTGTCCAGAAAAAGTGATACATGGGAACTCAAAGTGCTGCAGAGATATAGAGAAGTTCAATAAGGCGATTATCAACACATCCTATCAATGTATTACTGAGCACGAAGGGTTCCAAACATGGTGTACCGACAAAGATGCATTACGAGCGTCCTATTTCTATACAAAGAATACCATTCAAGAACATGGAAGTCCCAAGTAAGTAATGTAATAACAGTCGTGATGTTATGTTAGTCTGTCAGTTACAGCATAATGTTTTACTAATTACTATATGTCTTACAGATAGTCTGATGGAAGAAACATCAAAGTATTGGTGGTATAATGGTTAAGGTGTCTAAAAATCTGTGTGTGATAACCCAGGTTCGAATCCCGGTGGATCACATAATTATATGCTTTCATTAATTTCATTGGTGGTGTTTGGTAGTGTGGTGAAATTAATAAAAAATATATTAAGCATTATTCTGTTCTATGAATTGACAACTAGATTATCACCATATATACAGTATATACCGGTATATATATATATATATATATATATATACTTTTTTTTTGTTTTTTTCTCCATCCAACATACAACTTGTCATGCTTAGGGCAGCCGGATTTCGAATATATATATATATATATATATTATGTGTATGAAGGAGACAAAAGGCAAGCTGCCAGATAAAAGACAGAGAGCCAGATTCAAAGGACGCCGGGGTCAAAGTGCCTGGACACACGCCATATATAGCAGTCATAGGATGAAGTGAACATTGATTGAGGGAGGGACTCTAGAGTTCACTTGTTGAGTAAAAGAAAGACTGAGCAAACTTGCAAATTCTTGAGTTGGAGAGCTGGACACAATAGAAGTGTGACTGTTGAAAGGAGGGTGCCTTTCACTCGCCGCAAGGCTTATGAAACTGAAAGAGCTCTGATATATATATATTATTATGTTCCTTCCAACAACCAACTATACTCCTAAACTGAAAGAGCTCTGATATATATATATATATATATATATATATATATATATATATATATATTATTATGTTCCTTCCAACAACCAACTATACTCCTAAACTGAAAGAGCTCTGATATATATATATTATTATGTTCCTTCCAACAACCAACTATACTCCTAAACTGAAAGAGCTCTGATATATATATATTATCATGTTCCTTCCAACAACCAACTATACTCCTAAACTGAAAGAGCTCTGATATACTGTATATATATTATTATGTTCCTTCCAACAACCAACTATACTCCTAAACTGAAAGAGCTCTGATATATATATATTATTATGTTCCTTCCAACAACCAACTATACTCCTAAACTGAAAGAGCTCTGATATATATATATTATCATGTTCCTTCCAACAACCAACTATACTCCTAAACTGAAAGAGCTCTGATATATATATATTATTATGTTCCTTCCAACAACCAACTATACTCCTAAACTGAAAGAGCTCTGATATATATATATATAAATATTATTATGTTCCTTCCAACAACCAACTATACTCCTAAACTGAAAGAGCTCTGATATATATATATTATTATGTTCCTTTCAACAACCAACTATACTCCTAAACTGAAAGAGCTCTGATATATATATATTATTATGTTACTTCCAACTATACTCCGAAAATCCTTAATGAAATTTACAAATTTATAATTATACAGTATATATATTGTGACGTTAACCACTCCGTTAGAACCGCATGGCTTGTCCTACAGTGACTCGCTAGGATCGCCAGGGCAGTGGATGGGCTACAGTTTATGTATTAGAGTGTGCTTTATTTCATATGAAAGCTCGTGTCATGGGCAGTCCAGAAAGGCTCTTTGTTTTCACCCATGTCAAGGCTTTATATATTTAATTGTAAAGTATATGTTTTATCATTAACTAGTAATGATGGGATCTGGGAGAGAGAGAGAGAGAGTAGAACAGAGTGAGAGGGGGGCGCGCAGTGTTTTTGCCCCGCTCGATGACGTCACGGCTGGCTGCCTCGTGGGGGTTGGTGGAGAGAGGTCCTTACCATGCTGCTAGCTCCCTTGCTAGTGGCTAGAGGACTTGTAACCGCTTTTTTCCCACGCGGCTCGAGCTAGTGCGAGTATATATACAGTTCCTCGCCACTCTCTCCCTCAGATCTGGTTTCTAGAATGCATCCATCTTCTTCCCTTGGATATCTGTCTCCCTCTCCACACCTGAGAACCTTTTCCTCTGCCTATCTCTCTCATTTTCCATATCTTTCACCACCTTTTATAAACATTATATCCCCTCTGGTTAACTCTGCAAAATCAGCTTCATGCTGGCCAGTTGTATTGTGCGTTAAGGTCTGATATAACCTATGTATGTTAGTTGTTAAGATAAGTGGATCACGAAGCATTGGTTGACATTCATATTGTTTAGTACTGCTCCCTTTAATTATTAGTGTTCTGCTGGATTAGATAATGCTAGACTAGGAGTCTGATATTTTAAGGTATTGTTTCCTATGAGTGCTGGCTTTAGTTAAAAGCTGCACGACATACCTGAGAACTGGAGTTGATTGAGTAAATTCTAGTCTGTGTGCCATTGAGAGTAGAGCATGCACGAATGAGGGCTTTTTGCCTATACCATTCTGCACTGTTCTAGTCTCGATTGTTTGTCTTTGAGGTACGCCAGGAGAACGCTTAATACTTCGGTATTAAGGTTTCTCAAGAGAGCTACCCTTCCCTATAACGTAGAAATGACGGAACGTCATTATGGGAGGAAATTAAAATGGCATCAAGGTTTAGCAATGTGTGCATTATGGGGGATTTTTATTTTCCGAATATAGATTGGCAGCATCAAATAGGAGACTCTGATTCTGAGGAGTTTATAGAGGTAGTACAAGATAGTTTTTTATTTCAATTCATAGATACGCCGACTAGAGGTAATAATATTCTCGATTTAGTTTTCAGTAACAATGAACATATGGTAAATAATGTAGAGATAGGGGACCACCTAGGAAATAGTGACCACAATTATGTGCATTTTAATATACAATGGAAAGGTAATACCAGAGAGAATACAACATTAATACCTGACTTTAGAAAAGCCAATTATGGTGGGTTAAGAAGAGCCCTATTAGCCGACCCTATGGTCAAAAAATTAAGTCGATCCAGGTGTCCAAATGAGTGTACCCCTTCTCAGGCACCTGTCATCTTAAGTCAGGAAGAGACGTCAACCTTGGTAGATACATACGATAATTTTATCAAGTCAGTATTCAATGCACAAAATAAATACATCCCCAAAAGAAAATTTAGATCAACACAGAACCAACCCCAATGGATGAATAATAGACTATTAGATCTTCTAGGACAAAAGAGAGGAATATATAGAAAAATTAGGAAAGGCGAAATTCACCTACTTGCTTACTATCAGAATCTATCAAGACAGGTAAAAAAGGATATTAGGAAAGAAAAAAGAAATTATGAAATCAAGGTTGCCAATGACTCAAAAAATAATCCTAAAGCTTTTTACCAACTATATAAATCCAAGGTTAGAGATGTAATTGGTCCCCTTAAAACTTCGATAGGAGAAATGACAGAAAATGATTTAGAAATGTGCAGTACATTAAATATTCAATTTCTTTCCGTTTTCACTAATGAAAATTTGGCACAGTTTCCAGAAGTCCGTAAGGTATATAGCGATAGTATAGAAAATAGGTTAAGTACGGTTACTATAAGTAGAAATGATGTGCTTAAGGAAATTGACAGACTGAAACCTCATAAATCGCCTGGTCCTGATGAGGTATATGCTAGAGTATTAAAAGAATGTAGGGATGAGTTAAGTTACCCATTAACATTTGTATTTAACAAGTCATTGGAGACAGGTATAGTTCCAGAAGCTTGGAAGCTTGCAAACGTAGTTCCGATCTTCAAAAAAGGTGACAAATCAATAGCATCCAATTACCGTCCCATTAGTCTTACATCAATCATAGGAAAGCTACTAGAGTCAATTATTGCTAGTAAAATTAGAAACCACTTAGATACATTTAATTTAATAAATTTTTCTCAGCATGGATTCACTCAGGGACGTTCTTGCCTTATTAATTTGCTTAGTTTTTTCTCAGAGGTATATGAAGCAGTAGAAAATGACAAGTCATATGATATAATATATTTAGATTTCAGTAAAGCTTTCGACAGAGTCCCCCATGAGAGATTGATGAGAAAGGTTGAGGCGCATGGAATAGGTGGGGCGTTGTTGGGATGGATTAGGTCATGGCTAATTGGTAGGAAGCAGAGAGTCAGCATAAATGGTACAAAGTCAGAATGGGGAGCAGTCAAAAGTGGTGTCCCCCAGGGATCTGTATTAGGTCCTCTGTTGTTTGTTATATACATAAATGACCTTGATTTAGGTATAACTAGTAGGATAAGTAAATTTGCAGATGATACCAAAGTGGGGAGAACAATTGATTCAGATAGAGATATAGAGTGCCTCCAAAGGGATCTAGATACCTTACACGAATGGTCAGTAAATTGGCAGATGAAGTTTAACATTGACAAATGCAAGGTATTAAAGATAGGGAAGATGCATACAAATGTTAAATATAAACTAGCTAATGTGGAATTAGAAAACTCGAATTGTGAGAAAGATCTAGGTGTGTTTGTTAACAATGATTTGAAGCCTAGACAACAGTGTATAAGCGTTCCAAACAAGGCAAACAGGATTTAAGGGTTCATCTCTAGGAGTGTGAGTAACAGAACTGCTGATGTTATCTTAAAACTTTACTTGTCATTAGTGAGACCCCATATGGATTATGCTGTTCAATTTTGGTGTCCTTATTACAGAATGGACATAGATTCATTGGAGAGAGTACAACGTAGAATGACAAAAATGATCCATAATATTAGAAATCTTCCGTATAAAGAAAGGTTGAAGAAATTAGGCTTACATTCGTTAGAGAGACGCAGAGATAGAGGGGATATGATAGAGGTGTTCAAGTGGGTTAGTGGGATTAACAAAGGGGACATGACAAATGTACTAAAGCTCAGTGATAGCGAAAGAACTCGTACCAATGGTTTCAAATTAGATAAATTTCATTTCAGAAAAGATATAGGCAAATATTGGTTTGGTAACAGAGTTGTAAATGGGTGGAATGGACTACCAGGTGCTATAGTGGGATTAAAAACGATAGGGAGCTTTAAGATAAAATTGGATAAGCATATGGACGAGAAGGGTTGGGTGTGAAGGGGGATCAGCAGGGTTGGGCCAATCAGCGCTCTGCAGACCCCCGTAATCCTGCGTTAATCTCTAACCGTTTTGGTAAGATGATCCTCAGGGTATTAGAGTGTTGAGCCTATAATTGGGCTTTGTAATTGGGGTTGTGTGGGACAGAGATCTGCCTTGCTTAGGCCAATCGGCTTTCTGCAGACTCCCATTTTCTTATGTTCTTATGTTCTTATGTAATATTTGACGCACAGACTTGAGATTTGCACTAGGCTATGCGGCATGCCATGCGCACCAGTATCTCGTATCATTGACTCTAGCTAGACTTTATCAGTCAAAGTAGACATTAAGTATATTAACCTAATTACTCTTTTTTATGCATACCCATTTATGATTACACAAGCATTTCGCAGCCTAGTTTGATGTATGGAGACACAAACGACTTAGGCTCTTTTTGTTGATAGGAATACTGCATTGTCGTGGCGATTATTATTGTTGTAGTGTTTAGGATATTCTTGGCTCCGACGGCATTATATATTCTGCCTTTTTGTGTGCATAGCCTGCACGAGCATTGTTCCGCTGCCTGCCTTTTTGGGTTCCATTTCCGATACGAGCATCTTTATAGCATCTAACATTTAACCCTTTACGAGCGGCCTATGCGGTTTATTTATATGTACCGCCCAGCGGGGTGTTTTTAGCCAAAATAGGGCTGTTTACGTGATCATTTTCATGCCTAAATAAGACCCAGAACGTAAAACAAGTATCTATCCCTGAAAGGGCATAAACAGAGCTTTCGAATGACACCATAACGATCCTTTTATGATGGCTAGTTTTCTTGCAATAACCGTGCAACGAGAGTGCAAAAAGCATGTAATTAGCCACTTTCCCGATACAATTCCGTATATAGCGAGTGAGAGAGGTAGGAGGGAGGTGAGATTTGTGTCAGTAGGTTCGCCGCGGTGGTCTGGAGCAGTCATACACTCGCTACTCTCCTGCCACCACTTGTCTCTCTCTCTCAGCAACATTACGTGCTGAAATTGCCACTCGACCTATGTCGAGCGCCGCCACATAGTCCAGCTTTATTTAACTCGACTTAAGTTGCGCGCCGACTTTTAGGGGTTAAAGAAGATTCCTTGTTAGTGTTGAAGGACTTTAGTGTACTTTCTTTCATGCAGGAGTGCCTGACATTTATTGATTAAAGTAACGTAAGCTGTAACTTCTCTTACCACCTTACTTTGCATACCATAACCAAGCACCTTCGGTTATAGGTAGTAATAGGCTGTTTTCACATAACATTAAGCCTAGAGTAGATGCACATTTATTGAGAGTTTGATAGCCTATTATTGCATATAGAACTCTGTAGAGTATTTGTGTTCTTTGTTCACTGGGAATATACATCAGAGGTTGGATCTAGCGCTTTCCGTTGTAACATTTATGCCATTACTAGTCCAATGAATAAGAGCCCTGATATATTTAAACCCCAGTCGTAACAAATGGCGACCTTACCTAGGATTTGGTGAACCTACATTTATTAGCAGGGAACATTTGTTGTTTTGGAGAATATTTTGCGGGGATCAGCAAGAATAATTTTTTTTTGCAACATAGTATAGCCCTTGAGTATTTCCGAGAATTTGTGTGTGTATATTGAGGTATAAGAGTTTGGGATACTTCTTTTCTGAATATTGAGGTGGGAAATTTTTGTGAGCATCATGTCTTATACCGGATCAGAGGAGAATGGAGACAGTACGTAATGTCGAAACTGAGGAACAGCAGTATGATGATATGGTTAATCCTAATAATAATATCCTAATCTCTTCTAAAGATGTACTTTCTACCCTCTCTGGGCTTAACACTAATAAGGCGTACGGTCCGGACGGTGTTCCTCCTGTTGTTCTCAAAAACTGTGCTTCCGTGCTGACTCCCTGCCTAGGCAAACTCTTTCGTCTCTGTCTATCCTCTAACGTCTTCCCTTCATGCTGGAAGTTTGCTCACATTCAACCTGTCCCAAAGAAGGGTGACCGCTCTCAACCCTCCAACTATCGTCCAATTGCTCTTATCTCTTGTCTTTCTAAAGTTTTTGAAACTATTCTTGCTTCCAAATTTCTTAAGCATTTCTCTTCTCATAATCTGCTCTCAGATCGCCAGTATGGCTTCCTTAAGGGTCGCTCTACTGGTGATCTTCTTTCATATCTTACTAACTCTTGGTCATCCTCCTTCCGGGACTTCGGTGAGACTTTTTCTATTGCACTAGACATATCGAAAGCCTTCGATAGAGTCTGGCATAAATCTTTTATTTCTAAACTACCCTCCTTCGGTTTCTATCCCTCCATCTGTGCCTTTGTCTCTAATTTCCTTTCCGGCCGTTCCATAGCCGCGGTTGTGGACGGCCATTGTTCACTTCCTCACCCTATAAACTCCGGTGTTCCTCAGGGCTCTGTCCTATCTCCTATTCTCTTTCTAATTTTTATAAATGATCTCCTTAACTGTACCTTAATTCCCATCCATTCATACGCAGACGACTCAACCTTACACTACTCCATTAGTTTTTCAGAACGCCCCAGCCAGCAATCCCTCAACGACAAACGTAATGAAGCCATAGAACTCTTAAATTCTGATCTAAATACTATTTCCAATTGGGGCAGAGAAAACCTTGTTAACTTTAATGCTTCCAAAACCCAATTTCTCCATCTATCTACCCGTCAGGATCTCCCAGCGGACTATCCCTTATTCTTCAACAATACAAAAATCAACCTTCATCTTCTCTCAATATTCTTGGTGTCTCTTTTTCTTCTGCTCTCATTTGGAAGGACCATATTACCAGTCTTGCTAAGGCAGCCTCCCAGAAGCTGGGTGTGCTCAACCGCCTTAGGGGGTTCTTTTCCCCTGCACAGCTTCTTGCTCTGTACAGGGGCATAGTGCGCCCTTGTATTGAGTATTGTTCACATGTGTGGGGAGGTTCCTCTCACACCGCTCTCCTAGACAAAGTTGAAAGGAAGGCCTTTCGTATCATTAACTCCCGTCCACTCACCAACTCTCTGCAATCTCTCTCTCTCCGCCGCAATGTTGCATCTCTCTCGCTATTCTATCGCTACTATAATAATCAGTGTTCCTCAGAGCTATCCCAGTGCATACCACCTCCTTTACGTAGTGCACGTGGTACCCGTCTTGCAACTCAATCCCACCCCTACTCTGTGCAACTCTCCAACCCAAGAGTGAAACGTTACTCTCAAACTTTCTTCTACTCAACAGCTGAGCTCTGGAACTCTCTCCCAGAATCAGTCTTTCCCTCTTCCTATGACTTAAATTGCTTCAAACTCCGTGTGTCCAGGCATTTTGGCTCGAACGTCCCTTGATTTTGGCCCTGTCACTCTTTCAACTATGGGGGAGGCACTCGCTATAGGCAGTTATGCCTTTTGCCTCCCTCAATCACATACAAAAAAAAAAAAAAAAAAAAAAAAAAAAAAAATCGGGTGAACTGTGAGGAGGATGCTAGGATATTTTTGCAATGGCCTGTTACTGCCGAGCGGTTGGAGGGTATGAATCGGTACGGTCTTCAACGCCTGGCCACAGCTATCGGTCATGCGGTTACTAGCAGCATGACCAGGGATAACTTGATAACGTGTGTACTGGGCTGGGTGACTGGTGAGCGAGATGGGTTGAGTGCTCAGTGCTCAGTGCCCTTCGGCCATGCTTCCCCTACACTCGACTCCCAGCCATCCCAGTAGTTTGCCGACCCCGGGTACACTTCCGCAGTTGGGTGGTGACTGGCAGGGTTGGTTGCCCCTGGGGGGACCACCGGTAATTTCAAACATTGTAGCACCTTCACCTCCTCAAGGGTTAACTCCAGAATTATTGCTTCAGCTCGAATTAGCTAAGCTTCAGCAGCAACAAAGGGCGTGTGAGCTTCAGCAGCAATTAGAATTAGCCAAGATAGAAGAGAGAGCCAAGCTAGCAAAAATCCAAGCTGATTTAGAGTCGACTAGGTACTGTGCCGACATGGACGTAGAGAAGTCGCGAGTAGAGGCAACGGGACAGCGACTTGGGGCTGGTAACCGTGTTCATGAGCAGTCTCTCTCGCACTTATTGAAACTGGTTCCGGTGTTTGATGAGAGTGGTGTAACAGAATTTTTCACACGCTTTGAGAAGAAGTGCCAGGAACACCAGTGGCCAGAGAATAAATGGGCAGCACTTGTATCCTCTAGATTAATAGGCAAGGGTCTTAAAGCCTACGATGCTTTACCTTTGGAGTCATGTATTGTGTATGAGGATCTCAAGGAGGCTGTCCTGAGGGCTTACGAACTGCAACCAGAAACGTACCGTTTGAAGTTCCGGGGTGTAACTAAGGGAAGAGATAGCACCTTTTTGGAACACGCCCGGGACTTGTCCGATGCTATGGTGAACTGGCTCCGATCTGAGAAGGTCACAACATTTGATGAAATTAAGCAGTTAATGATGTTGGAGCAGTTCTTTAAGAGCACGGGCGGTGATCTAACTTTGAACTTGAAGGAGAAAAACCCAAGAACTCTAGTCGAAGCAGCAGAAATGGCTGATCGACGGCTGTCGTTGATTCGGGGTTGCGGGTCCTCACAGAAGTACGATGTAAGTGCTAAGGACCGTTATCCTCCCCCTCCCCGGAACAATGACACATTTAAACAGAAGAGCCATGAAACTAAAACTGAATCCAAACCTTACACCACACCGTATGTGAAAAGTCAGGGGCCTTTTACATCACAGTATAAGCCGAAACCAAAATTTATGTTTTAGTTGCCACCAGGAGGGTCATAAGGCAAATGAGTGCCCTAGTCGACCTCCTCCGGCAGCCGTGTCTTTTGCTCACGGCATTGGAGTGTTCAAGAGGACATCGGAGTTTGTTAGGGGCATTTCTTCCGAGGTAAATACACTGCCAGTGCAGAAGGATCCGGAAGGCTTATTCCCTGTCCGTGATGCCTTTGGTGACCACAGGGGACTCGGTTGTGTGGAGTGGGGGGGTAGAAGACATGAGGTGAGAATTTTGCGTGACACTGGGGCATCGCAAACACTGTTGAGAAATTTCACTGGTAAACCTGTCAATACGGCGCGGGTGGTTGTGGTTCAGGGAGTTAATGCGACAAGGTCATACCCGCTTGTAAGAATGAAGGTGGAAGTTGATGGTGTGACTCGGGACCTGGATGTAGGAATTGTGGAGAAGTTACCTGTTGGGGGCGTCGACCTCCTTCTCGGCAACTACTTTGCGGGACCTACTTCTGAGGCTCCACCCTTGGTCGTTGCCGAGAAGCCGGCCGACGTGAGTAGGGAGGAGCAGGAGTGGGTTGAGAAGTGTCCGGTGCAGCCTATGGCGTGTGTTGTCACCGGAGATCCTGCATCCAGGGAGTCACATTCTGGTCAACAATCTTTAGATCAGCGGAGGAAGGGTACCGAGAAGGGGTTGAAAGTTGATGCGGTTGAGAGTTTAGTATCAACGGACCTTCTCGGGGACTCATTATTAGGACCACATTTCGAGTCTGGAGAAGACCCAGTAACTGTTCCTGAAGGGGCAGAGGATGGGCTTAAAAAGACGAAAGAGTTGAAGAAGGACAGTGATGCACAGTCGGGAGATGTAGCAACAAGGTACCCTGACGCGTACGCTATGAGAAATGGGTCGGCGAAGACGGTGGTCCGAAGCTTGCTAGTGTACTTTTCCCGGTATGGTTACCCGCAGGGGCTTCAGTCAGTCCAGGGACCCAACTTCACTTCTAGCCTCTTTGTCCAAGCAATGCCGCAGCATGAGATTGTTGGGGTTGTGTCATCTGCGTATCATCCGGAGAGCCAGGGTGTGTTAGAGCGATGGCACTCAGCCTGGAAATCTGTGCTTCGTTGTTGTTGCTTTGAGAGTGGGAGGGATTGGGATCTTGGCCTGCCATGTGTTTTGTTTGCTGTGTGGGAGGTACCTGGGGAGAGTTTGGGATTCAGCCCTAATGAGCTCGTCTTTGGACACCGTGTCAGAGGGCCTCTCCATATGGTTGAAGAAGTATGGGAGGGCGCAGAAAAACCTTGTTCTATGCTCAAGTGTGTCCTCAACAGTCGAGAACGGATGTTGCGCAGTCTGAAGTTGGCTGGCCGTAATTTGACTAGCTCTCAGGCCCTCAAGAAGGACAGGTACGACCTCAAGGTTGAACTCAGGGAGTTTCACGTGGGTCAGGAGGTACAAAGGAGGTGTTGATTCTACTGCCCCTTGTAGGTCACCCCTTATCCGCGAAGTACGCTGGTCCTTATAGGGTGGTGGAGGAGCTATCGGACCTGGTTTACTTGGTAGCCACTCCAGACAGACGGAAGCGCAATCAGTTATGTCATGTTAATCCCATGAAGGAGTATGGGAGGCACCCCCCTGAGCCTCTCACTGTGCCTGTGATGACGTTTAGCAGTCAAGGTGGAGAAGGAGAACGGGACAGTCAAGCTCAGGTGGAGGATAACTGGAAGGATAAGAAGTTCAAATGGGTGCCTGAGTGTGAGAAGGTGTTTAGAGAAGTAAAACACCTGTTGTGCACTCACCCGATCCTCAGGGCCCCTGACTTTAGCCTACCTTTCCAACTAGCAACGGAGGCTAGTGGTGTGGGGGCTGGTGCCGTCCTTGTGGAAAAGGACGATGATGGGCTGGAGCATCCTGTTAGTTTCTGCTCGGAGAAGTACAATTCGGCCCAGGGGAGCTGCTCTGTTGTCGAGGAGGAGCTGCTAGCGGTTGTGCTTGCGCTGGGACATTTCGAGGTCTATGTTCCAGCCTATGGTCCGGTCGTTGTAGTTTACCCAGATCATCACCCTCTCAAGTTTTTGGACCAGTTTCACAATCGGAATATGAGGCTGACCAGGTGGTCACTAAGGTTATTGGTATATAACCTGGACATACGCCGGTTGTGACAACGTGGTTGCAGATGGTCGTTCAAGGGTATATGATCCTGGGTAGATTGACACACGGGTAGCCTCCTGCTTTAGTTTAAATAGTATTTTGCGCTTGGTGCTTGTTGGCTCACGGTTGTAGCCCAGCGTATTGGGTCGTAAAGCAGGAGTTGAGCGTTTGGTATAGAAGAAAAAACTAGGCTTGCCCCTATAGTGCAGCCGAAATAAACAAATTAAAAACATAAAAATCAAATAAAAAACTCTTTCTTTGATAGTTGAATTTTTTCAGTATGTTATAGCAGTAATTCTGAGTTGCACTCCTCTCAGAATGCTGGGCTAGAGAAGCTCGCTCTTGAGGAGCATAACTACATATAATTTAACCTATTGTGTTGGGGAGGGTTATAATTTTGTAAAATGTTTTGTTGAGGAACTGTGCCAGATATTTTACTGCCGCTGGGTGATGGGAAGTAGAGATATAGCATGGGTTCTAACCATCAGATTTTTGTGAGCCTTGGGGCCTCTGAGAAAAATCTTGGGGGGTGTGACGTTAACCACTCCGTTAGAACCGCATGGCTTGTCCTACAGTGACTCGCTAGGATCGCCAGGGCAGTGGATGGGGCTACAGTTTATGTATTAGAGTGTGCTTTATTTCATATGAAAGCTCATGTCATGGGCAGTCCAGAAAGGCTCTTTGTTATCACCCATGTCAAGGCTTTATATATTTAATTGTAAAGTATATGTTTTATCATTAACTAGTAATGATGGGATCTGGGAGAGAGAGAGAGAGTAGAACAGAGTGAGAGGGGGGCGCGCAGTGTTTTTGCCCCGCTCGATGACGTCACGGCTGGCTGCCTCGTGGGGGTTGGTGGAGAGAGGTCCTTACCATGCTACTAGCTCCCTTGCTAGTGGCTAGAGGACTTGTAACCGCTTTTTTCCCACGCGGCTCGAGCTAGTGCGAGTGTATATACAGTTCCTCGCCACTCTCTCCCTCAGATCTGGTTTCTAGAACGCATCCATCTTCTTCCCTTGGATATCTGTCCCCCTCTCCCTCACCTGAGAACCTTTTCCTCTGCCTATCTCTCTCATTTTCCATATCTTTCACCACCTTTTATTAACATTATATCCCCTCTGGTTAACTCAGCAAAATCAGCTTCATGCTGGCCAGTTGTATTGTGCGTTAAGGTCTGATATAACCTATGTATGTTAGTTGTTAAGATAAGTGGATCACGAAGCATTGGTTGACATTCATATTGTTTAGTACAGCTTCCTTTAATTATTAGTGTTCTGCTGGATTAGATAATGCTAGACTAGGAGTCTGATATTATAAGGTATTGTTTCCTATGAGTGCTGGCTTTAGTTAAAAGCTGCACGACATACCTGAGAACTGGAGTTGATTGAGTAAATTCTAGTCTGTGTGCCATTGAGAGTAGAGCATGCACAAATGAGGGCTTTTTGCCTATACCATTCTGCACTGTTCTAGTCTCGATTGTTTGTCTTTGAGGTACGCCAGAACGCTTAATACTTCGGTATTAAGGTTTCTCAAGAGAGCTACCCTTCCCTATAACGTAATATTTGACGCACAGACTTGAGATTTGCACTAGGCTATGCGGCATGCCATTCGCACCAGTATCTCGTATCATTGACTCTAGCTAGACTTTATCAGTCAAAGTAGACATTAAGTATATTAACCTAATTACTCTTTTTTTATGCATACCCATTTATGATTACACAAGCATTTCGCAGCCTAGTTTGATGTATGGAGACACAAACGACTTAGGCTCTTTTTGTTGATAGGAATACTGCATTGTCGTGGCGATTATTATTGTTGTAGTGTTTAGGATATTCTTGGCTCCGACGGCATTATATATTCTGCCTTTTTGTGTGCATAGCCTGCACGAGCATTGTTCCGCTGCCTGCCTTTTTGGGTTCCATTTCCGATACGAGCATCTTTATAGCATCTAACATTTAAAGAAGATTCCTTGTTAGTGTTGAAGGACTTTAGTGCACTTTCTTTCATGCAGGAGTGCCTGACATTTATTGATTAGAGTAACGTAAGCTGTAACTTCTCTTACCACCTTACTTTGCATACCATAACCAAGCACCTTCGGTTATAGGTAGTAATAGGCTGTTTTCACATAACATTAAGCCTAGAGTAGACGCACATTTATTGAGAGTTTGATAGCCTATTATTGCATATAGAACTCTGTAGAGTATTTGTGTTCTTTGTTCACTGGGAATATACATCAGAGGTTGGAGCTAGCACTTTCCGTTGTAACATTTATGCCATTACTAGTCCAATGAATAAGAGCCCTGATATATTTGAACCCCAGTCGTAACAATATATATATATATATATATATATATATATATATATATATATATATATATATATATACAGTATATAATGTAGTCAAAATCGCTAGAACACAAATTAAACATCGGAGTACCAAGCTTGCAAAATAAATATGTTCAATTCAATTTAATATTCTCTCTCAAGACATCTACAGGGAAATAAAAGGAGAAGTCATTGTTAAATACTCAACTTAATAACTTGCGAGGTGCTAACTTCCATTAAAAATGGGTTGCAATCGCATTGCCATAACATTTCGTGAAAGACAGCAAGATGTTGACCAGAATAATTGTCTATTTTCAAAAGGATGAACTGATTACAATAACTGACACCCTTGTGACAGTCAAGAAGACATTTTGGATACACAAGGCAGAACAAGCCATCTAAATCGTGTATTAAAAATTGTATCACTTGTCGAAGATTTGACGCTAGAACTTGTCGATTTTTTAGCTTTTGTAGGTTTCTATTTCTAAGTGTGACATTAAATCCTTCAGTACATCATGTCGTTTCACAAGTGGGAAAAAGTTGACCTCAAATTTAAGAAATTAAGATACAGTTGTCTGATAATCGTATATGATAGTTTCTATTGAAAATGTGAAGCTATTATCCAGTCACATCAACTGAAGTTATGCTTATTGTTCAGTTTTCTAGTTAAGTTCAGCGTGGCAACTCTAAATTTCTTCAGGTTTTCTCTATTGTGCTTGGGAATTTCAATGATTATTTTTGTTCTGAAGTAAGCTATGTTTTACCTTTTCTTCATCCCCGTAGATATCTTTCACCGTATCCAATGTACTTCGGTAGTTAACAGAGGTAACTCTATATAGCTTGGCGATATCAAATGTTTTTCTTTTCAGTTGACATGTTTAGGTACTGGCTCCAGGTCAGGTCTGCTCCCAATCTGTGCTTCAAAATTATAATATTATATAATAGGATTCATAATATATATTTTGTCTTCGAATGAGGGAAGTTGAATGTTTGGTTGTTTAGGAATGACTGAATCCGTGTCTTTCCGTATAGTACCTGTACCGGACGACCTTGCTTCAGTTTATGCAGTTGAGGAAATAGCCAGCGGTTTTATTAATT
Organism: Paralithodes platypus; assembly: GCA_032716605.1. Lineage (NCBI taxonomy): Eukaryota > Metazoa > Arthropoda > Malacostraca > Decapoda > Lithodidae > Paralithodes > Paralithodes platypus. The sequence goes on from CM064481.1 coordinate 11,143,329, forward strand.
GGTGTTTATATAAACTAAATATAGGGCAGTATTCATCTTGTAATTTATACCCTTCCTCTTTGCCTTCACTTTCTAATAATGCTAAGTTCAGTACAGTATAGACTTGATCATAACATGTCCACTTGGATTCCAGAATTGTGCTGGTTGATTGTATTTATGTTGCATCGGGAGTTGTGTGCTTGAGAACCTTTTCTGAATCATTACTAGCTCTTGCAAGATGTCCTTTGATCTTTTCCATCGACTGTTTTAATTTATCGACATCCATTGTTTTACCTTGTGTTAGATTTTCCGTATACAATATTTGATGGTGTTCCTAAATGATCTCTTTAGATTAGCCTTTGATTAATTTTTAAAATAAATACCAGCAGTAACTCCATTGTGGATTGGTTTGGCACTGTCGCAAATTAATAAACTGTAGTTTGATTCATACTTAATTTTCGCTTCAGTCAATAATATTAGCTGTTCTGTTGTACTTATAAACAGTTATGTTGAACCGATTACCTGGGCGTAGTTATCGGTGTTCTATTAGCACAATTGCAATGTGTGTTGCAGTTATAGATAATATTTTTCTACTAAAGTGATTATACTTCTGGCAATCTCCGATGGTATCATTCATATCATTACCACCAATGAACACAATCGTCAGGTCATGAGAAGAGTTCACTACTCTTCGCAACGCTGGAAAAGTTTCAAAACTAGAAAACGTGGCACCTAGGGATCTAAATATTTAAATATGTGTATTGTCTATAGAGTCTACGGAATAAGGAACCAGGCAATGACCAACAATCGCAACTATTTTATCTCTACTAATTTCACAATTCTCTGATTAATGGAAAGTACAAGATACAGTAATTTATTAAATCTAGTTCGAAGGACCATTTTGTGGAGCTCTAATCACAACTGCCCTAGTCGTCCTACATAGTATTAGATCTCCACACCAAGTAATTACTACGGACAAAATATATTTAAATTCATGACCAATACCAATTTCTTAGGAAACGCTAGGACTCCCAACTTATAAAAGAAACCTTGAACTTAATGCATGCTCAGTGAAAGCTCTATAACTTAGTGGTCACTGGCCTCCACCTTCACTCCTACCACCACCACCGTACGTGCCACTAACAAAGCAACGTCAGTGGTCACCTACATCCCGCACTACCATTCCTACTGGGCCACCAACGGTTTCTACAGCAGGAACCAGCACAAGAGGCCGCTCCGGGGCTGCAAGACCAGCAGGGGCAGCTGGGAGAAAGGGTAACCATACGCTATAAAGTGAAAGGTGACACTACCCGCCACTACCTCACCACCTGCCTTGACTATTGTGTCAACTCCACCATCACCTGCCTCTACCACCCCCGCACATGCACCCACCCACGCCCCTGATGATACGCCAGGCCCCTCCTCCTCTTCAAAGATGCTCGCGCCTCATCGTAAACTGAAGACCATGTCGCCGTCCAAGTTGGTGCCATATTTTTCCATTCTGTCGCTTTAGAGGGAGGGGTACAAGGGGAAGGGCGTCTGGATCCCAGGACCTATGGCTGGGTGGCTGACAGAGACGACTTTGACAACCCAAACTCGGAGCATTCACATGACGACGCAGACATACTATACCGCGACGACGACAGCAACTTGGACGACAGTGACGATGATGTGGCAGATCCCTTACAAGAAGCCTCTGTCTTGACCTTTGCGGTCCGAAGGGTCAAATTTCGTACCAGATTTGTACCAGTTCGATGCCAATCGATGTGGTTCAACTGCAGTCTGGTCCTGCAGTGATGATGGAAAAGAGTCATTATATCCTGGCATTCTTTGACCCTGAGATGATGGCATTCATTGTCTCCCAAACTAATGCTTGTCAAAGTCATGTAAGGGATAGATTGGATGTTCTCTCACCCAGGGCAAGGATCCGGGTTGGGTCGACACGACAGCATTAGAAATGCTTGTCTTCCAGGCCCCGCTGCTAATCATGTCACTATGCAAAAGGTATGTTTTGCAACATTCTTGGAGGAATGATCCTCAGAGATCCTTGGATGTGAACGTCCTCACAACTGTCCACCGTCCCATCTCCCAAAATAGCACACTTCGTGACAGAACAACAGAACTCATCAAGAAACCTTTGGCCATCTGCAACTACAACATCAATATGCGTCTGGTGGACAAATCTGATGCTGTCATCTCGTCATGTGAGTGTGCGAGAAAGACAATGAGGTGGTATAAGAAATTATTCTTCCACCTCCTTGATATCACTCTATACAACTGCCTCATCCTCCACTCAATAATGTTTACCCGGTCCCACAGTGTACATTTCTTATAAATCAGCTGGGGTTAAAGAGACACCATTTTGGGATAAAACAGTTTGTTCTCTGTGATTGTGAGACGGACATAGTGTTTGACATGACCGTCTACACCGGCATGGATATGGATATACTAAAAGTCGGTATCGTCGACCCATTGGGCATATCAGGGGTCATTGTTAAGATTATGATGGCACCCTACATGGCACACATTGGCTACGAGTCCTGCATGATAACCAGATGAGGATATTGTGGTACTGTCAGAAATTATTAATAGTTCACGCCAAATTTCACCGTTTTGGTCACACGTCTGGACAACCTCTTTTGTTTTCAGCGACAATCCTGACAATGCACAGTAACACTATGAAACACACTGCCTCCGACACAGATGCAAATAACAGGACCACTACATGGGAGAGTGGTAGCCCTGAAATGGAATGACGGGTATCCCATACATCATCTCTTAACACAGGTGACATCGTTGACACAGAGAAAGTGCACTACATATCATTAAGACCATCCAAAAGCCTGACATGGTTGGGGACTACATTACAAGCGTGCACCAGGTGGACAAATCTGACTTTCAACTTACTGGTGTTGAGTGTTTACAGAAGTAGTATCTTAACAAATTATTGGTCATGGTGGACATCACGATGCTCAACGCCTACAATATGTGGTTGGTGAGAAAGGACATGGCCCCGAATAAGAAGATCAAATTTCGGAAGTTTGTGAACAATGTTGCATACCAGATCCTCGGGCTATATGGCCAGCCCCACCTCTACTGCCAGGGGTCGATACCACTGACCTCCATGACAGAAGCCACAAGGGTGGTATGCAACACTTCCCTTTCCACTTTGAAGTTGTTGGCAGTCGGAACAGACAGATGCAATGCCAAGTCTGCGACCACACCACCAGGAGGCCCCAGAAACGCAGCAGAGTGAGTTCGATGTGCTAGGAGTGCGACGTAGGGGTATGTTTGGGCGACTACTTCAGGATTACCACTCTGAAGAACTTTTGAGTTGACCTGCTCTACCTAGTCTACCTGAAACTAGTCAGAAATTGATCTATCTTTTGTCACACAAAATGTTTATTCAGTACAACTACAAATATTGTGTTTACATTAATAACAAAAACATTTTGTATTAGTATTTATGTATGAATTATGTATTCTGTCGAAGCCCTGTGAAATTATTTTTCTTAGAACCATCATCTGTAATAAAATAGAAAAATATAGATAATAATGAATTAAAAAATTCATATAAATACAAACTCACTTCATATTATTTATGGGAGTTCAACTCTTATGAAGTATATATAGCAAGAGTTCGACAAAAGAAAAACAAAACTATGCTCAAATAGTTTCAAAATCTGTCAATACCCTTTCCAAGCCTTGAACCAATGCCCGTCCGCCACTCTACCAACCGCTTCACGACGGTGGTTAGAGTCCCAACTGAGAATAAGAACATATAGTAGCTCCCGTGTATTTTTGAGGTATACAAATAGTGGGGCGGCATAGCTCAAAATATCAGAAGGATTGTTCATTTTGTGATAAAAGTATCAACATTGGCACACACAATCAAATAGTCAATATAATCAAAATTAGATATTTGGACATCATAGGTTTACTCTACATTGGCTTTGGCAGCCCCCTATCAATTACTTTCCATTAGAGTTCTTAATCACTGATTTTTGCCCCAAACTGTATACCCTGGTAGAGATATCTAACAAATGGCAACATTACTTATCAACAGAGGTGGGCAGGTGCGCGCCATTTGGCGCTCTGCGATCGGTGTATGGCAGTATATTGGGGTCACCAGCTCCACGGAGCCTACCTGCTTCCGCGGAGGATCCGAGGTCCACGTAATTTTAGAGATTGAGTATGAAATTTGAATATTTAAGTTAATTACTCAGTTTTAATACATAAACAAGTGTATACAATGACATATTATTTTATCTTCATGCATAAACAAACAAAAATCTTGGCTTTATTGATTTATTTTTATTTGTTTGCATTAACCTAACCAAAAAACCTAACCTAACCTAACCTAAATGTATTTGGGGGTTATTAGGTTAGGTTAGGTTAGGCTTTTTGGTTAGGTTAGGTTAGGTTTTTTGGTTATGTTAATGCTAAAAAAAACAAAAAGATATAACAAAATATTTTCCGGTGGATAAACCTTATATAGCAATGAAGCATACAATGATAGGAACCCAAAACTACCATTATAAATGAGATCCCAGCTGTGGTGCGGCTCGTAAATATTGACCAAAGTTCCTTTGCACTAATATGGGAGGAGTATGTGTTTTAGATCATAATAAAGTCAATAAGTCATTGACCAAATCTTTTGTTTACATGGCGAAGACTCGGAAAACGACGTACGCTAAACGCTATTTTCACCATTATATATATTATTTATTAGTAATCTTTTCTACTTTAATGCATGAAAATAAAATAATTTGTAATTTTATACACTTGTTTATGTATTAAAACCGAGTAATTAACTTAACTATTCAAATTTCATACTCCATCTCTAAAATTACGTGGACCTCGGACCCTCCGCGGAGGTAGCTAGGCTCCGTGGAGCAGGTGACCCCAATATACTGCCATACGGTGCGCATTACCAATATAGAGGAGCGCGGAGCGAGGAGCGGCAAAATTCTGAAACCGGAGTGCAGGCGGGGAGCGCAGCTAGAAATTCGCGCTCCTTTCTGGCGCTCCGGAGGCGATTTTTCCTGTCAACAACAGGTACAAGAATGTCATTATCGTGTACAGTCATCGTACCGTTCGTACGGTGTTACCCACGGTGTTAGTGAACTGTGATACAGTGATACTATGATAGTGACAGACTGACAGTGTTACAGTTGTTAACTTGTTATTTTTTATTTTTTTTATTTTGCTAACGCAAAGTAAACCTTACGGGCAAGTTACAGCTTACGAAGGGAAGGGGCCTAAGGGTAAGTCTGGTAGTGGTATAGCCCGAGCCTGTCTGACTGTCTGAGTGTCTGTGGACAGCTTGGACGGGTCCAATAATCATAATATAATCAATTAATCATATCATATTAAATTATTAATGTTATTATGATATTAAATTATTATTCATTTAATCATGTAATCAACTAAATAGTAAATACTAATCAATGTAATCATGTTGTATTGTTGTTATTGTATTGTTAGGCTTGTTAGAATGTTAGCTTGATAGTTTAACTGTTTAAGTTTCTCAGTTTGGACAGTTTCTGTAATTCTTTATGTCATATCATAGATATCAATGGACAGCCACAATGTCACAAACTCACAATGATATCAATCATATCATATCATTGACATTTGATTAATTGATATGACATAAAGAATAACAGAAACTGAGAAAGTGAGAAACTTAAACAGTTAAACTTCAGAAAGACACCATGACTTGAGTTTTTTTTAATGTTTTGAATTCTTGGAATTTAGTGAAGTGAAAGACAAAGGACAAAGTGAAGGACAAAGGTAAATAATTAAATAACTTCTAGAAGCTGTTTTGTTTGTTTTGTTTTTTATATACCTATTTTTGGGAGCGTGGAGCGCAGGAGCGCGGAGCGGGAAGCGCATTGGGTCTGCTGACAAAAGGAGCGCGTGAGCGCTGCCGCATTACCTTATGTCTGATGAGCGCGGAGCGCTGCCGCATTACCGGTCCCACCGGAGCGCGCCCACCTCTGCTTATCAATTTGTGGCATGATGATAAACTACAACAGACTGTACCTATCAACAGTCAACATTAATTAAACATTGTCTGAATATAAGTTGTTACCCATGTCCAGACAAGTCATTTGAAACTAGTTTGACATCTCTACTATGGTATACAGTTTGGGGCAAAAATCAGTAAATGTAAAGTAATTGATAGGGGCTGCCAAAGCCAATGTAGAGTAAACCTATGATGTCCCAATATCCAAATGTCTTTGAACTATATAAAGCTATATACTATATAAACCGAATTTGGTGTTTTTATCACAGAATGAACAATAGGTTAGCTATGCCGCCCTACTATAAATATTAATCGCTCTCGTGCATGCTTTTGTGAGACTTAATTTTAAATGATACCAATTCAACCCGAGTTGCGAGGGAATAGTTGTCAAAATCCCTGTATGGTACCCTGGAACATGGGCCCTACGATGGAATATTTTCTCCAAGTAGGATTTCCCTTCTCCTTAATCTAAATAGGAAAAGGTGAAATATATTTTATCACGCCGTTGTAGAGTTGATTAAAGCATGAATTCTCGTCCCTACTGTCTGTGGTTCGAGTCCCGGCTGAGAGTACAAACACTTAGTACCTTATGTGTTTATATTTTATAATATTTTCCTTCTCAATTGTGTTTTTGTTTATGTTTGTAAGTCCTATATTATATACTGTATATCTACACCACAGTGGGACTGTGGTAAATCTATCCTGAAACAACTATTCAAAACATGTTATATATTTTCTTCTCATGTTTTTTGTATTATTATTTAATTTTGTATTTATTTTTTATTTTTTTACTTTTCAGACATCAGACATCAGACATGGTATTCGGATATACTTTAGAAAGGCAGCTTGGAACTATTGCCTTTTTTCTTATAACACATTTGTTTTGGGTGTTGCTCATTTCTAATATGTTTTGTCTCTAGACATTTCAGGTCTGCCGCGTATAATCAGCTGAACACCTGGTTTTTGAATGAAGCAAACACATACGACGTATCCGACTGTGTTCGCAGCGTAATCAGGAACGTCTACCCCGAAAAAGATGATGAAAACTACGAGGGCTTCAACAAAACAGATTAAGCAACATTGTAATAATAATGTATTTGAACAAATCTACCAAATGTTGTAAATATACAATAAGTCAGTCACTACCCTAGCAACTATCCGATTATAGGCGGCTTGTGTAAACGCAAGGTTGCCTATAATTGATTTGTTTCTAGCTGATGGTCCATCCATCCATCCATCCATATACTCAGGCCTAATCCACACTTTTCCTATTTGTCTTTCTTTCTTTTTCTTTTTTCTTGGGGGGGGGGGGACTCAAGACAGAGCCAGAATAGGGGCAACACAACATAAAACAATGAACACACAAAACAAAATACACATTCACACACATCTAGGTCATCCAGGAGAAGACCCAGAGACCAGGGTCACCAAGGTCCCTGATGGTAGATTGCCATATATTCATATTAATTACATGGTTATTACGAAGATGTTGCAGCCAAATATGTTGCTGATTATGAAGACGTGGCAGAATGATGATGCAGAGACAGAGTAGTTTCATAGTTTTGCAAGTAAGTATCGAATAATCAGCTGCTAAGAGATTCAATTTGCCATCAGCTGGAACTAAACCGACTATAGGCATACACAGGGGACAGATGCTATAAGTTCTATATATTATATTATATATACTCAGGCCCAATCCACACTTTATAGTCATAAACAGGGGACAGATGCTATAAGTTCTATATATTATATTATATATACTCAGGCCCAATCCACACTTTATAGTCATAAACAGGGGACAGATGCTATAAGTTCTATATATTATATTATATATACTCAGGCCCAATCCACACTTTATAGTCATAAACAGGGGACAGATGCTATAAGTTCTATATATATTATATATACTCAGGCCCAATCCACACTTTATAGTCATAAACAGGGGACAGATGCTATAAGTTCTATATATATTATATATCAGGCCCAATCCACACTTTATAGTCATAAACAGGGGACAGATGCTATAAGTTCTATATATTATATTATATATACTCAGGCCCAATCCACACTTTATAGTCATAAACAGGGGACAGATGCTATAAGTTCTATATATTATATTATATACTCAGGCCCAATCCACACTTTATAGTCATAAACAGGGGACAGATGCTATAAGTTCTATATATTATTATATATACTCAGGCCCAATCCACACTTTATAGTCATAAACAGGGGACAGATGCTATAAGTTCTATATATTATATTATATATACTCAGGCCCAATCCACACTTTATAGTCATAAACAGGGGACAGATGCTATAAGTTCTATATATTATATTATATATACTCAGGCCCAATCCACACTTTATAGTCATAAACAGGGGACAGATGCTATAAGTTCTATATATTATATTATATATACTCAGGCCCAATCCACACTTTATAGTCATAAACAGGGGACAGATGCTATAAGTTCTATATATTATATTATATATACTCAGGCCCAATCCACACTTTATAGTCATAAACAGGGGACAGATGCTATAAGTTCTATATATTATATTATATATACTCAGGCCCAATCCACACTTTATAGTCATAAACAGGGGACAGATGCTATAAGTTCTATATATTATATTATATATACTCAGGCCCAATCCACACTTTATAGTCATAAACAGGGGACAGATGCTATAAGTTCTATATATTATATTATATATACTCAGGCCCAATCCACACTTTTAATATTTGGTTTGTCTTTTGTTTACCTCTTTTCCTGTCTTTGGTAGTGGCCGACTCAAGACAGAGCCAGAACAGGGACAACACAACAGAAAACAATGAACACACAAACACAAAATACATATTCACACACATGCTGTAAGTGACAATAGTAAATTATCTCAGAATTACAAATAGTTTCAGGATTACTTTAATTGGTGATAGTTGTGTGTGGAATCGGTAAGACAATTAGTCCCATTTAGGGGAGATGGGTCGTTTTCTGGTCCCCCTTCTTCCTCTTGTTTAGCCCCATTAGTAATCAGATTTTATGACGTTCGGCCCATTAGTATGGCAATTTTAAGACTTCTCACCCCGTTTCCTTGTCAATATTCAGATCTTTCATGCAATTTAAGTGTCGATGTTTTCCTGGCGAGCGATAGCGAGCCTGTAATTTAAGAGCAACCGGCCTCGGGCCCGGGAATTTTTCTATAAAAAAACATGTAGCCTACACATTTATCATGATTTTTTTTTTTTTTTTTTTTTAAGTTTGATGGAGGTCTAGGGAGGAAACTAGAACATAATAAATAAATGAAAAAGTAAACCATCTCCCATTAATACTATACAATTTGTAATGGTGGTTAGATACAGCCACCTCTCTGAAGCAATTATCTCAGATGAATATGCTGGCAGCGTTACGTTCTTTTGATGCGAACAATAAGTTTCATGGTGCTTAGTTTTATTTGAAGCATAGTAACGTGATACTCGCAGCTTAGCCAGAGTCTCTGATTGGATAACCTGTGCCAAGAAATAGTAGTTCATCCATCAATACAAATGTATTCAGTCGTCACAGTAATGCCAATAAGATGAAATATATGGCAGAGTATATGTACAGTCAAATAATATATGGCAGAGTATATGTAGAGTCAAATAATATATGGCAGAGTATATGTACAGTCAAATAATATATGGCAGAGTATTTGTACAGTCAAATAATATATGGCAGAGTATATGTACAGTCAAATAATATATGGCAGAGTATATGTACAGTCAAATAATATATGGCAGAGTATATGTACAGTCAAATAATATATGGCAGAGTATATGTACAGTCAAATAATATATGGCAGAGTATATGTACAGTCAAATAATATATGGCAGAGTATATGTACAGTCAAATAATATATGGCAGAGTATATGTACAGTCAAATAATATATGGCAGAGTATTTGTACAGTCAAATAATATATGGCAGAGTATATGTACAGTCAAATAATTAGCAAGTCTAATACTAGATATAATTTGAATTATATATATGTTTGTCTTTGCTGTTTAAGTAGTAGATAATAATATTTAATTTGCATTTTCCTTTTAAGTTTGACATTTCGAATAAACATCAATTAAAGTACAATTACTTTAACTTAAGGAATACAAAACAAAAATACGACATTTATGATTTGTACAAGCATTAGGTTAACCAATAATATAAGCAAATTTGCAACAAATGTGTTTTCAGTACAAATATTTCACCTCAATTACCCAATTAACTGTTAATAGGTCTATTCTCAAGCAACATAGATGTAAATACAATTATTGTAATAAATTGTGTCTTCCTAATCCCCATGTAATGGGACATAATAGTATTCGTTCTGAAAACATTAAGGGGGCCCACCTCGCTTTTTTTTGTTCTCTTTCTCTCCCACTCTCTTTGGCTTGTATCCAATCGGCCCCATTCTGCCTACTGTTTTAAGACGTTTACCAACACCCAGGTGTCAATATTTTTCTGGCGAGCGGTAGGAAGCCAGCATATATATATTTTTGTTTTGACAGCAAGCTAAATTTGTACATAAATGTCTCCGGCGAAGCCGGTTTTCTCCATACAATGCTGGCTCGCTATCGCTCGCCAGGAAGAAATAGACACCTGGATGGGGATAAACGTCTTAAAACAGTTGGCTGAATGGGGCCGAATGAATACAAGCCAGGGAAAGATAAAACAAGCAGTTGACCCCCCTTAAAGTAACCCAAGAATATAAATGTCCATAAACATAGGCAATATAAAATTAACATAAATCTGATGAACATTTGCTAATATCATCTGTCTCTCTTAAGCTTTATATAATGTGTATTTGTCCATCTGAATATAATTACATTATAGCCATGCAGAACATTAAACAAACATATAATTGACAACCATTTCACAAACGGAGTTCCAGTCGCGTAATTAAAGGGAGATGGGCCCATTTTGTCAGATTTGATGACATTCGGCCCATTAGTTTGGCGATTTTAATACTTTTAGCTCCATTTCGTTGTCAATTTTAAGACCTATCGTGCCATTTCGATGTCGATTTTTCCCTGGCGTGCAATTGCGAGACTGTAATTATAAGTGGAATCGGCCTTCGGCCGGGATATTTTTCTACCGAAAAATTTACAAATTTATCTTGAGAGGGGGTCTAGGTTTTTTTTTGTCTAAGTTTGAGGGAGGTCTAGCGAGGAAACTAAAACAAAAATGAATACATGATTTAATAGAACAAAAAAACAGCCACTATATAGCCCCTTAAGTTGCGTTGTCTCACATTCTGGTGAACAAAAAGGGTTGTAGCTCCACCGAATTGCTTACAATGACTGTAGCTTCCATTGATGTGTATACATATATTTTATCAGATTATATAGTATGAATATAATTGATGTGCGAAAAATATATACTATTTTCAAGAAAGTTGACAATTGTATACTTAAAACTTTATTGCATGTGTAAACATTATATACAATTTGAAGCTACTCTATATGTATACATAAACAATTATTATGGTTGTATAGTAAGTTGATTATATACAATTTGAAGCAACTCTATATGTATACATAAACAATTATTATGGTTGTATAGTAAGTTGAAGCTACTCTATATGTATACATAAACATTTGCAACTCTATATGTATACATAAACAATTATTATGGTTGTATAGTAAGTTGAAGCTACTCTATATGTATACATAAACAATTATTATGGTTGTATAGTAAGTTGAAGCTACTCTATATGTATACATAAACAATTATTATGGTTGTATAGACTCTATATGTATACATAAACAATTATTATGGTTGTATAGTAAGTTGAAACTACTCTATATGTATACATAAACAATTATTATGGTTGTATAGTAAGTTGAAGCTACTCTATATGTATACATAAACAATTATTATGGTTGTATAGTAAGTTGATTCATTAGTAGTCACTGTTGTTGTGGGATATATAAATTACTAGTTTAAGCAATAATCTTATTTGTATTACATACTGTAGTGTTAGTCATATAATACAATAACCTTATTTGTATTACATACTGTAGTGTTAGTCATATAATACATACTACTCCAATTCTTTTTGTATTACATACTGTAGTGTTAGTCATATAATACATAGTACTCCAAATAATCTTATTTGTATTACATACTGTAGTGTTAGTCATATAATACATAGTACTCCAAATAATCTTATTTGTATTACATACTGTAGTGTTAGTCATATAATACATAGTACTCCAAATCATAAGCTAATTTAGATGCACCTAAGGTAATATCATTAATTAATTAATTTTGCACAATACCTTTTTTGACAGGCGACGACTTTCATGGAAGTAGGTTAATCAATACGTATCTCTTGTACGACATATTGAACCACTCAGCCATATTGACACGGTATCTGCCTCCACTGTTGATGAACCTTTATCATTACCAAAAAAGGGTAGAAGTAAAGAAGTGAAAGTGACGTCACAGTTCTGAAAATAATGATCCGCACACACACGAGAAATGGCAGCTTGATCGCCAACAAAAATGGAAGGGTACCTATAAATTTTAAGTATCTGGGCAGTGTGTTGAGTAAAAATGAGACTATGGATGAAGAAATGCGGGAGAGGGTACAACAGGGGAAGAGGGTTGTAGGAACGCTGAAAGCAGTAACAAGAAATAGGGTGGTCAGTATGGAAGTGAAGAAGTCCTTGCACAACAGTGTGGTAATCCCGACACTGACTTACGGAAGCGAAGCATGAACGTTGGTTGAGCGACTCAGACCAAGAGTGAGAGCAGTGGAAATTAATTACTTAAGAAGTGCGTGCGGAGTTACATGGAGGCATAGACAGACTAATGAGGAAGTAAGAAGGAGGTGTGGTGTGGAGGTAGATGTGCTGGAAAGTATGAAAAGGAACAACTTGAGATGGTTCGGCCATATGGAACGTATGGAAATGAGAGAATGACTAAGAGGGTGTACGAGAGCAAAGTGGAGGGACAGAGAGGGAGAGGTAGACCGAAAGAGAGGTGGAAGGATGGAGTGAGGAAGTATATGAACGAAGGCGGTGCTGGTTGGGGGGAGGGCCGTCGACTGACTGGGAACAGAGGTGCATGGGGCAGTTCGTTCGTGGCCACCCCTTCGGGCATCACAGCGTCAAGCAATAGATAGATAGATAGACCTATAAATTCGTAATAATCCCTACACTGTACTAATAACGCTATGAATAATCAAATCAACGTGATCCACAGGCTCCATAAACATGACAGAGTTCAATAGACATAAGACTACTGTAAAGGCCAAATCATCATGAAATTGTCGTAATTATGAGGAGGCCCAGAGGCAAGTATCCTTTACCCTCGCCATTGTTGTGAGATTCGGGAGTTGCCAACGTATACCCAAACTATGGATTTCATCAAAATGTCCAGTTTTAATACAACTTTACAACTTAACATTTACATAACATGTAACTAATAATGTATATTCAAAATGTCGTTTTTGTTCTCGCTGTGTTGATTGGAGTTATACTTCCATCATATATAAGTATGTTATATATTGTATATGTATAATTATTGTTCTCTCTTCCTTATATATATCTTTTATTCTAAATAATTGGAGTTATACTTCCATCATATATAAGTATGTTATATATTGTATGTATAATTATTGTTCTCTTCCTTATATATCTTTATTCTAATATTGGAGTTATACTTCCATCATATATAAGTATGTTATATATTGTATGTATAATTATTGTTCTCTCTTCCTTATAATATCTTTATTCTAATAATTGGAGTTATACTTCCATCATATATAAGTGTTATATATGTGTATATGTATAATTATGTTCTCTCTTCCTTATATATATCTTTTATTCTAAATATTGGAGTTATACTTCCATCAATATATATGTATTGTATATGTATTATTGTTCTCTCTTCCTTATATATATCTTTTATTCTAAATAATTGGAGTTATACTTCCATCATATAAGTATGTTATATATTGTATATGTATAATTATTGTTCTCTCTTCCTTATATATCTTTTATTCTAAATAATTGGAGTTATACTTCCCATATATAAGTATGTTATATATGTATATGTATAATATTGTTCTCTCTTCCTTTATATATCTTTTATTCTAAATATTGGAGTTATACTTCCATCATATAAGTATGTTTATTGTATATGTATAATTATGTTCTCTCTTCCTTATATATATCTTTATTCTAAATAATTGGAGTTATACTTCCATCATATAAGTATGTTATATATTTATATGTATAATTATGTTCTCTCTTCCTTATATCTTTTATTCTAAATAATGGAGTTATACTTCCATCATATAAGTATGTTAATATTGTATATGTATAATTATTGTTCTCTCTTCCTTATATATATCTTTATTCTAATAATTGGAGTTATACTTCCATCAATAAGTATGTTATATATTGTATATGTATATTTGTTCTCTCTTCCTTATATATATCTTTTATTCTAAATAATTGGAGTTATACTTCCATCATATATAAGTATGTATATATTGTATATAAATTATTGTTCTCTCTTCTTATATATATATCATTCTAAATAATTGGAGTTATACTTCCATCATATAAGTATGTTATATATTGTATATGTATAATATTGTTCTCTCTTCCTTATAATATCTTTATTCTAAATAATTGGAGTTATACTTCCATATATAAGTATGTTATATATTGTATATGTATAATTATTGTTCTCTCTTCCTTATATATATCTTTTATTCTAAATAATTGGAGTTATACTTCCATCATATATAAGTATGTTATATATTGTATATGTATAATTATTGTTCTCTCTTCCTTATATATATCTTTTATTCTAAATAATTGGAGTTATACTTCCATCATATATAAGTATGTTATATATTGTATATGTATAATTATTGTTCTCTCTTCCTTATATATCTTTTATTCTAAATTGGAGTTATACTTCCATCATATATAAGTATGTTATATATTGTATATGTATAATTATTGTTCTCTCTTCCTTATATATATCTTTTATTCTAAATAATTCACAAGTTTTTTTATACATATTAATTCACTCTTAAAGACGTTCCCTCTTTAACCCTTACACTTTGGGCATATTTCCGCCATATTAGGGCTCATTCAAGCACTCCTGATTCATTAAGCACGTGTCTGAATGAAATTTAATTTATTTACCCAAAAACTAGAAGGAAATATCTTTAAAATGACACCAAAACAAGATACGTAGATCGTGGGCTTCACCCGCAGCACTACCATAGACATTCGCTAATACTGAGCAATTGTCGTTAATTTCGCGCTACATTTGCCTTTGGCAGCACTGTATATATAGCGAGACTCAGACTCATACTCCTCAGTGCACCGGCCGGTTGGCTGGAGATAGGATGGGTGGCCTGTCGCATTCCCGCTCCCTCGCACTAGATTCTACAGGCTTTAAGAGGCTTTAAAAGCCTGTTAATTGCCATGGCGTTCCGGATCGTCTCCCACGGTCATTGGGTTAATCTAATGCCCCCTCATTATGGGGACGTTTCCCTAACTGTGGTAACACTGTAGACAAGCCAGGCGCACAAATATCAAGGAATATTTAATAAGGAGTAATCATCGGGGCCTTTTGGTTATAATATTATACCCTACAACAGTGGTGTAGGACGCTCGCGGAAATGATCGTGTGACGTCACGCTTTGACCTCTTTCCTTCTATCCTTATTTATCACAACCTTCATTAGTAGCAATATCCTTGCTGCCATCGGGACTCTACGAGAGGATTATTCCCGCTCGCCTCGCTCTTCTTCTGCTTGTTGGACTGGATCAGCCGATTAGTTGTCAGGGGGGTAAAGGTAAAAGGTTTTGGAGCAGTTAGTTGATTGATAGCATTCAACGGATGTATTTGGTGATCTGTAACGCTTCGTATATGTAAGCAAAACTCTCAATTGCCTTAACATCATGATGTTCATTCCATGTGATTGGTGGAATAGATTTAGCAGTATCAATACTGTAGACACTACTATCTATATTGTAGGTTACTATAGATTCTGTAAGTTTTAGTTATTGTCATGCACCCAACAAGGGATTGTTAAATAAAGTTTACGGTTGACTTATTTGTTCTTTTCTCAAACAAAGTTGTGAAACCCTTATATATATACTGTATATTAGGTATTATGACCCTAGTCTTGCTTAAGGCAACCTAACTTGTGCTTAGCATGGTATTCAGCTGATCTCAGTTGATACTCCATAGTTATCATATGTTAAATGTAGAACATAGTTTGATTGCCTTATAATAATAATAATAATAATAATAATAATAATAATAATAATAATGCCACCACAATAGTATAATGTAGTTAAATATTGATTCTACTGTTAATATCATACTATAACAGTAAGAGTATAAAATAATTCTAGAATTAAACAGTAAATATCACCTGTCCATTACTATTAATTAAAATATTCACTATCCTACTCAGAGCAATCTTATTATTTAACCTAATTTCCATTTTGAGACTGACACCACCCGGAATAAAATACATAGCAACGATGAACGAACAATGGGCCTCGGATGCGGACGGACCCTGTGTTGATGAACCCTGACCGACTATGGACAAGCCTAAGGACATTCTGAGAATAGGGACATGGAATGTGAGTGGCATGAATGATGGCACAAAAGAGAGAGAGATACTGGAAGTGTTAGTGAATGCCAGGCTGGATATATGTGGAATGACGCAGACCAAATGGAAGGGTACAAATGTGAGAGAGTGGGAGTGTGGTATGGGTGTGTGTGCTGGAGTGAGTGAGGGAGCAGCGAGAGAAGGTGCGTGTTTGTTTGTAAGTAACAAATGGAAGGAGTGTGTAAGAGAATATGGGTCTGTGGGTTCAAGGATTGTGTGGGTGAGAATGAAAGTAGGAATACAAACGTGGGTGATTGTGTGTGTGTATGCTCCGACAGAGGATAAACTTGTAAGAGAGAAAGAGGAGTTCTGGGTGAATGTGGAGGCGTGCCTGGATAAGTTTGACAAGAATGAAAGAATATTTCTGATTAGGGATATGAATGGTAAGGTGGGTGATAGGAAAGTTGATGGAGTGGTGGGAGGGTGGGGGGTACCATCAGAGGTGAATGGGAATGGTAGTGCACTTGTAGACGTATGTGCGGGGAGGAGGCTGTGGATAGCCAACACCTTCTTCCGACACAGAATGATACACAGGTACACATGGAAAGTGGTGTGGACGATGAAGGATAAGACAGTGGTGGAACGAAAGTCACTGATTGATTATATATGTGTAGATGAAAGAATGAAGAAATCTGTGATGGATGCTAAGGTGTATAGGGGTATTGGAGGGAGTCTGTCTGATCATTATGTAGTAGTAGCTAAGGTTAGGATACAAAAGAAGTGGGTTTAGAGAGCTGGAGGGAGGCGAGAGGAAGATGGAATGGTGAGGAGGGTGGAGAGGCTACAGGAGGAGGAAATCAGGGAAGAGTACAGGAGAGCAGTAGAAAAACGACTAGGTGGGTTCGACCTGGAAGTTATGGAGGAAGTGGAGAAGATAAACAAGGTGTTTAAGGAAGAGGTCTGTGCAGCATGTGAGGAGGTGGGTGGAGTGAGGAGAAGAGGGAGGGGAGTGAAAGGAACAGCATGGTGGACAGAAGAGGTAAAAATAGCTGTGGAAGATAAGGAGAAAGCGTATAGAGAGTGGTTGGGTAGTAGAGGGAATGAAGATTTGGAGAGGCAGAAACGAGCGAGGTACGTGGAGAGAAAGAGAGTGGTGAAGAGAGTAGTGAAGGAAAGTAAGAGAAGAGTAGATGAGGAATTTGGAAGGATTCTGAGTGTAAAATGAAGGGAGTGTAAGAAACTGTTCTGGAAAGAAGTCAAGAAAGTTAGGGAAGGTAGCAAGGGAAGCAGTAAGAGTGTGAAAGATAAGAATGGGAGAAGGCTAGCCGAGAAGCAAGAGAGAGTCGAAAGATGGAGGGAGTACTTCAACGAGTTGCTAAATGTAAGGAATGAAGAACCAGCAAGCATAGTTGGATGGGGTATGGGAGGGAGAAGAGGAGAAGTAATGGAGGAGGAGGTGGGGATCAGGAGGTCAGAAGTGTGGGAAGCCATGAAAAGAGTGAAGTTGGGAAAGCACCATGAACAGATGGAGTGTGTGGGGAAATGTTGAGGTATGGTGGTGAGATAGTGATCGAATGGGTATGGGAAATGTGCAAACTAGCATGGGAGAAGGGGAATGCACCCGATGACTGGAAGACTGGCATAATAGTCCCCCTATATAAGGGCAAAGGGGAAAGAGGAGTGTGTGGTAACCACTGAGGAATATGTCTTTTAAGCGTAGTAGAGAGGGTGTACAGTAGGGTAGTGATTGAGAGAGTGAGAGTGAGAACGGAGAAATGGATAGGCGACGAGCAGGGAGGTTTTAGGAAGGGAAGAGGATGTGTAGATCAGATTTTTACCCTGAATTGTGTTGTGGAGAAATATCTGGAGAAGAAACAAAAGGTGTATGTTGCCTTTATGGACTTGGAGAAGGCCTATGACAGAGTGGATAGAGAAGGCATGTGGAAAGTACTTAGAATATACGGAGTAGATGGCAAGTTGCTGAAAGCAGTGAAGAGCATGTATGAGGGTGCAAAGGCGGCAGTACGTGTGGAGAATGAGCAAAGCGAGTTCTTTGACCTGAGTGTTGGGTTGAAACAGGGGTGTGTGATGTACCCATGGTTGTTTACTATATATATGGATGGAGTCATAAAATAAATATATACTAGGAAGAGCAGTGGATGTTGGTGTATCGCTGAAAAGGGAG
The DNA here is from genome assembly GCA_032716605.1 of Paralithodes platypus. Classification (NCBI taxonomy): domain Eukaryota; kingdom Metazoa; phylum Arthropoda; class Malacostraca; order Decapoda; family Lithodidae; genus Paralithodes; species Paralithodes platypus. Next base: position 11,162,157 of record CM064481.1, read on the forward strand.
GGAAAAGAGTGGAAGCTGCCTATACTGCTGTTTGCGGATGATACAGTTCTGATGAGCGATAATGAATGGGAGTTGCAGGGTCTGGTAAATGAGTTTGGAACAATGTGCGAAAAACGGAATTTGAAAGTAAATGCGGGGAAGAGCAAGGTTATGGTCTTCGAAAGGGGTGAAGTCACAGAGTGTGAGGTGAAGTTGAACGGTCAGGCTATGGAGATTGTCAGCTCTTTTAAGTATCTGGGCAGTATTTTGAGTAAAGATGGGACTATGGATGAAGAAGTGCGGGAGAGGGTGCAACAGGGGAAGAGGGTTGTAGGAACGTTGAAAGCAGTAAAAAGAAATAGAGTGGTCAGTATGGAAGTGAAGAAGTCCTTGCATGACAGTGTGGTAATCCCGACACTAACTTACGGAAGCGAAGCATGGACGTTTGGGAAGAGACTCAGACCAAGAGTGAGAGCGGTGGCAATGAGTTACTTGAGAAGTGCGTGCGGAGTTACATGGAGGGATAGACAGACGAATGAGGAAGTAAGAAGGAGGTGTGGTGTGGAGGTAGATGTGCTGGAAAGTGTGAAAAGGAACAACTTGAGATGGTTCGGCCATATGGAACGTATGGAAAGCAAGAGATTGACTAAGAGGGTGTACGAGAGCGTGGTGGAAGGACAGAGAGGGAGAGGTGGAAGGATGGAGTGAGGAAGTATATGAATGAAGGCGGTGCTGGTTGGGAGGAGGGGCGTCGACTGACTGGGGACAGAGGTGCATGGGGGCGGTTCGTTCGTGGCCACCCCTTCGGGGATCACGGCGTCACACAATAGATAGATAGATTGACTGACACCACAATGTATTCAGTTGTTCACTAATGTACTGCCACGGACATTAGTTCCAGGGCAGTAGTTTCCTCTCCAATGTTCCCTTACCCACTCTAAACCACTGCTTGGACACTTGATCCTCAGTGTGATGGAGGACAAGCAGCCTAGAAGGGTCACTAGACCTGTTGGTGCTTGATTTTCTTTGTACTCCTTTTTACAACCTACAAACATACTTTACAGTTTCCTCAAGCTCATCTGTATGCTAGGTCATTATTTATATATTTAACACCTTACGAGCGGCCTAGGCGGTAACTTCTACGTACCGCCCAGCGGGTGGTTTTACCCTAAATGGCCTTGTTTCCGTGCTCTTTTTCATGCACAAACATGAGCCAGAGCGTAATACAATTATGTATCCCTCAAAGGGCGTTAAGTGAGCTTTCCAATTACACCAGAATCATCCTCCTACGACCACGCGTTCTCTTACAACGATCGTGCAAGGCGAGTGCAAAAACCCTAAAATACGGTAATTTCTTTATATAATTCCCTGTGTGGCGAGGTAGGGAGGGTGGAGTTGTGTGGAGTAGATGTTAGTAGGCCCACGGGAGCCGTGGCGAGCGGTCAGAACCGGACCTACGCTCCTCCCATCGCTCGTCTCTCTCTCAGAGCCAATATTGCGCCAAAATTGTACACAGACTTAAGTCGGTCCGCGCCACATAGTCCAGGTTTTTAGATACAGACTTAAGTCGGGCCCCGCTAATTAGGGGTTAAGCAATTGTAGGCCTTATACATGACGTACAAAATATTAAAAAACAATCATGTGATTGATTGTTATTTTCCCCACCATCACGTTCACCAATTCCTAAAGCTTGGGACGACATTATGAGAGGCGTAAGCTATGAGCCAGATGGGTTGCAGGTAGAAAAAGGTTGTTAGGGTGGTGTCCCGGGGTACTCCAAAATAATAGACAATGACGATGGGTTGTTCTTCGTCTTCGCTTCAAACCCGGAAGGGCGGAAACATAAAGAGAGATAGAGTCAAAAGAGTGACCTCACAAATCTGAAAATAAAGATCCGCGCGCATGAGAGATGGCAGCACGATCGCAAAGGAAAATGGGAGGGTACCTATTAATTCGTAATAATCCCTACCTTGTACTGTTAACGGTTTAAATAATTAATTCAATGTTATTCAAAGGCTACTGTAAAGGCCAGATCATCGTGAAATTGTCGTCATTATGAAGAGGTTCAAAGGCATGCCTCCTCGAAAATATCACATTATCGCGGTTTCGAGGTTCGAACTTGGGAGTTCGTTTTCCGATTTTGGGTCCCTTACTGCAAATGTCCATTTTCGTGTCAAGTCCAGATCTACTGTAGTCTATGGTATAGCCTAACTACTTATTTCGTCAAAATACCCAGTTTAAGTGCAACTTTACAATTTTTCATCTACATAACATGTACCTAATTATATATATATTCAAGACAGACATTTACATTCTTGTTGTGTTGCTTGGAGTTATACTTGTATTATATATAAGTATTTTATATATTGTATATGTATACATATTATTTTCATCTTGCTTTTATATATCATATTTATTTTATATAATTTACAGGTGTTTTTACCCACATTAATTCACCCTTAATCCATTAGACACAATGTGATAAATAATATAAGACACTCCAGGACCAGCCAAATGTCCATATATATATTTTGTTTTCTCCTGAGAACACATGGGATGGCTTAGTAATGAAGGAAAAATATATAACCGCTCACCTAGGTCATTTGGGGGTCCTAGGGGGTTGGGTCACCACCATCACTGGGTGATGGGTAGGCGAGGGTAGGCGGTATACTGGCCTCTCACTCCCACACGCATGCAGCTGGATGTAGGTGGGGGGTTGCCAACCATCGGTATTGTTCCATGGAATCCTAATGTAGTTCCCATACAAATCTGAACCCTCTTGATGCCATAGGACAAGAGTAACTAAGGCGGTCACATACGCTGCGTCATTGGGATTGTGGGTTACATACATAGACAACGCATAACTTGCGTCCCTGGGAGGGGTTAAAGACGTTCCCTCTTTAATCTAACGCCCCCTCATTATGCGGACGTATAACTGTGGTAACACTGCAGACAAGCCAGGCACGCAGATATCAAGGAGTATTTAATAAGGAATAACGACCAGAGCCTTTAGGTTATAATACTATGCCCCACGATAGTGATGCTACACCTAGGATGCACGAGGAGATAACCGTGTGATGTCACGTTTTCACCTCTTTCCTTCTATCCTTTTTGGGCGGGAAGGACGTGGATGACGTCAGAAAACATGGCGGCCGGCAGCGGCACACTTGAATTCCCGAAATAGTACACAGGACATTTTGTGCCAGATACAGAAATTTTGCACCAGATACAAATAAGGGTAGAGCTCCAAAGGTGCCGCTAGATGAATTGACCACTTGCGTGTTTTTCCCTATAAGGAAGTATGAGCTATAAACATAGATGTATACCAGATTTACCAGCTAAAATACAGTTGTAATTGCTATGTATATTCATATAATCAAACTAAGCAAATTTACCATCCATCAACAACTCGTATAATGTGTGGTATTTTAATTTAATATTTATGTTCATGGTTCCAACTTCCTTAGAGCCAAAAACTCGCAAGTGGTCAATTTACGCCAGACACTAGACTTCACTGTAATAATAGGATACAGACAGAAGCACAGACATACGAGATAGTATTTCAGAGAAAACTGAAACTATCTGGGTAACTAAACTAAAGGCTTATGTTTACGTAGCACGGTAGCAGAGTGGCAAAAGACCGCTCTCAGGCAGCATACTGTGCAGGTGTTGTGCAGAGTGATTACGGATTAGGAATAGGATTAGGTGAAGGTTTGGGGTTAAGAAGATTATAATCCCATTTAGTTAAAAACCGATTTTTAAAATTATCTGAAGGCTTCCTGGAAATGTGATTATTCTCTATTCAGCTTGAGACTCCAGTTATATACAGTATGCCACCCACCGCTTGCTCAGGAGCGACAATAACACTTGTGAAAAACTTTAATTTAATAAATGTCACCATCTCTATCTCTATCAATCTATTGAATCATCTACTCATGTATATCCGTCTAACCAGTATGTCAGTCCCTTCCCCAGTCCCCTATTTGATCAGAGCGAGAAAGAAAGAGAGAACAAACAGGAAGGTTGGTCGAAGGGTTGAGTGGTTTGAAGCATTCTTAGGAAGCCTTCTGTGCATCCGAACGTTTGTTGTAAAAGTTAATTATGTAGGTACTATTTCTTATTTAGTAATTATTTCAATAACATACAGGGCGACCTATAGTGTGTGGGAATTTTTGTTTTGTGTTTGTTGTGTTGTGTTGTCGGGCTCTATAATAATAATAATAATAATAATAATAATATTTATTCAGTTAGCAATTTACAGAGTTGGTACCACATAGTATGTTATAAATATGACATGTACCAGCCTTGCATAATTCCAACTAAGGATAGCCCAATAAGGCCGTTATGCTGGGGTCACACATTCACGTATATGCTCCCGTATGCTCCCGTACGAAGGTTTATTGGTAGTTGGCAACCGAATACGTAAAACGTAAGGGTTTAGTACGCAAAACGTTAATAAAATTGTGTCTAGTCGTGGGGGTTGGTACGCATGGCGGGCGTAGCCACGCTGGTCTTGGAGGTGGATGGTGCGGCCAAGGTCGCCCGGTATGTTTTGGATTTCGAATCAGATACGGGGCTCGCGCTCACGTATGTCAAAAGTCGGGAAAGCATACGTTTTACCTGGCTAGCTGCTACGTCTTACGACTGCAGCCCCGTAAAACGTAGCAGCTAGACAGGTAAAACGTAAGTTTCTCACGCCAATCGTACAATGTTCACGTAAAACGGGAAAGTGAAAGTAAGTCCGGCCGCATCTGGCAACACCGCCGCACTGCGTGTTGGCGGGAAGACGCGGCAACGTTGTACGGGGGGTATATAAGAAGCAGCGGGGGACACTCCCGTCATACCTCTCACCACACCGGAGCAGCAAACAACAAACCAACCCTGCCACCTGCTTGCCACCCTCTGCACCCTGCCCTGCCCTGCTTGCCACCCTTTGCACCCTGCCCTGCCCTGCTTGTCACCCTCTGCACCCTGCCCTGCCCTGCCCTGCCCTGTACCATGCAGAAGAAAGGCGTGAAGAAGGCCAGGAAGGCTTCCCCTGCCACCTCGACGTCTGACACATCACCTGGTGACCCCTCTCAGCCCGGCCCCTCCAACTCTGACCCCTCTCAGCCTGGCCCCTCCAACTCTGACCCCTCTCAGCCTGGCCCCTCGACGCCTGAAGATGAAATTGTTCTCGACCTCGGCCCCGATAGTGGAGAGCTCGAGGTTGAAGTGGATGATGAGACTGATGAGGAAGAAGAGGAGGAAGAAGTAGAACCTGCACTTACCAACAGCCAGGCTCCACCAAAGAAACGGCGCAGGAAGAAGACGAACCTGATACTGACGGAGGAGACGGAGAGGAAGCTGGCTGATTGGATTGAGCTGGATGCGCCTTTCATTTTTGACAAGGGGGACCCCAGGCACAAGAACAAGGAACATATAGAGTCTGTATGGGCGGAGAAGGCTGCGACCAAGGACCCACCAATGACCGCCTTCGATTTGAAGACCTGGTGGGGATCTCTCCACTCCAGGTTCGGCCGGCTCAGCAAGTTGAAGAGTGGTGATGGGGCCAAACGACTGACTGAGAGGGAGAAGTGGATCCTCAGCATGTTCCACTTCATGAAGCCACACATCGTCCGTCAAAGGAAGCCCCGGTCACTTGGTATGCCTCAGGTACGTTGATATTTTTTATGTTTTCAAACCCTTCCACAGTGACAGTGTCAGTTTTAGGTTATTTCGTAATTATTTTGCTTATAATGATGCTATTATTGTGTTCAATTTATCGTGTTAAACTTCAAATATTTGTTAATGAAACGCATAATAACTCAAACCAGTTTATTCATGTTATTTTAAAGGTTACATGGATGAATGCTTATGTTGAATTTTATTTTAAATTTTATTTACATAAATAAGTACATGTTACTAATTCTACATTCATGTCACAACAGTCTGCTGCCCAGGCTGCAGCACCGGCGCCTGCTGCTGTTCCTGTCCCTGACCGCACCCCAACACCTCCTGTCCCAGTCTATGAGGTGGGCATCGGCCTCGTAGGATGTTGTGCAGAATGCATGAGGCCAACACAACAACCTCTACACGTTCAGGTTTTAGAGATATTGCAGTGTGGAAAACCCGGAAGCGGTTGGCAAGAATGCCAAAGGCGTTCTCTACCGTCCGGCGGGCCCTGCTGATTCTGTAGTTGTATATTCGTTCCTGCTTCGTGAGGGATCGTAGGGGGTAGAGCTTCATCATGTAGGCACGTAGAGGGAATGCATCATCACCTACTAAGAAGTATTCCGTGGGTGGTCCAGTGGGATCGGTAGAGATGACCTCGGCGGGTGGCAGATTTGCGTCCTGTTTCTCAAGCAAGTTAGACAGACTGGTGTGTGCAAAGCCACCACCATCAGACTCTGACCCTATGGCACCAACGTCGACGTATATGAACTTGTAGTTGGAGTCAACAATTGCCATCAGGACAATGGAAAAAAACTTCTTGTAGTTGAAGTAATATGTGCCACCAAAGTTTGGGTTTCGGATCCGTATGTGTTTGCCATCAATGGCTCCTACACAATGCGGCAGATTCCATCGTTCCTCATAGCCGCTGGCAACCTCCTTCCATGCAGCAGGCGATTGTGGCGTCTTGATCTCCTGATCTCCGTAGACAGAAATGATGGCCTGGCAGGTGTCGGGAACAATTTGGCTGATGGTGTTGTGGGCAACACGAAAGTTGTATTGCAGGCTCTTATATGAATCACCCGTAGCGAGGAAACGTAGGGTGATGGCCACCCGCAGACCAGGAGGAATGGGGTTCCGCCAGAATGTAGGTTTCCTCTGAATGAGGGGTGTGACACGTTCCACTATCTCATCAAATAGTTGTTTGTCTACCCGGGTGAAGTTTTCGTACAGTTGTGGACATTCGGTGGCCAACTCTTGCATCAGCTTCTCATAATGGCCATGTTCAGGCTTTCGTTGTAGATATGGCCACACCCACACTGTCCTCTTGCTCCTTTCCTTCTTCTTATCTTCTTCTTCATGTATGTGGTTTGCTATTGCAAGCAGTTCTAACATTTCTATGTAGGAAATGATCCATTGCATGAGCCGGGTGTTATGCCTGTTCTCCGGTTTGATTAGGGAGTTCGCCATCATGAACTCCTCCAGGATGTATTCCGTGATGTTCTTCATGGTGCCGAGTCAGGAGTGGGAATGGGAACGTTGTGGCCAGTCATGCCCTTTTCTAGTTCCCAGATTCCAACCAAGACATACGTGGTTGACAAAGACTGTCTTTGTCTGTGTTTGGACAGACGGGGTGTGCCTACGATTGTCCGGACACGGTCCACGTAATGCCTACAAACTCACAAGACGTACGGCCTCAGCTACGTAGGTCTTGTGGGGGCGTGGCCATGGGCGTGGCCTGTGTTCCCGCAAATCGGGCAGCCCAGGCGGACTAACGGGGACATGCTTACGCAAGTCGCAAGCACGTACGTAGCTCCATACGACTACATTACGTCTGACGTAACACTGGCCCCGTTACGGTACGTATGTCGGGAAGTGCAATAGTCTTCCTCTATACGGGCGTACACGGCCGGACTACGCCCGTCATTACACAAAATTGGCGATCACGCCTGACGGGAGCATATGGGAGCGATATACGTGAATGTGTGACCCCAGCATTAGGCGTATTTCCATTGGGGTCCTTGTGGGATTAGGTTAGCTGGGGAAATGGGGAGGATAAAGAAATAGATACTTTAGAGAAAGTATTTCTAGGGGGTTATTTTAAGATACCTTACATCCTATAGTAAATATCAGTAATCCGTAATCAGTAATCATTTCAGTTTGGTTTGTCTATCTCTTATGTCGTATTTAGTCTGCCTCTAGTCGATCACCCCAGCTACGGGTTATGTGCCTGAGTATACAGATAGATCGATTTCAATAACATGCCATTTCGTACATAACATTATTGACCCCAAGTAAATTGTTCACTTGTTCATATATGGCTGAACGTGAATTAGAGATAAAACAACTACAACGGCATAAATTGTCTGCATTCTAATGATGGTGTCGAAATGTTGATAAAGCAAAGCAACTATACTGTGGTGTAGTCGGAGTTATTACCATTACAATATTAGGGTATCTCCTATTAGGCGGAAGATGAATCAGTACATGGGTGAAATTTGTATTAGGTAAAACGAATATTAAGTGAGAAAACAGTTACTTTTTAACCATGATTGCGTGTTGGATTCATATTGAGGTTAATCGTTCTATAATTTTGAAATGTTAATATTTACCCTTTCATGCACAGGACGCGATGTGCGCCCTTTCTGGGATACCTAAAAGCCTTTTTGACCTTCAGGGGTGTTTATAAACCTCTAGTTTAGTTACTTCAACTTCAGAAGTTGTCTTTGAGTGAGCTGTGGCCAGAAAACTAATTTTGGAGAGGTAATTATAAGATTGAGAGAACTCTATTTATGAATGCTAAGTGGCAACCCTTGAGTCCACAGGATAGAGAGAGGGTTAAACAAACAAAAAAATAGAAATATAGTGGAATATTTTATCAGGCAGGTCACATTGCAAGAACCAATGACTCATTTATTATTGCTAGTATGAAGCGAACACCCGGAAGAGGAACTGATAAGCTATCCATATGACTGTTTACCAATTCTTCCTTGTTTTTATGATGTTATGTTTGATAACAATAGTGTTTCCTTCATCCCACACAGTTATTTCCCTCTCTCATTATCTCATTATATATATATATATATATATATATATATATATATATATATATATATATATATATATATATATATATATAGTTTGTGTGTGTACTGTACGTGTTTGGACAATAGCAATTCATATTTTTTACATAACATTATTTGAATAAATAATTAAGACTCTTAGGCACGTTAATATAACATAATATATAGGAACATTTGTCGAACAGACTACGGGGAAATTTGATAAAGTAATCAATGCGAACATAATGTTGACACATAAGCATAATTGTGTAAACTACTTCGATATAAACATAAACGGTGAACACTCCACTATAATTATAAGCGCATTAAGTATGGAACGTGAAAGGAGAAAACATTGAAACGACTGTATGAAGATATCTTATGCGATTTTTTTTTTTTTTGTCTATGTGAGTGAGGGAGATAACAGTTAGAACTGCCTGTGACGAGTGTCTCTCCAGAGATGGCCAAAATCAAGGGACGTTCGAGCCAAAATGTCCGGACACACAGAGTTTGAAGCAATTTAAGTCACAGGAAGAGGGAAAGACTTGTTATGGGGGAGAGTTACAGAGCTCAGTTATTGAATAGAAGAAAGACTGAGAATAACGTTTCACTCTCGGGTTGAAGAGTTGCACAGAGTAGGGGTAGGATTGTGTTGCAAGACGGGTGCTACGTGCAGTAATCAATAATGGTATGTGATTCCTTATGAGATCATAAATTATCATGGTTTGGTTAGATGCCTGGCTCTAATTCCTCACTGCTTTAATTCCTGTACAATGGAAATAAATAATCTGTAGCATATAAATTGGTAGATGTCTTTCCTGAGCTAATTAAAATGGTATAATAGTTGACATAACATAATAAAAATGGTGTCACAAGTATATACTTAATGGGTTAAATTAAATAAATCAATCCTTAACCACTATAAAGGTGATATTTAATAAAACATATTGTACACATTACTCAAGGAAAGTTATATGCATTATGTCCCATTTCATATATATATATATATATATATATATATATATATATATATACTGTACAGTATATATGTATATTATATTGTGTGTGTGTCTTTTTTAGCGATACAGATCAATCCATATTACTAGTTGAATATAGAGCGAACAAGGGGACAAATAATACCATGCTATATATATAATATAGAGCGAACAAGGGGACAAATAATACCATGCTATATATATAATTTCAATTTACTTTGGGTATCACTCTAATTACTTATTAACCCCTGTCCAATGGGGATGTTTGTAACTTCTACTACCAGGCAGGTGGGCATATTTACCCTAAACGAGCTTCATTCCATGCTCTTTTTCATGCATAAACAAGAGCCAGAGCGTAATACAATTATGTATCCATGAAAGGGCGATAATAGAGCTTTCCAATGACACCTGAATCATCCTTGTACAACCACGGGTTATCCTGTAGCGATCGCGCAACACGAGGGGAAAAACCCTAAAATACAGAAATTTCCCGAGTTTTTTCCTGGTCTCGCAAGGCCGTGGGTGTGGAATGGTGCGGAGGTACCTTCAGTCACGGCACTGGGTCCATGCCGAGAGGTCAGAGCCCGCATATCGTCCTCCCAATGCGTGGACTCTCTCTCAGATCCGATAATGTGCTCAAAATCCCGCCCGATTAATGTCAGGGCCCGCAGGGGTGGCCATGATTCTCTCACTCGACATATGTTAGGCGGGGTATGCGGGGGCTTGAGTGTTAATATAATATACTGGTGAATATCCCTGTAACTCAAGAGTTTTTTTACAACTGCTTGGGATTAGATTAGGTTGTTGTTGTTGTTGTTCCCCAGGCTGTCTGGCCGAACAGCCCCAAGGTCCCGAGCAAGGCCAAGGTCATAAACGAGCGCCCCCACAAAACCCTCCCTGCTTACCACTAACAAAGCCCGGGTTACCGAAGCCACTCCAAGGCAGGGAGCTGAGGAGTATGCGGAAATGCCCGGGAAGATTAGGTAGATTAGGGTACAAGACAAAGTAGCCTAGATACTGTAACTTATCTTTGACATCAGTATTTCCTGTTGTCACCAGTCAGTCGGTGTTGAGAGCTTGCAAGCAGGCATAGTGCTAAGAAAGGTCAAGAAGTAAGGACGAAACGAGAAATGCAAGTGAACAGACAGATAGCGACCACAGCAATTACCAAACCAACCCAAGACAGGAGTGACAAGACATAATAATTATGAAGCTCAAGAAAATAATACACTTGCTGGTCTTACCGTTTCTAATAAGTGGAGCTCATTGTACCGATGTTGAGAACAAACCGGGAGATGCTTCTGGGAGCAATGGTAATATTAATGGATTAGTTAAAATATTAGTTAAAATAGAACTTCAGAGGCTATAAACCCTATTGGAATATTAACCCAACAGTGCAAGTCAAGAATAGCGTCAATACTAGAATCCTTGTTAGAGAACTCTAGTCCCTTGTATTTTTTAATCGAACTCTCTCTCTCTCTCTATATATATATTTTTTTGTTTTGTGAATAAGGGAGACAAAAAACAGTGCTCCGTGTTACAAGTGCCTCCCCAAGAGTTGAGCGAGATTTGTTTGTCTTTTCTGTGGCAGAGAGAAGTGTGGTGTGCTTGTTTAGTGTAGTGAAGTAGATAACAGGAGGAGGTGCTTATAGGCCTCCCCTGGGTATTGCCTTGTTCGATTGGTGAGTGCAATTTCCCCATCTGTTATCTGTTATAGAGTTCGCCACCAGCAATGGCACCGATTAGCGTGTCGCCCATCGGTAATTTGTTTAGGGTTTATTCCCCTAGATGGGTTGCCCGCCAAGGCTATCGAGCCCCGTCCACCCGGAAACACTCATTTCAGATACCAGGGGGACTGCTAACACCAGAGAAAACTACCGAGATAGAGTCATGTAGGGACGAATATACTCAAGAACACCAGAGACATCCCTATCACAGGGAAAGCGCTTAACACCAGACACAACCCTATCACACAATAAGGGAAGAATGGAGGAGGGAATTCACCCATACTCCCCAGGGGAGCTGAGGGACCTTGACTCATACATCAGGGGAAAGAGGGTCTAGGTTGTGCCATTCAGGGCTGGACTGGTTAGTGTAGGAAGAGGACTTCCCCCTCACTATGAAGGGGACCCTAGTGCGCAAGAGGGCAATGGAGGAGTTAAAGCAACACGACAACTCCTAGTCCCCCAGGACCCCTCCACACACCAAGTCAAGACCTTCACCATCACCAAGACTAAACCTCACACCCCCTACCCCTTCCCATCCTCCTCCACTCACTTGCCCTGCAATACCAGCTCCTCTGTCCATGTGCTTCCTCTAGACTTAAACTTAAATTATCAGGAAAAGTATATTTATATATATATATATATGTATATATATGGGGCTTCAAACTCAGGTTTTCAGTTGAGAAAGCACTGAGTGATTATTGATTATACTCTTATACCAGTGACAGTATTGGTAACGATCGGAACACTAATCTGAAAGTCCGAATTCATATTGATAGCTAGTGATCCTCAAACAGTGGTAGTATGTGATAAATGCATTGCCAATTTATGATGTGTATATGTATATATTCAACCCCAAGTTATTATATTCTAGCTTCTTCCATGCAGTGTACTTCTATTATGAATCGTACAGTTTACTTGATTTCTTAAGTGTTTTGCCTTGTTTACAATAACTTCCATTTACTCTTCAGCCTATCTCACCACATTTTCCTTTGAATTTGTAACCAAGCTGTGTCATTTCAGTGTACAACCCCAAATACATGCATATTTATAACTAATTTTGCAATACATAAACCACAAGTGATTATAATTAAGGATATTGTTTTACCAGAATTTTTACTGGGTTTAGCTGGTTATTTCGTGTACTCAATCTTAATTGAGTAGGAAACGAATTCACACAAACACTTACAAACATACAGGGGTGTAAGGGCAACACAGAAGGATATGTATAATTATTATATTCAATAAAGTATACAAAGGTTATATAGCTTAATTGGCTAATTGTTCACACATAATACAACATTAATACAATACACACGACATGGACATAAACAGTATATAACCCTTCAATGATACGAAATGCAAACTAGTTAAGACTGAGTGTTGGCTCTTAAGCAATAAATACGATACACAATATGCACTGTTAATATATCTGTAATTAGAATTCTTCATAGGATATGTATCAATCACAATCATAGGAGTCTTGGCACATAAACGCAATAAGTCACAATTGCACTTCCAGAACGTATTTAGCAGGAGTTTATATATTAAGGAACACCCCATTCTTAACATTAATCCTCCATTACAAACCCCAATGTACTTGAGTACATTAATGAAATCATATGATCCTCCCAGGATTCGAACTCTGGACACCACACCCAGAACATAAACACCTAAACCATTACACCACCAACACAGTTAAAGCTTTAGTACATGATCACGATTAATATCTATTTTCGAATTCTGTATCACAATTGATAATTTATATGGCATTTGATCATGAATGGCGCAGGACAAGAAAGGTGTCACTGGGGTTAAATTTACATGTAAAGTCAGTGGGTGTGTGGGGCTGTAAAGATACAATATTATCATAGACAGTCTCGCAAAGAGTTCGTATACAAAATATTTCACTTTACAACGATAGACAAATGTGTTTTGTGCCCTCGGCTAAAGAGACAGGAAGGGTTGGTAATGCCTAACACAGGTTAGGTATTATCTAGATTCCTTATTATCCAGGCAACACGGACCAGTGCTTTGGCAACCTATCAATTTGTCTGTTCCTTACTGAGTTTATTATGTTATATTTTTCAGAATGTGTGGTCCAGAAGTCTTTAGAACTCCGCATACAGGATTCAACAAAGGTGTTAACATACATGAGTCCTTCTTCCCCTCTAAATCTGACCTTAACATTCAAGGATAAGCATATCGTTGTGTTCAGGGATGACATAACTGTAACCAACTCGGAAGCCGAACAGTACTCTCTACGTGACGGAGAGCTCACAACATGGTCCACTCCGACATATCTGCTAATCCCTGAGGGCTGGATTTCACTCACTCTGTTAACGAGGAGAGACAGTTTGGAAATAATGTATGAAGGGATATCTGTGCTCAACCTTGTCATCGGCTTTCCTGTCCACAATACATCCTTGAAGGGCGTTGTGTGTGATTGTTCTGGACGTAAGTTGAAAAATGTGTACTATGTTCTTTTAAAGTAAAATAATTATTTACCCCTTCTGTACCGGCTACGTCGATTTCTTGTAGCTTCAGACGAATCAGTGGTAGTAAAAAGGATTAATACAGATAGTTATAAGCTTGTTAATCGCTGGAGGACTTTCCTAAACTGAATACAATGTTCTATTAGTGTGTAGCATAGAATTATAATGAAGTTGCCGGTACAGAAGGGGTAAACGTAGTATGGTGCAATGTTTTCGTTTAAACCGATTTACGCCTAAGTTAATAATAAATTACACACGTGATTCCACAAACAGTAATATCAAATGTTATAAATAATACTCTAATAGCGAGAGAGCTTGTAAATGTTCTTGTGATTTTTTTGGTATTGAAAAATATTTGTTATCCATGGGAATTTATAATGTACAATAATGGACATGCATTTGGGAAATAACACAACATACCCATTCAACTATCTGACAACAACCCTGACCTTATATATGGTGTGTGTTATTATTTATTTATTTATTTTATTTTATTGGCCAGAAGGGAGGAAGGAAACACATTTACTGAACACACTATCCATGAGCCTGATGGCATCCTTCTTTCATTAAGAATTGGTAATAATTGGATTTAAATTGTTGCGGTTTGAGGTTGTGAGGACATTTAATCAGAGGAAGTGAGTTCCACAGAGAGGGGTTTCGGGGAGTAAATAAGTGTTGAAATGCTGAAGTTCTGCATTGTGGAGAAGATGTTACAAAATCATGGGGGTCACCAGCTACCCTGACACTGCGGGGAAATATACGAAGAGGTGGCACAATAGATGCAAGCTCATCTGGACATTTACCATAAAAGTACCTTTATAATAATGCAAGGAATGTAACATCCCTTAGTATCTGTAAGGGAGGAAACCCCTTTGTGATTAAAGGGTTATTGATTATTCGTATTTCTCTACTTTGAATTTTAAATGGGAGGACTTAAAATCCATAGACCTGTGAATACAAATGCATTCATTTTAGCAGCGTTAATTTCCGTTGATAACTCTCTCCTGAATGGCAAATATTTCAACAGATAATCCTGTGTGGAAAGTGAATGCAGGAGACATTGTGGACGTACCGCTGCAGGTTGATATCAGAAGCCCAGTTCACCTACAACAGCTGGAGGTGACAACAGATGGTGGTGCTGTCATCATCTTCTGGGACCAACATCCAGTGATTCTCGACACAGGCACTACAACATTCATGGTCAACGTGTCCATCAGTGGAAGAAACACAACTGTATCCTTGAAACAGGTAAGGATATCTGACCTTCTAATAATTTCGACTTCTGGAACTAATGAGGGGAAAGCTGTAGGCAGTAGGTGATGAGACCAATACACTCATGGAGGTTTAATGTAAAAGTAATTGACAGGAATATATAATGCATATTCTTATTTCTTAGTTATCCCTTATTGTACCAGAGGGTATTACTATAAATGTAACCTCCAGTACCAAGCATTGTGGCCAAAATGACTTCAAAGACGAGAGAGCGCAACCTCTCACCCCAAAAGCTGGACGAGTACTGAGCCAGCCTGCCCGTGGGACCAAATATTACTGACGGACATCGTACGGTGCTGGTACTGGCGAGTAACTTTCTTACTGTCGGCCATTGTACGTCGCTGGTACAGTAAGGGTTAAGGCCGAGTTCATTCTTATTTCCAAACGTATTCCTCTTCATCAATATATAACTACAGACCCAGTATGTTCTAGTCTAAACCATCCTCCTATCATATAAAATGGCAATCTACCTTACAGCTCCTAGGCTATAAGACACTACTTGCTCCATATTGATAATGACGCTAGTTATTCACGTTTGTATCATTCATTGCATTTTCTCCCACTTCTAATTTTTTGAACACCACCTCTCCTCTTATCAATCCTGATACTTTTCTCACCAAATCTTAGATGTTTGTAGCAAAAAATTTCACATACTAGATTTATACTCAAGTTCACTCCAAATATAGCTATTGTATAGCATATTTTCATATTCTTGTCCTTCATGCTTAGAACGAATCACTTCTCACTGTCTTAGTTTATTCAGGCTAATACTAGACAATTTTATTTAGCATAATAAGGACCTTTACCAATCGAAGAGGTGAAATATATCTCAATTAAACCTTTCACTCTAATAGATGCATTATAAACTGAATACGAACAGCCAGACTGAAATGAAAAAAATGCATCATCTATTCTGGAGTTACTTGAGCTCGGAAGAATATTCTATCTATCTATCTATTGCCTGATGCCGTGATCCCCGAAGGGGTGGCCACGAACGAACCGCCCCCATGCACCTCTGTCCCCAGTCAGTCGACGCCCCTCCCCCCAACCAGCCCCGCCTTCGTTCATGTAGTTCCTCACTCCATCCTTCCACCTCATATTCGGTCTACCTCTCCCCCTCTGTCCCTCCACCTCGCTCTCGTACACCCTCTTAGTCATTCTCTCGCTTTCCATACGTTCAATATGCCTGAACCATCTCAAGTTGTTCCTTTTCACACTTTCCAGCACATCTACCTCCACACCACACCTCCTTCTTCCTTCCTCATTAGTCTGTCTATCCCTCCATGTAACTCCGCACGCACTCCTTAAGTAATTCATTTCCACTGCTCTCACTCTTGGTCTGAGTCTCTCAACCAACGTCCATGCTTCACTTCCCTAAGTCAGTGTCGGGATTACCACACTGTCATGCAAGGACTTCTTCACTTCCATACTGACCACCCTATTTCTTGTTACTGCTTTTAGCGTTCCTACAACCCTCTTCCCCTGTTGTACCCTCTCCCGCACCTCTTCATCCATAGTCCCATCTTTACTCAACACACTGGAAGAATATTGTTGATGCTAATCTATCTCATATATTTAAGGGAGAAAACATAGCTGACACTTTTATTTTCAAAATGCTAATTCATCATGATGATCAACTTGTTAGCCTTTTCCAACGTTTTTCACTTGACGGCCGCATATCATGCTGCACGATGGAAGCAGCTTTTGTGTTAAGTATTTTCACCCTGAGGTAAATCATCACTACTCCATTCCAGGTTAGTTACAATTGTACTTCAAAGGCTATCAACCCTTCTGGAATATTTAGCCAGCACACTGTAATTCAAGAATAGCGTTAGGACAGGAGCTATTTTCCGAGAGTTTCAGTCTCTTGCCTTTTAAGTCTTCCTCGATCTGCTCATATATTTACACTTCCGAAGATGTCACATGCTTCACCAAGTCACCTTCAATCATTCTCTTTATTTGGTCAAACCACCGAATTCTGCGTATACCTCTGTCATACATTATATACGAATACGTCTTTTATTGTTAGTTCATATTTCCATGTTCATATTTCAAGGCCGGCACCCTTCATTCCACTCGCACCATTGTTTTGCTATGTGCATGAAGGAAACAAAAGGCAAACCTGTCTGTAACCAGTGTCCCCCAAGGTTATAAAGAGTAATAGAGAGCCGAAATGAAGGTACTGGACATTAGAGGTCATTTAGGTGTGTTGGCAAGAAGTGGGGTGTATTTGTTAAGTGTAGTGAAATAATAGGAGTTGTGGGAGTTAGCTGAATTACTGTGTAGGTGAGTCACAAATAGAAACAGTGGGGTAAGCCAGGCAAATGAAACAGGAGTTCCAGCAACTCTGTATCATATGCCTATGTGGCCTCCCCTGGGTATTGCCTTGCTCGTTTGGTGCCTACAATCTCCCCACCAGATACACTGCTATGCCTCTCAACTCCATCCTTGCATTTCATTCTTGGTCTGCCTCTCCCTCTCTGCCCATCCACGTCACTCCCATACACTCCCGTAGTCATGATCTCACTCTCCATACTCTCCATATGATCGAACCACCTTAGAGTGTTCGTCTTGTACTCTCTCCAACACATTTACATCTACACCACGTATTGTGCCAGGTGTGTGTCTTTTCTGCATGGGACTAAATCGCACTGTTCAAGTAATTAATTTCCATCTATTTCACTCTTGATTAATGGCTCTCATATAACGCCCATGCTCCACACTTGTACGCCATGTCAAGATCACTACACTACCTCTCTATACCTTGTGACTTTCACTTAGTCAGGTCAGGTTAGATGAAGGTATTGAGGGCTAAGCCTTTATAACAGCACCTCGTTGCTACTTTCTCCTTTTCCTATTTTCTGAAGAGTGTAGGGCGGGTAGAAGGGGTGTTGGAGAGAGAGGAAGCTGTTGGAGTGGTGGTGGAGTGGCTTTGTTTTGTGTGTTATTAGTCTATATACGTCATTTAGTGTACCTACAACCCTCCTCTCCTGTTGCACCTTACATACTGTATTGTCCACACATCTGTATATACCCCATCACTCTCCAACCACAATAACTAAAATTACGGACAAATACAATTATATAACAAGAGCACTGTGTTCTTCAGAAAATTATTAAATACTTACATGTGTGAACTAATTAACCTAGCAAGCGCAAAAAACCTCAAGGAAGTATCTGTATAGCATATGCGATAGGCCTCACGGATGCAAGACCATGACAAACCCTTCCAAAATGCCCCAGAGGCTCTCAAAACAAAGGAATATGTGATTAGGTGAGATAATACCCCTCTAGTACATTCTACCACTCATCCACATGTGTTCCAACCATGCCCTTCCCCTCCTTTTTTCCCCCTCTTCCCTCCTCCTCAATTATCGGCTATTTTACCTCTTATTTCCCTCATTTATCGGGTATTTTCCGCGCCAATTATCGTCAGGCGGACTAGGAGGCAGGGTCATATAGAGACCCTCCAGAAGTGTGAGATCTGTCTCGGGCCGCTCGGTACCTTACGAGATGTTGCAGAGGGAAGATGTATATCTGCCGACCCAGAATATGATGGGGCGGCGAAAACATATGTTTTCCACCACCCAAGTGCTGTTCCTACTTGTTTTATCACTTATATGATTGTATGTTCATCATATATGTAAAATATATGCAATGGATAAGAAATAGTGTTTTATATGGTAAATATAACAAATTCTGTCAGAACCAAAGGGTTTAATTGTTCATACTGGGTACTTTTGAGTACCTAATTGTTGGGCTACTCTGGTAAATTTAGAGTAATTGACTATCTTTGTTTAGAATATGAACAAGAACATTAATCAAATATTTACCCATCCCCTAAAGCACATTACAGATATTACAAATGGGAGACTATACATAAACACAGTTAAATCTATATTGTGAGATGAACATAATATTTATCTTTATTATTTTTACAGGAAGGTGTTGACCAGCCAGTTATAGACATAACACAACCAATGAGATCCCGGCTGATGCTGAAGGTGGGGATTGAGCAAGGAAATGTCAACATCAGATTATCTCCGTCGGCGGAGATTAAGATAGACTATTCACATGAACATCCAAGAAAGTCTTTTATGCCTAAAAGTTAGTATTATGTTGCAGTATCCAAATTTCTTTACAACATAAATATATTACTCAACCTGCCATACATTTATATCAAGTGTAAAGAAGGACAATGAACTGGACAATAAATGTCGATGTGGGAGTAATGCAGGTGTTACATGGTGCCAGACTGTTCAATGTACTGTATACATAGTGCCAGACTGTTCAATATACTGTACATGGTGCCAGACTGTTGAATGTACTGTATACATGGTGCCAGACTGTTCAATATACTGTACATGGTGCCAGACTGTTCAATATACTGTACATGGTGCCAGACTGTTCAATATACTGTACATGGTGCCAGACTGTTCAATATACTGTACATGGTGCCAGACTGTTCAATGTACTGTATACATGGTGCCAGACTGTTCAATATACTGTACATGGTGCCAGACTGTTCAATATACTGTGTACATGGTGCCAGACTGTTCAATATACTGTACATGGTGCCAGACTGTTCAATATATTGTACATGGTGCCAGACTGTTCAATATACTGTACATGGTGCCAGACTGTTCAATATATTGTACATGGTGCCAGACTGTTCAATATACTGTACACATGGTGCCAGACTGTTCAATATACTTTATACATGGTGCCAGACTGTTCAATATACTGTACATGGTGCCAGACTGTTCAATATACTGTACACATGGTCAGACTGTTCAATATGCTGTATACATGGTGCCAGACTGTTCAATATACTGTATACATGGTGCCAGACTGTTCAATATACTGTATACATGGTGCCAGACTGTTCAATATACTGTACATGGTGCCAGACTGTTCAATATACTGTACACATGGTGCCAGACTGTTCAATATAATGTATACATGGTGCCAGACTGTTCAATATACTGTACATGGTGCCAGACTGTTCAATATACTGTATACCTGGTGCCAGACTGTTCAATATACTGTATATGTGGTGCCAGACTGTTCAATATACTGTACATGGTGCCAGACTGTTCAATATACTGTACACATGGTGCCAGACTGTTCAATATACTGTACATGGTGCCAGACTGTTCAATATACTGTATACATGGAGCCAGACTGTTCAATATACTGTATACATGGTGCCAGACTGTTCAATATACTGTACATGGTGACAGACTGTTCAATATACTGTACACATGGTGCCAGACTGTTCAATATGCTGTATACATGGTGCCGGACTGTTCAATGTACTGTACATGGTGCCAGACTGTTCAATATACTGTACATGGTGCCAGACTGTTCAATATACTGTACATGGTGCCAGACTGTTCAACATACTGTACATGGTGCCAGACTGTTCAATATACTGTATACATGGTGCCAGACTGTTCAATGTACTGTATACATGGTGTCAGGATGTTCAATATACTGTACATGGTGCCAGACTGTTCAAGATACTGTACATATGGTGCCAGACTGTTCAATATACTGCATACATGGTGCAAGACTGTTCAATATACTGTACATGGTGCCAGACTGTTCAACATACTGTACATGGTGCCAGACTGTTCAATATACTGTACATGGTGCCAGACTGTTCAACATACTGTACATGGTACCAGACTGTTCAATATACTGTACATGGTGCCAGACTGTTCAATATACTGTACATGGTGCCAGACTGTTCAATATACTGTACATGGTGCCAGACTGTTCAATATATACTGTACATGGTGCCAGACTGTTCAATATACTGTATACATGGTGCCAGACTGTTCAATATACTGTACATGGTGCCAGACTGTTCAATATACTGTACACATGGTACCAGACTGTTCAATAAACTGTACATGGTGGCAGACTGTTCAACATACTGTACATGGTGCCAGACTGTTCAATATACTGTACATGGTGCCAGACTGTTCAATATACTTTATACATGGTGCCAGACTGTTCAATATACTGTACATGGTGCCAGACTGTTCAATATACTGTACATGGTGCCAGACTGTTCAATATGCTGTGCGTGGTGCCAGACTGTTCAATATACTGTACATGGTGCCAGACTGTTCAATATATACTGTACATGGTGCCAGACTGTTCAAAATACTGTATACATGGTGCCAGACTGTTCAATATACTGTACATGGTGCCAGACTGTTCAATATACTGTACACATGGTACCAGACTGTTCAATAAACTGTACATGGGGCCAGACTGTTCAATATACTGTACATGGTGCCAGACTGTTCAATATACTGTACATGGTGCCAGACTGTTCAATATGCTGTGCGTGGTGCCAGACTGTTCAATATACTGTACATGGTGCCAGACTGTTCAATATGCTGTGCATGGTGCCAGACTGTTAAATATACTGTACATGGTGCCAGACTGTTCAATGTACTGTACATGGTGCCAGACTGTTCAATATACTGTACATGGTGCCAGACTGTTCAACATACTGTACATGGTGCCAGACTGTTCAATATGCTGTACATAGTGCCAGACTGTTCAATATACTGTACATGGTGCCAGACTGTTCAATATACTGTACATGGTGCCAGACTGTTCAATATACTGTACATGGTGCCAGACTGTTCAATAACTGTACATGGTGCCAGACTGTTCAATATACTGTACATGGTGCCAGACTGTTCAACATACTGTACATGGTGCCAGACTGTTCAATATACTGTACATAGTGCCAGACTGTTCAATATACTGTACATGGTGCCAGACTGTTCAATATACTGTGCATGGTGCCAGACTGTTCAATATACTGTACATGGTGCCAGACTGTTCAACATACTGTACATGGTGCCAGACTGTTCAATATACTGTACATGGTGCTAGACTGTTCAATATACTGGTACATAGTGCCAGACTGTTCAATATACTGTACATGGTGCCAGACTGTTCAATATACTGTACATGGTGCCAGACTGTTCAATATACTGTACATGGTGCCAGACTGTTCAATATACTGTACATGGTGCCAGACTGTTCAATATACTGTACATGGTGCCAGACTGTTCAATATACTGTACATGGTGCCAGACTGTTCAACATACTGTACATGGTGCCAGACTGTTCAACATACTGTACATGGTGCCAGACTGTTCAATATACTGTACATGGTGCCAGACTGTTCAATATACTGTACATGGTGCCAGACTGTTCAATATACTGTACATGGTGCCAGACTGTTCAATATACTGTACATGGTGCCAGACTGTTCAATATACTGTACATGGTGCCAGACTGTTCAATATACTGTACATGGTGCCAGACTGTTCAATATACTGTACATGGTGCCAGACTCTGCAACATACTGTACATGGAGCCAGACTTTTCAATATACTGTACATGGTGCCAGACTGTTCAATATACTGTACATGGTGCCAGACTGTTCAATATTTTTATTTTTATTTTTTTCTATGTGATTGAGGGAGGCAAAAGGCAGAACTGCCTATAGCGAGTGCCACTCCCGTAGTTGAAAGAGTGACAGGGCCAAAATCAAGGGATGTTCGAGCCAAAATGCCTGGACACACCGAGTTTGAAGCAATTTAAGTCATAGGAAGAGGGAAAGATTGATTCTGGGAGAGAGTTCCAGAGCTCAGCTGTTGAGTAGAAGAAAGTTTGAGAGTAACGTTTCACTCTTGGATTGGAGAGTTGCACAGAGTAGGGGTGGGATTGAGTTGCAAGACGGGTACCACGTGCCCTACGTAAAGGAGGTGGTATACATTGGGAAAGCTCTGAGGAACACTGATTATTATAGTAGCGATAGAATAGCGAGAGAGATGCAACATTGTGGCGGACAGAGAGAGATCGCAGTGAGTTAGTGAGTTAATGATACAAAAGGCCTTCCTTTCAACTTTGTCTATATACTGTATGAATGGTGCCAGACTGTTCAATATACTGTACATGGTGCCAGACTGTTCAATATACTGTACATGGTGCCAGACTGTTCAATATACTGATTAATTATATTATTATTTATTACATGGTGCCAGAGTGTTCAACATACTTTACATGGTGCCAGACTGTTCAATATATTGTATACATGGTGCCAGACTGTTCAATTTACTGTATACATGGTGCCAGACTGTTCAATATACTGAACATGGTGCCAGACTGTTCAATATATTGTACATGGTGCCAGACTGTTCAATATACTGTACATGGTGCCAGACTGTTCAATATACTGTATACATGGTGCCAGACTGTTCAATATAATGTACATGGTGCCAGACTGTTCAATATACTGTATACATGGTGCCAGACTGTTCAATATACTGTACATGGTGCCAGACTGTTCAATATACTGTACATGGTGCCAGAGTGTTCAACATACTTTACATGGTGCCAGACTGTTCAATATAATGTATACATGGTGCCAGACTGTTCAATATACTGTATACATGGTGCCAGACTGTTCAATATACTGTATATGGTACCAGACTGTTCAATATATACTGTACAGGGTGCCAGACTGTTCAATATACTGTACATGGTTTCCAGACTGTTCAATATACTGATTAATTATATTATTATTTATTACATGGTGCCAGAGTGTTCAACATACTTTACATGGTGCCAGACTGTTCAATATATTGTATACATAGTGCCAGACTGTTCAATTTACTGTATACATGGTGCCAGACTGTTCAATATACTGAACATGGTGCCAGACTGTTCAATATATTGTACATGGTGCCAGACTGTTCAATATACTGTACATGGTGCCAGACTGTTCAATATACTGTATACATGGTGCCAGGCTGTTCAATATACTGTACATGGTGCCAGACTGTTCAATATACTGTATACATGGTGCCAGACTGTTCAATATACTGTACATGGTGCCAGACTGTTCAATATACTGTACATGGTGCCAGAGTGTTCAACATACTTTACATGGTGCCAGACTGTTCAATATAATGTATACATGGTGCCAGACTGTTCAATATACTGTATACATGGTGCCAGACTGTTCAATATACTCTATATGGTACCAGACTGTTCAATATATACTGTACAGGGTGCCAGACTGTTCAATATATTGTATACATGGTGCCAGACTGTTCAATATACTGTACATGGTGCCAGACTGTTCAATATACTGTATATACATGGTGCCAGACTGTTCAATATACTGTACATGGTGCCAGACTGTTCAATATACTGTACATGGTGCCAGACTGTTCAACATACTGTACATGGTGCCAGACTGTTCAATATACTGTACATGGTGCCAGACTGTTCAATATACTGGTACATAGTGCCAGACTGTTCAATATACTGTACATGGTGCCAGACTGTTCAATATACTGTACATGGTGCCAGACTGTTCAATATACTGTACATGGTGCCAGACTGTTCAATATAGTGTACATGGTGCCAGACTGTTCAATATACTGTACATGGTGCCAGACTGTTCAATATACTGTACATGGTGCCAGACTGTTCAATATACTGTACATGGTGCCAGACTGTTCAATATACTGTACATGGTGCCAGACTGTTCAATATACTGTACATGGTGCCAGACTGTTCAATATACTGTACATGGTGCCAGACTGTTCAACATACTGTACATGGTGCCAGACTGTTCAACATACTGTACATGGTGCCAGACTGTTGAATATACTGTACATGGTGCCAGACTGTTCAATATACTGTACATGGTGCCAGACTGTTCAATATACTGTACATGGTGCCAGACTGTTCAATATACTGTACATGGTGCCAGACTGTTCAATATACTGTACATGGTGCCAGACTGTTCAATATACTGTACATGGTGCCAGACTGTTCAATATACTGTACATGGTGCCAGACTCTTCAACATACTGTACATGGAGCCAGACTGTTCAATATACTGTACATGGTGCCAGACTGTTCAATATACTGTACATGGTGCCAGACTGTTCAATATTTTTATTTTTATTTTTTTCTATGTGATTGAGGGAGGCAAAAGGCAGAACTGCCTATTGCGAGTGCCACTCCCGTAGTTGAAAGAGTGACAGGGCCAAAATCAAGGGATGTTCGAGCCAAAATGCCTGGACACACCGAGTTTAAAGCAATTTAAGTCATAGGATGAGGGAAAGATTGATTCTGGGAGAGAGTTCCAGAGCTCAGCTGTTGAGTAGAAGAAAGTTTGAGAGTAACGTTTCATTCTTGGATTGGAGAGTTGCACAGAGTAGGGGTGGGATTGAGTTGCAAGACGGGTACCACGTGCCCTACGTAAAGGAGGTGGTATACATTGGGAAAGATCTGAGGAACACTGATTATTATAGTAGCGATAGAATAGCGAGAGAGATGCAACATTGTGACGGACAGAGAGAGATTGCAGTGAGTTAGTGAGTTAATGATACAAAAGGCCTTCCTTTCAACTTTGTCTATATACTGTATGCATGGTGCCAGACTGTTCAATATACTGTACATGGTGCCAGACTGTTCAATATACTGTACATGGTGCCAGACTGTTCAATATACTGATTAATTATATTATTATTTATTAAATGGTGCCAGAGTGTTCAATATACTTTACATGGTGCCAGACTGTTCAATATATTTTATACATGGTACCAGACTGTTCAATATATACTGTACAGGGTGCCAGACTGTTCAATATACTGTACATGGTGCCAGACTGTTCAATATACTGATTAATTATATTATTATTTATTACATGGTGCCAGAGTGTTCAACATACTTTACATGGTGCCAGACTGTTCAATATATTGTATACATGGTGCCAGACTGTTCAATTTACTGTATACATGGTGCCAGACTGTTCAATATACTGAACATGGTGCCAGACTGTTCAATATATTGTACATGGTGCCAGACTGTTCAATATACTGTACATGGTGCCAGACTGTTCAATATACTGTATACATGGTGCCATACTGTTCAATATACTGTACATGGTGCCAGACTGTTCAATATACTGTATAGATGGTGCCAGACTGTTCAATATACTGTACATGGTGCCAGACTGTTCAATATACTGTACATGGTGCCAGAGTGTTCAACATACTTTACATGGTGCCAGACTGTTCAATATAATGTATACATGGTGCCAGACTGTTCAATATACTGTATACATGGTGCCAGACTGTTCAATATACTGTATATGGTACCAGACTGTTCAATATATACTGTACAGGGTGCCAGACTGTTCAATATACTGTACATGGTGCCAGAATGTTCAATATACTGATTAATTATATTATTATTTATTACATGGTGCCAGAGTGTTCAACATACTTTACATGGTGCCAGACTGTTCAATATATTGTATACATGGTGCCAGACTGTTCAATTTACTGTATACATGGTGCCAGACTGTTCAATATACTGAACATGGTGCCAGACTGTTCAATATATTGTACATGGTGCCAGACTGTTCAATATACTGTACATGGTGCCAGACTGTTCAATATACTGTATACATGGTGCCAGACTGTTCAATATACTGTACATGGTGCCAGACTGTTCAATATACTGTATACATTGTGCCAGACTGTTCAATATACTGTACATGGTGCCAGACTGTTCAATATACTGTACATGGTGCCAGAGTGTTCAACATACTTTACATGGTGCCAGACTGTTCAATATAATGTATACATGGTGCCAGACTGTTCAATATACTGTATGCATGGTGCCAGACTGTTCAATATACTGTATATGGTACCAGACTGTTCAATATATACTGTACAGGGTGCCAGACTGTTCAATATATTGTATACATGGTGCCAGACTGTTCAATATACTGTACATGGTGCCAGACTGTTCAATATACTGTATATACATGGTGCCAGACTGTTCAATATACTGTACATGGTGCCAGACTGTTCAATATACTGTATACATGGTGCCAGACTGTTCAATATACTGAACATGCTGCCAGACTGTTCAATATACTGTATACATGGTGCCAGACTGTTCAATATACTGAACATGGTGCCAGACTGTTCAATAAACTGTACATGGTGCCAGGCTGGTCAGTATATATTGTACATGGTGCCAGACTGTTCAATATACTGAACATTGTGCCAGACTGTTCAATATACTGTATACAAGGTGCCAGACTGTTCAATATACTGAACATGGTGCCAGACTGTTCAATATACTGTACATGGTGCCAGACTGTTCAATATACTGTACATGGTGCCAGACTGTTCAATATACTGTACATGGTGCCAGACTGTTCAACATACTGTACATGGTGCCAGACTGTTCAATATACTGTAGATGGTGCCAGACTGTTCAATATACTGTACATGGTGCCAGACTGTTCAATATACTGTACATGGTGCCAGACTGTTCAATATACTGTACATGGTGCCAGGCTGTTCAGTATACTGTACATGGTGCCAGACTGTTCAATATACTGTACATGGTGCCAGGCTGTTCAGTATACTGTACATGGTGCCAGACTGTTCAATATACTGTACATGGTGCCAGACTGTTCAATATACTGTACATGGTGCCAGGCTGTTCAGTATACTGTACATGGTGCCAGACTGTTCAATATACTGTACATGGTGCCAGACTGTTCAATATACTGTACATGGTGCCAGACTGTTCAATATACTGTACATGGTGCCAGACTGGTCAGTATACTGTACATGGTGCCAGACTGTTCAGTATACTGTACATGGTGCCAGGCTGTTCAGTATACTGTACATGGATTAGATAGTGTTCTCGGAGAATACACAGCTAAACATTAGATTGCTTGGTTGGCGTGGAAGGGAGTGCATTTGAATATGGTGCCATTTTACACAGCTACTGCTATCTATCTATCTATCTATCTATCTATCTATATGTTCAGGCCCAATCCTCACATTTCCTATTTTATTTGTATTTGTTTTAGCTATTGCTACTATGTTGAAAGATCTTTGAAACTTTATTGTAAATATTTAGGTAGATATAATGTTAATATAACTAGAGAACAATTCAAATGAATAGAGAGATTGAGAAATCTATATTGCAGTGTAAAGATAATGGTCAGTACTGTAATGAACAGGTCACTTATTAATAGTGTCCCGTTCAAAAGGAAGATAGACACGCATTGAAAGGTGTTGAGAATAATGTACACTCGGATGCCATAGTTTTTAGCCCACTCGTAATATTTTGTGGAGCCCCTTTGTTTTTCCTTATGCAATTATAACTATTTGGATTGATATTTTTTACATAACTTGCTTTCTCAATAGATAGTATATATAGGTTTGTAGTTGATGTATATAAAATTATATCCATAAATTCGTTTCCAGTGATATACTTCCATAATTATAAATAGGTAAAGTCCAGGAATATTTATGAGTGGGCTAGAGACTATGGCATCCTAGTGTACAAGACGTTTGCAGTGGTATGGCAAGGCAACCATCTTGGCATTGAAAAGGGGGTATTTGAATGGCTGAACAGGGATACTATGGTGTGGTATGAACGGTGAGAGCATGAAAGTATCTCTATCTAGAAGTAAATGGCTGAACAGGGATACTATGGTGTGGTATGAACGGTGAGAGCATGAAAGTATCTCTATCTAGAAGTAAATGGCTGAACAGGGATACTATGGTGTGGTATGAACAGGTGAGAGCATGAAAGTATCTGTACCTAGAAGGAAATGGCTGAACAGGGATACTATGCTGTGGTATGAACAGGTGAGAGCATGATAGTATCTGTACCTAGAAGTAAATGGCTGAACAGGTATACTATGTTGTGGTATGAACAGGTATACTATGTTGTGGTATGAACAGGTGAGAGCATGAAGGTATCTCTACCTAGAAATAAATGGCTGAACAGGGATACTATGCTGTGGTATGAACAGGTGAGAGCATGATAGTATCTGTACCTAGAAGTAAATGGCTGAACAGGTATACTATGTTGTGGTATGAACAGGTATACTATGTTGTGGTATGAACAGGTGAGAGCATGAAGGTATCTCTACCTAGAAATAAATGGCTGAACAGGGATACTATGCTGTGGTATGAACAGGTGAGAGCATGATAGTATCTGTACCTAGAAGTAAATGGCTGAACAGGTATACTATGTTGTGGTATGAACAGGTATACTATGTTGTGGTATGAACAGGTGAGAGCATGAAGGTATCTCTACCTAGAAATAAATGGCTGAACAGGGATACTATGCTGTGGTATGAACAGGTGAGAGCAAGATAGTATCTGTACCTAGAAGTAAATGGCTGAACAGGTATACTATGCTGTGGTATGAACAGGTATACTATGCTGTGGTACGAACTGGTGAGAGTATGATAGTATCTGTACCTTAAAGTAAATGGCTGAACAGGTATACTATGTTGTGGTATGAACAGGTATACTATGCTGTGGTACGAACTGGTGAGAGTATGATAGTATCTGTACCTTGAAGTAAATGGCTGAACAGGTATACTATGTTGTGGTATGAACAGGTGAGAGTATGAAAGTATCCGTACCTTGAAGTAAAGTGAAAACATGTGACCTACAATGGTTTGGGAAAACATGTGACCTACAATGGTTTGGGAAACATGTGACCTACAATGGTTTGGGAAACATGTGACCTACAATGGTTTGGGAAAACATGTGACCTACAATGGTTTGGGAAACATGTGACCTACAATGGTTTGGGAAACATGTGACCTACAATGGTTTGGGAAAACATGTGACCTACAATGGTTTGGGAAACATGTGACCTACAATGGTTTGGGAAACATGTGACCTACAATGGTTTGGGAAAACATGTGACCTACAATGGTTTGGGAAACATGTGACCTACAATGGTTTGGGAAACATGTGACCTACAATGGTTTGGGAAAACATGTGACCTACAATGGTTTGGGAAACATGTGACCTACAATGGTTTGGGAAACATGTGACCTACAATGGTTTGGGAAACATGTGACCTACAATGGTTTGGGAAACATGTGACCTACAATGGTTTGGGAAAACATGTGACCTACAATGGTTTGGGAAACATGTGACCTACAATGGTTTGGGAAACATGTGACCTACAATGGTTTGGGAAACATGTGACCTACAATGGTTTGGGAAACATGTGACCTACAATGGTTTGGGAAACATGTGACCTACAATGGTTTGGGAAACATGTGACCTACAATGGTTTGGAAAACATGTGACCTACAATGGTTTGGGAAACATGTGACCTACAATGGTTTGGGAAACATGTGACCTACAATGGTTTGGGAAACATGTGACCTACAATGGTTTGGGAAACATGTGACCTACAATGGTTTGGGAAACATGTGACCTACAATGGTTTGGGAAACATGTGACCTACAATGGTTTGGGAAACATGTGACCTACAATGGTTTGGGAAACATGTGACCTACAATGGTTTGGGAAACATGTGACCTACAATGGTTTGGGAAACATGTGACCTACAATGGTTGGGAAACATGTGACCTACAATGGTTTGGGAAACATGTGACCTACAATGGTTTGGGAAACATGTGACCTACAATGGTTTGGGAAAAGAAAACAAGGAAATATATTAAGGAAAACTTTGTTCTTATCCCCTTCGTACCGTTGACGTCCTCTTCATTTTATTCTATTTGTATTTTGACGATTGTGTGCAGCTTTTGAAGGATATTTGCTAATGAATGTATGTATGTATGTATGCATATACTCTGCCACTTAATCCAGTTTTCCTATTATTTATTTATTTAATTTTTGTTTTTGGGGGTGGCCGACTCGAGACAGAGCCCGAACAGGGACATCACAACACATCAGAAAAACAAACAAAAACAAAGCACAAAAATCACACACATCTACACCGTCCAGGAGAAATACCCAGAGACCTAGGCCAATTTGGGGTCCCCAGAAAAAGATTCCCAGGTCCCAGATCCTCAGGGGAGGCTCCAATTTCCACAGGCAGACCCGCAGCGAAGCTTTACCACCACAAGCCCGCCCACCATGCTTCCAGGCACACCCTTCACTATCATCGACTCCCCGGGCCAGGCACCGGACTGACTATTATTTAGTTCAACCCTCTCTCCCAAACGACCGCGTTTACACTCATCTATTCACTAGCATTTTCCATTCATTCCGATTTATTACCACTTCTCTTGCCTGATCTATAGTCATTCCTCCATCTTTCAATGCTTGTCTAAACAGTCTCTCCATCTCAATGGAGGTCTTCCTACCCCTCTATCTCCCCTTGTATCTGACTAACATATTCTCTTTGTAAGCCTTTCATCTTCCATTCGTTCAACATGACCATACCCGCTTAGAAACTTTCTGTCCACTCCCGACAAATGTCCCTGCTTCCTCACTCTCCTACGTATCTTATTATTCCTCAATATGTCTCAACGATTTACTCCAGACATACTCCTCA
This sequence comes from Paralithodes platypus, assembly GCA_032716605.1. Lineage (NCBI taxonomy): Eukaryota > Metazoa > Arthropoda > Malacostraca > Decapoda > Lithodidae > Paralithodes > Paralithodes platypus. The sequence goes on from CM064481.1 coordinate 11,193,764, forward strand.
AGCAGCTCATCTCCATCACATCCAGTTTTCTTCTCTCCTTTGCCTTCAGAACCCATGTCTCAGCCCCATACATCACTGTTGGTACATCAATGCCTTGATACATTGCACTTTTAACTTTCATTCCGAGATTTCTCACCCTCCACATACTTCTTATTGCTCCGAAAACTTTCCTTCTTTCACATACTCTGTTTTACCTCCATGTCCATACCTCCATTCCTGCTTATCGTTCCTCCTAGATATTTAAACACTCTACTTGTTCCAATAATTTCCCGTCCAGCCTCACATCTAGATTCACCAAACGATCACCCCTATTACACATCATAACTGTAATTTTATTGACGTTCACCTTCCTCTTTCCACAAACCATACCAAACTCTTTGACTACCCGCTGCAGTTTCTCCTCATAATCCGCCACCAACGCTGTGTCTTCAGCGAACAGCAACTGATTCAACTTCCAAAATCTACCATTCTTTCCTACTAAACCAAATCCTCTACCCATAGTTCTCATTTTCACCTCCCTCACCACACCATCCATATATACACTAAACAGCCACGGTGACATTACACAAACCTGTTGCAAACCTACATTTACCTCAAATCATTCACTCAACTCATTATTTCCTACTCTAACGGTGTGTTAGAGTAGGAAATAATGCTCTCTTCATAAAAACTCTTAACTGCTCTTAACAAATTTCCTCCAACTTCATAAATCTTTAACACATTGTTTCTCGATCCACACGATCATACACTTTTTCCAAATTTGTTAATGAAAAGGTTATTAAGTTTAAAGCCTGATAATTGCTGGAGGCCCTTCTTAAATATAATATAATCGACAATATAAAATGAAAACGACGGAACTGTTACTGAACGGGTTAATAAACATTACTTCAAAGGCTAAGCAAGTCTTTGACAAAATAGGTTGGGTACGTTGCTAACATGGCCAGGCCTGTACTTTGGGATAACCAGTAGAGGCTAGGTATTGGAGATGAATAGATAATGATACAGTAAGGTGAAGAAGTGAAAACAAATTGGCGACTAGACACTCCATTGGACACCTTTTTGTTCTATGTGGATGAGGGAGAACAAAAAGGTAAAACTGTCTCTGATGAGTGCCTCCCCCAGACAGGAGACCTAGTGACAGGGCCAAAATCAAGGTACGGTTAAGCCAACATGCCGGGACACACAGAGTTTGAAGCAATTTAAGTCATAGATTGAGGGAAATATGGATTCAGGGAGAGAGTTCCAGAGCTTAGCTGTTGAATAGAAGAAAGATTAGGAGTATCATTTCACTCTTGAGTTGGAGAGCTGCACAGAGTAGGGGTAGGATTGTGTTGCAAGACGGGTACTACATACACTACGTAGAGGAGGTGGTACACACTGGGAGAGCTTTGAGGAACACTGATTATTGTAATAGCAATAGAATGGTGAGAGAGATGCAACATTGCGGCGAAGAGAGAGAGATTGCAGAGAGTCGGTGAGTGGACGGGAGTTAATGATACGAAAGTCTTTCCTCTCTACTTTGTCTAGAAGTGCTGTGTGAGAGGATCCTCCCCACACATACGACCAATACTCAATACAAGAACGCACTGTGCCCCTGTACAGAGAAAGAAGCTGTGCAGGGGTAAAGAACCCCTTGAGCACTCCCAGCTTCTGGGAGGCCGCCTTAGCAATACTGGTAAAATGGTCTTTCCAAGAGAGAGCAGAAGAGAAAGAGACACTGAGAATACTGAGAGAAGATGAAGGGTTGATTTTTGTATTGTTGAAGTACAAGGGATAGTCCTCGGGGAGTTCAGACGGGTAGATAGATGGAGATATTGGGTCTTGGGAGCATTAAAGGCAACAAGGTTTTCTCTGCCCCAATTGGAAATGGTAGTTGGATCAGAAGCAAAGTGTTGTTTAGCTTCATTACATTTGCTTTTGAGGGATTGCTTGCTGGGCAGTTGTGGAAAACTAATTGAATAGTGTAAGGTAGAGTCGTCTGCATATACAGTAAGTGGATAGGATTGGAGGTACAGTTGGGAAGATCATTTATGAAAATTAGAAAGATAATTGGAGATAGGAAAGAACCCTGAGGAACACTGGAGTTGATAGGATGAGGAAGCGAATGATGGCCTTCCACAACCGCAGCTATGGAACGGCCGGAAAGGAAATTAGAGATATAGGCACAGATGGAGGGATAGAAACCAAAGGAGGGTAGTTTAGAAATTAGAGAATTGTGCCAGACTCTATCGAAGGCCTTCAATATGTCTAGCGCAATAGAAAACGTCTCACCGAAGTCCCGAAAGGAGGATGACCAGGAGTTAGTAAAATATGAAAAAAGATCACTAGTAGAGTGACCCTTAAGGAAACCATACTAGCGATATGAGAGTAGATTATGAGAAGATAAATGCTTAAGCAATTTGGAAGCAAGAATAGTTTAAAAACTTTAGAGGTACAAGAGATGAGAGCAATTGGACGATAGTTATTACAAATATTGCTTTGCATTTTGATTCTGGCTCTTTGTGTATATATTTAGACCTGACACTAAATCTATATACAGTGATATATATAATTTGTAGCAACAGTAATATTGATTTATGTATTATTAATATTTTGTTTGGGGGTCGCCTTTTTTACAGCATGGGTGATTGTCTTGTTCATTGTGCAAGCCTGCTTATTGATCATGGTAATTGTGGCAAGATGCAGGAGTGGGAAGAATGATGGAGACCCCCAAAGAAAGGGAGTCTCACTGCCGTGGTTCTATCCTGCAAAAAGTTATGTATAATATATATATATAACTTATTGGAGAATTCACCCCTGGTTATGCCTACGGCACCATAAAAACTCATAAGCCTGGGAACCCCCTCCGCCCCATCATCTCCCAGATCCCCACTGCTACCTACCAGATCGCCAAGGCCTTGAACAACCTCCTCATCCCCTACGTGCCCAGCCAATACAACTTGAACTCTGCCAACAATTTCTTGGAAATTCTACGAGACGCCCCCCGGATCAACGACCATACCATCGCCTCCCTCGACGTAGAAAGCCTGTTCACCAATGTGCCCGTGGACAGGACCATAAACATGATTCTGCGTCGAGTATACTACTGCCCTGACACACCCAACCTAGACATCCCGGAGAAGGCCTTGAAGACGCTGTTGGAGTTGTGCACCAAGGAGGCCCGCTTCCTCTGCCCCCGGGGCAACATGTATCAGCAAATAGACGGCATGGCTATGGGCAGCCCCCTGGGAGTTCTTTTCGCGATCTTCTTCATGGGAACCATCGAGGAAGAGCTCATAGCTGCCCACCGGCCCGCCATCTACTGTAGATACGTTGACGACATCTTCGTGAATGTTAAGGACCTCAACGAACTCCAGGAACTCCAGCGACGCTTCATGACCTCTTCCGGACTCAATTTCACATATGAGAACTCCAACAACGGACAACTTCCCTTCCTCGACATACTCGTCTCCCTGAACGATCTTGGGTTCAAAACTACTGTCTACACCAAACCCACAAACATCGGACAATGCCTCAATGGTGATAGTGAATGCCCCCGCCGTTATCTCCTATCCACCATCCCGGCCTACGTCAGGAGAGCCCTCACACACTGCACCACCTGGGGAGACACCCACCAGGAACTTGAAAGACTCTCCCAAGTTCTGGTAAATAACGGGTACTCTAATTCAGATGTCGCCAGCACCATTAACCACCACCTTGAGAAATGGTACTCTCAAAATCCTCCTAACACCAACCCAACAAATGAAATCAAGATCTTCTACCGTAACTACATGTCCTCTGACCACAAAACTGACGAGTCCGTCATGAAAGAAATAATCAACAAACATGTCGTCCCCACCAACCCTGACACCAAAATTAACTTAATCATATAATACAAATCTCCCAAGACCTCCATCCTTGTTCTCTGTAACAGACCTGCCTCCACCAAAATGAAGAGCCCGATGAACGATGACCATGTGATATACCAACACACTTGTAAATATGAGGACAGTGGGCCTCATTCCTATATTGGTATGACTCAGACTCGTCTATCCCGTCGACTAACTCTTCACCTGCAGGCGGGAGCCATTAAAGACCATTATCTCTCCCTTACCCGTGACGATTTAAATAAACACACCTCCATAATCGACAAAGAAAATTATTCCAGAAGACTACCTATTCTTGAAGCCCTCTACATTCAAGCCTTAAATCCAAGCATAAACAACAAAACACTTGACTTGCAAATATTACCGTCTGCTAAACGACACTACCCCACCACGGCCCCCGCCCCTCGCCTCTCTTCATCACCTCCTACTGCTACGCATCCCGCCGCACAAGCTACTACCCTCAGGACACCCAGCAGCCAACCAGTGATGACCTCGCCCGCCTCCCACCTTTTCCCTACTATTCCTGCCTCTACGCACCTTGACACGCAAGCCTCCACCCGCAGGACGTCTAACAGCCAATCACCAATGACTTCGCCCACCCTCAGCCAACCACCGACGAGAAACAGTGAGCGACTCGCTAGCAAGCTACCCTCAACCAATAGAAGACAGTAACCCCGCCCCCCGAGCCACTCTTTTTGTATATATACCCGTAATTTTGTACATTTTAATCATTCTCTTGAAGATTCTAGATGCCTAGCGAAACGTCGAATCAAAATGCACTTTCCTAACCTCCTCCACCTGCCGACAGAACCCCAACGGAAATTAATCAGAAATATTGAAACGCACAATAATACAATATTGAATGCTGATACTGCTATTTCCTTTAACCTTGTATGCATTAAAGAAAATTTAATACCTGGCTTTACTAACATATATATATATATATATATATATATATAGAGAGAGAGAGAGGGAGAGAGAGAGAGAGAAGACTATATTGGGATGCGCACAAAGTTGCTCGTTATTGAGAATAAAGATATGTGGAATAGTTCATGAATATGTTTTGGTTCATCCTCTCAGCAATGAACCGAACTAGATAAGGATTCATTTAAGCGTATTTGGAAGCAGATAAAGTTTCTATAATAATTAAATATCCTTCCTTCCTACGTCCTGTTAGACTAAACATATAGCCTACAGCTCTGCAAGATCTGTCATATATTGAGGATATAAAGGTGTGAAAATGTAAACAAGACCATTGGGCATAATGATAGTGATTTACTGTTTTAACTGGTATTACGTGTACAACTGTACATTAACATCAATATACCTTATAATAGGTATATTAGTATGGATACTTCATATACATATTTGACTCTATCTTTATAGTTTTGGGTAAGAGGACACACGGCATCTGTGGCACTCCTCGAAAATCCATGGAAATCTTATGAAATAGGTTGCCTAGAAATATTGTAGAGTGCCATACAGTTCAGACATTTAAATATTGCATTGATAGATTTCTTGCCATGAATCCCCGACTGACTGTGTTTGTGCTCTAGTAATGTAACCGTATCAGTATCGTGCATAGTACTAGAACACAATATTATGGACAACAGTCTATTCCCGACCGGAGGCCCTCCAGTTGATGGCTGTGGATATTTTTATTTCCATTTTTTTTTAACACGGATGCCTAGGCAAACTCTTTCGTCTCTGTCTCTCCTCTAACATATCTTCCCTTCTTGCTGGAAGTTTGCTCTCATTCAACCTGTCACAAAGAAGGGTGACCGCTCTCAACCTTCTACCTGTCGTCCAATTGCTCTCATCTCTTGTATCTCTAAAGTTTTTGAAACTATTCTTGCTTCAAAAGGACCATTTGTAAAACTGGGTTGGACACCATGGATCACTGTTAGCTTGTGGTCATGACAGTTGTATGACAGTTAGTTAGTTAGTTAAAATAGGACTTGATCAATCATCATAGGCAATCAACCATTCTGGATTACTAAGCCAGCACACTGTAAGTCTAGAATAGCGTCAGGACTGGAGCCCCTTTTCGAGAACTAAAGTCCCTTCGTATGCCATTCGTATACCATTCCCTTTGCACGGATATGGGCTTAGCTATTCTTAAAAGGCCGTGTTACATTTTGAACCCTTAAATTTCTTAAACGAATTTCCAAAATGCAAGTGTCCCATAAATATTAAGTAAGGAGGTTAAACTCAATCTGATATATAATATATATCACTATTAAATATCGAACTGAGGCTGGTTTGAAATAGTGTTGCCAACTATATCTAATAGCTAATAATCATGAAACAAACTAAATGCAAGGTATGTATTTACATGGCAATGTACTGTGAAATTGAACCACTTATGATTTAGTAATGTACGTCTATACTCCTATCATCACATTATTGAAGATATGTTTTTATAATTTACTATGTTGCAAGACTTATCATAACATACATATTGAGTATATATTATGTCCAATTTGTATGTTGAAGCCATTCAATCAAATAACGGGCTTGGAATCCTCCTCCCCTTGTAAAATTATCCTACTCGACGAGACAGAAATGGGCGAGGGAACACTAGAGTGGTCCCTGACCCTAAGAATTGGAAATTTAACCCCCCCAGACATATTAACTTACGAAAGTTAGGGGTTGCCCGAGTGCCCGGTATTTCCCCCACAACAGACTTTCTCACACTGAGGGACCGTGAGAAGTCGGAGGAATTTGGGGTTGCCATCAACCGACAGATTATGATCTAACTTACCTAACTTACTGAGCTCAATATGACGCAAATCGTGCCATAAACTTATTATTGAGCTTTTTCACTAAGTTCATTTTTTTTTTTTTTTTTTTTTTTTTTAAGAGACAATGAACGGAGGAAGGAAAAACACAGATAAAACAAAAAGTCCATGTGCCTAAAGGCATCCTCCATTCATAAAATGTTTGTAACAACTGGATTTAAACATTTGTAGATTGTAAGTTTGTGGAAAGCAATTCGAGGGAAGTGAATTCCAAAGAGTAGTAGTTCTAGGGATAAATGAATTTTGATAAGCAGAAGTTCTGCATTGTGGAGGAGAAAGTGTAAATTCATGGGCGCTCTCAGCTGCCCTAGTTCTACGGGGAAAGATATGACGCGATCGCGTCATATGATACTTTTGGGCGAAACCGTCATATGACTCGATCGCGTCATATGTGACGGAGAGGGTTAAATATTGTTTCTGTTCGGGCTCTGTCTCAAGTCGGCCACCCCCAGCAATGAGTTATGCGCCTGAGTATATACATTACATACATACAATTATATTACACACCAGGCGATTGTGTTTATTTTAGGAATTATTCTGAGTTATCGAATTAATGGAGTATTTCATTCTTATTCCTAGATATTTGTCGTGAGATGAATGAAATCGTTTGGTGGTATCCTGTATATTTACAAAAATAAAAACTTATTAATTCATGGATTTGAGAACCAGCAACACCAACAATTTTCGTATCTTCACTTGTTTTAATATAAGTTTATATATTATATATGGAGCAAAACCTTTACGGAGATAACTATTTCTTAAGTAAATGCTATAATAAAAATGATATTCCTATTGCAAACTATGCATAGCATTTTTATATACAAATAAGAAAACTTATGTTATGGCAAAAATATGACAAGAACAGAAAACAAACATATACAATTATACATTGTCTGTGTCATAAATGACCGTATCTTACTAGCTGCTGCTCAGTAGCTAGCATATCGCTAATGTTATTAACATTATTTATTTAGCACAATCTCAGATTAGCTTTGCCCTATTTGTTTGATATATAGCTACACAATAATACAATTGATATTTGTGTCCAATATTTAAACATTAATGGTGATGAACTCTTTTAACATAGATTAATTATATGAACATATAATGTGCACTTATAGTTGGCGATCATTTTTAAAGAGAACATTAATTTTATTAGGGTGGAAATTATGTGTATTACATTGATACAAACATTTGGGTTTTGATTAAATAGTATGCTTTATATATTAATCAAGGCATGAACTAATTAATGCAGTGTTTAAATACAATTCATATATTTATCCTTAGATTGAGTGTCACCGGATCTCCTCCAGTCAACGAATCTGAATTGCTCACCTAATCAACAATCATGGCATCTAATGAAAATAGGCTCCCAACAAAGGAAAATATGGAACCTAATGATGAATGGGGACACACTAAGCAAGATTTTTTTTTTTTTTTGTATGATCTCTCTAGAGGTAGGAATGTCCCCATTGGCTTGTAGCCTTGTAACGACTCTCCTAAATGCCCTGGACTACTACTACCTTCTACTCTTACTATACATTTCTGCAACATTCGTGGCTTTTCCTCTAACTTCCACTCTGTGGAACACCACCTCTCCTCTACCAACCCTGATCTCCTCTTTCTTACCGAAACTCAGGTGTCTGGAACTAATGACAGCAAGCCCTTCTCTGTATCCTCCTATCTCTATTCTCAGGTTCAAGCCAAAGGTGGATGTTGTGTATATGTGCGCAACAATCTTGCTTGCTCTCGGGTTCCCAACTTTGACTCTTCTGAATTCCCAACTCTCTGGTTATAGCTTTCTTGTCACTCAAACTAAATATATCTGTGCTGTTTATCTCTCCCTAATTCTACTGACTATCCAAAATTCTTTGACCATCTAAGTTTTAAAGGTGAACACATTCTATCCATCTCTCCTTTCGCAGAAATCTCCATCCAAGGAGATTTCATCGTTCACCATCGCCAATGGCTCGCCCCTCATTCTATTGACCTAACTGGTGAACATGACTACATATTGTCTACCCTAAATGATCTAGAGCAGTTAGTCCAGCAACCAACTCGTATCCCGGATCGCTTTGGAGATCGGCCCAACATTTTTTACTTATCTCTAACCTCTAACCCTTCTGCTTATACTAAAAATCTGTTCTCTCCTTTGGGCTCCTCCGACCATAAACTTATCTTTGTCACCTCTCCTATCTCTCCGGTACGGCCACCAGATCCTCCCAGCCAGCGGCGCTTGTGGCACTTCGGCACTGCCGACTGGGAGGCTCTTTTGCAGTACTTCTTTGATTTCCCATGGAATTACTTTGCTTCTGTGGCCTGGGACCCTCGGAGAGTGCTGAACGCATTACCGAGGTAATCCTCTCGGGCATGGAAGCATGCATTCCATTTTCTTGTTCTCAGTCTAATGCAAAAAAATCTTCCCTTCTTGCTGGAAGTTTGTTTTCATTCAACCTGTCCCAAAGAAGTCATGCCAGATTTCAAAAATTGCTATGCTCACTTGTTAGGAAACTTTTTTTTGCTATTGGCCTGTCCGTTCACCTATGATAGGCACAATTTTCGGACAGGCCAAAAACTATCCTGTACTAAAACTGAATATTGGTCATTCGTTCCCTAAGGTGTGTCATTAAGGTTCCCTAACGTGAATTTTTTTCTGACCAGCCCAAATTTGGCAAGACTAGCCTGTCCCGAAAAAGCATATTTTCCAGGAGCCTGTCCGTCAACAGACAACTGGTTTTTATGTTATATGAGTTACTTAAGTTATTTTAAGGGCAAAACTGGCAGAAATAGAGCTAGCATTACCAAAAATATGCAATAGGAGTAGAATGTTATGCTTATTCCAAATCTTGCATCCATTTTGTAATAACTGAAAAAAATGGAAGTGGTAAAGCCAAATATGTTAAAAAGAAATGATAAAGTTGACCATATTTCCTTTCTCTTAAGATTAATCCAATTTTTAGGTAGATGCCACAAACCTCGGTTCACAAGTCCCAACTACCATTTAATTTAGTAGACGGCATTGATTGCAAATTAACTACGAGCTTATACTAATTAAGTTTGTACTTAACATACGTGGCACAAAAATAGCTATATTTTGGTATGTTAGTGGCATGTTGAGCTTCATTATTTTACGAGAACATTTTGTTCCCAAAACTTCTATAAGACGACTCGGAGGGGGGCGGAGCTTAGAAACGGCAGCACCAAAATACAGTCTATTTTCTCATCAACCATAATAGCTACTCGAGTTTTGAAGAGCTCTACAGAATTCCGTCCAAAAGTTCTATCGATTAACGAAGAGCAGAACTCTCAACATTCCATATTAATGGAGAAATTAATTATTAAAGGTCGATGCGCTTTTGACACGACTACTGCGCAAAAGTGATCTGGTAACACATTCCTACAATAGACCTCCATCTGATCTGGTAACACTGGTCACCTCCAGATTTGAGGTGCCAAGTCTTCCTAATACCTATTCCATTAATTGCAGCCCCTATTGAAAACGTTTGATACCTTTATCTATTACGAAATGCATTATATACTTGATTAATTATACTGGTGGTGCTGAAAATAGGTTATATAATCCTTTTAGCATCGAAATCCACCCGCCAGAGGTATAGTTTTCAGATACCGCCATGATTTCCCAATACATCACCGTAAAATATCCACCATTTCGCATTTCCTAACAAATCGCTTTGGAAAGCGAGCCATAGATGTATCATAATATTATCTAAGCGTATATATCAGAATGAGGCGATATATAACCGAGAAACAATCAAAATGATTGGTGATACGTGCGAATTGTCTACATACTTTTAATTTATTCTACCGTTTTTAACATAGAAAATGTAATAGGTGCATATAAGAAAATGTACATTAATACACAGACTATAGTATTTTCTTAACTCGTGTTACTGTGTATAGAGGACTACATTATTTTATTTTAGATGTCATTAATTAACACATTAACATTATCAGATAGTACAAATATATTAAGCATCAAATGTTATGAAATAGTTAATGGTTTAGGTGCATAAGGTAGAGGCTAGAGCCAAAGGATAATTAGTAGGCTATATATACGATATGTGTTAGTGAGTTGGGCCTAGGCCTATAGGCTACTTAGGCCTTATAAATAGGGTTGGGTGTGAGGGGGATCTGCCTTGTGTTAGCCAATTAGCTTTCTGTAGACTCCCATTTTCTTTTATTCTTATGTATGAAGGTTATTTCTATATTTTATTATATATTACTTTTATTGTAGTCGATATGTTATGATGCGATAATGTTAATGAATATTTATGTAAGTACAGTCGTGGTTAGGGCTACTTGAACACCTCTTAAATGATACAAAAATACCAAGGCTACGAGCATTAACTAAGGTAAATATTTTCTGTTAAATTGAATCCCTTAGCAACGGATTTCTAGATAATTTATGGAAAATATGTATATCTATATTTAGCAGAAGAGGTTAGTAGACACCAATATCATCATTCGAGAAGAAGACACTGAGGCAGACCGTGAGCTCCAGCGGAAGTATACAGATTTGGGACAGTGTGACTCTGAAATTGAGGCTCTATTCGCTCCCGAAGAGATGACGGCAGTACTCAAGATATCGGTTGAAGACTTTGATATGGCGAAGGAAAAACTGGACGTGCACCTAGATGAGTGTGAGAAGTTACGAATCAAATTCGAAGAGAGTTGTGAAGCCAATCGAAGGGAGCAAGAGAAGAGAGACTCGAAGCCAATTGAAGGGAGCAAGAGAAGAGGGACGAAAACATGCTGCAAGAAATTGCAATAAATGCTGGGAGCTTCCCCAAGGAAAAAAGCAAAACTGTCAGATTAAGTTAATGAATAAAACAATAATGATGATATCACCCTTTTATTTCCTTCTCTTTACATTTTGAGCAGCGCCGAAGGCACCCGCCGCCGGAGGCCAAGCCCGCGGCGGAGGGCGAAGCCCGTGCTTGTCTCTCCTAAATTTTGTCTCTCCTAAATTTTTGTGGGTGAAAGATGTTGTAGCAAAAAAATTGACAACTCGATTTCTTTAACAGGACAGCATGAGCGCGCTCATTGCTGCTGATTATTGGCAAGACGTTAGGTAAAAAATCTTTGACTCAGAGAGAGAGAGACAGACACAGTGTGTGTGTGTGTGTGTGTGAGAGAGAGAGAGAGAGTTACACACTCTCTCTCTCTCTGTCATGCTTCGTATAATGCGTCGTATAACCTAGGTCATGCTTCGTATAATGCGTCGTATAACCTAGGTCATGTTTCGTATAATGCGTCGTATAACCTAGGTCATGCTTCGTATAATGCGTCGTATAACCTAGGTCATGCTTCGTATAATGCGTCGTATAGCCTAGGTCATGCTTCGTATAATGCGTCGTATAACCTAGGTCATGCTTCGTATAATGCGTCGTATAACCTAGGTCATGTTTCGTATAATGCGTCGTATAACCTAGGTCATGCTTCGTATAATGCGTCGTATAACCTAGGTCATGCTTCGTATAATGCGTCGTATAGCCTAGGTCATGCTTCGTATAATGCGTCGTATAACCTAGGTCATGCTTCGTATAATGCGTCGTATAACCTAGGTCATGTTTCGTATAATGCGTCGTATAACCTAGGTCATGCTTCGTATAATGCGTCGTATAACCTAGGTCATGCTTCGTATAATGCGTCGTATAGCCTAGGTCATGCTTCGTATAATGCGTCGTATAACCTAGGTCATGCTTCGTATAATGCGTCGTATAACCTAGGTCATGCTTCGTATAATGCGTCGTATAACCTAGGTCATGCTTCGTATAATGCATCGTATAACCTAGGTCATGCTTCGTATAATGCGTCGTATAGCCTAGGTCATGCTTCGTATAATGCGTCGTATAACCTAGGTCATGCTTCGTATAATGCGTCGTATAACCTAGGTCATGCTTCGTATAATGCGTCGTATAGCCTAGGTCATGCTTCGTATAATGCGTCGTATAACCTAGGTCATGCTTCGTATAATGCGTCGTATAACCTAGGTCATGCTTCGTATAATGCGTCGTATAGCCTAGGTCATGCTTCGTATAGTCTAGGTCATGCTTCGTATAATGCGTCGTATAGCCTAGGTCATGCTTCGTATAATGCGTCGTATAGCCTAGGTCATGCTTCGTATAATGCGTCGTATAGCCTAGGTCATGCTTCGTATAATGCGTCGTATAGCCTAGGTCATGCTTCGTATAATGCGTCGTATAACCTAGGTCATGCTTCGTATAATGCGTCATATAGCGCGGCGATGGATGTGACTCATATCTGGGTAGGACACACGAGGCAGAAGGGTGACACACGAGGCAGAAGGGCAGAGGTGTCCCGTAGCCACTTCGTTCTTAGTAAGAGAATAGGCTATCCATATAGTGCCTTACTAACCTGAATTTCTTAGTAAGAGAATAGGCTATTCATATAGTGCCTTACGTGCCTTACTAACCTGAATTTTTTAGTAAGATTTAGGTCACTCGATCCTAAAGTTAAGAAAGTGGGGGATATAGGTGACTACATAGCAAACAACCAATATATAACCCCCAAAAAGGATATAATAATAAAATATAAATTCTAAACAGTTTTTATTTGTACACCTCCCTCATATTATTTTAAGTAGCTTTCTCGAAAAAAGATGGCTTGTAATTTTTCCACGACATCTTTCACCCACAAAAATTTAGACCCTCCTGAAAAAAGGTTCACCACCAACTCAAGTTCCATCAACTCACGTTGGACAGCAGAAGATCGTCTAAAGATTTGTGTGTGAAAATCACGACAGGGACCCGTACAGAGGCGACGCCGCAGCAACCCGGCCAGGTAGTAGCTCTCTCTGGGTGGAGCAGCCCGACCAGGTAGTCGCTCTCTCTGGGTGGAGCAGCCCGACCAGGTAGTCGCTCTCTCTAGGTGGAGCAGCCCGACCAAGTAGTCGCTCTCTCTAGGTGGAGCAGCCCGACCAGGTAGTCTCTCTCTGGGTAGAGCAACCCGGCCAGGTAGTCGCTCTCTCTGGGTGGACCAGCCTGACTAGGTAGTCTCTCTCTGGACAGAGCAACCCGGCCAGGTAGTCGCTCTCTCTGGGTGGAGCAGCCCGACCAGGTAGTCGATCTCTCAAGATGGAGCAGCCCGGCGAGGTAGTCGCTCTCTCTAGGTGGAGCAGCCCGACCAGGTAGTCTCTCTCTGGGTAGAGCATCCCGGCCAGATAGTCGCTCTCTCTGGGTGGAAGCAGCCCGACCAGGTAGTCTCTCTCTGGGTGGAGCAGCCCGGCCAGGTAGTTCTTCTCTCCTAAGTTTTTGTGGGTGAAAGATGTCGTGGACAAATAATTGACAACACGATTTCTTTAACAGGACAGCGTGAGCGCGCTCATTGCTGCTGATTATGGGCAAGACGTTAGCTAAAAAATCTTTGACTCAGAGAGAGAGTACAAAGGAGTACAAAGGAAATCAAGCAACAACAGATCTAGTGACCCTTCTAGGTTGCTTGTCCTCCAAAACACTGAGGATCAAGTGTCCAAACAGTGGTTTAGAGTGGTTAGAGAGAGAGAGAGAGAGACAGACACAGTGTGTGTGTGTGTGAGAGAGAGAGAGAGTTACACACTATCTCTCTCTCTCTGTCATGCTTCGTAGTCCCGTAGCCACTTCGTTCTTAGTAAGAGAATAGGCTATCCATATAGTGCCTTACTAACCTGAATTTCTTAGTAAGAGAATAGGCAATTCATATAGTGCCTTACGTGCCTTACTAACCTGAATTTTTTAGTAAGATTTAGGTCACTCGATCCTAAAGTTAAGAAAGTGGGAGATATAGGTGACTACATAGCAAACAACCAATATATAACCCCCAAGAAGGATATAATAATAAAATATAAATTCTAAACAGTTTTTATTTGTACACCGCCCTCATATTATTTTAAGTAGCTTTCTCGAAAAAAGAGGGGTTGTAATTTTTCAACGACATCTTTCACCCACAAAAATTTAGACCCTACTGAAAAAAGGTTCACCACCAACTCAAGTTCCATCAACTCACGTTGGACAGCAGAAGATCGCCTAAAGATTTGTGTGTGAAAATCACGACAGGGACACGTACAGCGGCGACGCCGCATCAACCCGGCCAGGTAGTCGCTCTCTCTCTGGGTGGAGCAGCCCGACCAGGTAGTCGCTCTCTCTAGGTGGAGCAGCCCGACCAGGTAGTCGCTCTCTCTAGGTGGAGCAGCCCAACCAGGTAGTCTCTCTCTGGGTAGAGCAACCCGGCCAGGTAGTCGCTCTCTCTGGGTGGAACAGCCCGTCCAGGTAGTCGCTCTCTCTAGGTGGAGTAGCCCGACCAGGTAGTCACTCTCTCTAGGTGGAGCAGCCCGACCAGGTAGTCGCTCTCTCTAAGTGGAGCAGTCCGACCAGGTATAGTCTCTCTCTGGGTAGAGCAGCCCGACCAGGTAGTCGCTCTCTCTAGGTGGAGGAGCCCGACCAGGTAGTCACTCTCTCTAGGTGGAGCAGCCCGACCAGGTAGTCGCTCTCTCTGGGTAGAGCAGCCCGACCAGGTAGTCGCTCTCTCTAGGTTGAGCAGCCCGACCAGGTAGTCGCTCTCTCTAGGTGGAGCAGCCCGACCAGGTAGTCGCTCTCTCTAGGTGGAGCAGCCCGACCAGGTAGTCTCTCTCTGGGTAGAGCAACCCGGTCAGGTAGTAGCTCTCTCTGGGTGGAGCAGCCCGACCAGGTAGTCTCTCTCTGGTTAGAGCAACCCGGCCAGGTAGTCGCTCTCTCTGGGTGGAGCAGCCCGACCAGGTAGTCGCTCTCTCTAGGTGGAGCAGCCCGGCCAGGTAGTCGCTCTCTCTAGGTGGAGCAGCCCGACCAGGTAGTCTCTCTCTGGGTAGAGCAACCCGGCCAGATAGTCGCTCTCTCTGGGTGGAGCAGGCCGACCAGGTAGTCTCTCTCTGGGTGGAGCAGCCCAGCCAGGTAGTTACTTATCTCCAAAAATTTGTGGGTGAAAGATGTCATGGACAAATAATTGACATCACGATTTCTTTAACAGGACAGCGTGAGCGCGCTCATTGCTGCTGATTATTGGCAAGACGTTAGGTAAAAAATCTTTGACTCAGAGAGAGAGAGACAGACACAGTGTGTGTGTGTGTGTGTGTGAGAGAGAGAGAGAGAGTTACACACTCTCTCTCTCTCTGTCATGCTTCGTATAATGCGTCGTATAACCTAGGTCATGCTTCGTATAATGCGTCGTATAACCTAGGTCATGCTTCGTATAATGCGTCGTATAACCTAGGTCATGTTTCGTATAATGCGTCGTATAACCTAGGTCATGCTTCGTATAATGCGTCGTATAACCTAGGTCATGCTTCGTATAATGCGTCGTATAACCTAGGTCATGCTTCGTATAATGCGTCGTATAACCTAGGTCATGCTTCGTATAATGCGTCGTATAACCTAGGTCATGTTTCGTATAATGTGTCGTATAACCTAGGTCATGCTTCGTATAATGCGTCGTATAACCTAGGTCATGCTTCGTATAATGCGTCGTATAGCCTAGGTCATGCTTCGTATAATGCGTCGTATAACCTAGGTCATGCTTCGTATAATGCGTCGTATAACCTAGGTCATGTTTCGTATAATGCGTCGTATAACCTAGGTCATGCTTCGTATAATGCGTCGTATAACCTAGGTCATGCTTCGTATAATGCGTCGTATAGCCTAGGTCATGCTTCGTATAATGCATCGTATAACCTAGGTCATGCTTCGTATAATGCGTCGTATAACCTAGGTCATTCTTCGTATAATGCGTCGTATAACCTAGGTCATGCTTCGTATAATGCGTCGTATAACCTAGGTCATGCTTCGTATAATGCGTCGTATAGCCTAGGTCATGCTTCGTATAATGCGTCGTATAACCTAGGTCATGCTTCGTATAATGCGTCGTATAACCTAGGTCATGCTTCGTATAATGCGTCGTATAGCCTAGGTCATGCTTCGTATAATGCGTCGTATAACCTAGGTCATGCTTCGTATAATGCGTCGTATAACCTAGGTCATGCTTCGTATAATGCGTCGTATAGCCTAGGTCATGCTTCGTATAGCCTAGGTCATGCTTCGTATAATGCGTCGTATAGCCTAGGTCATGCTTCGTATAATGCGTCGTATAGCCTAGGTCATGCTTCGTATAATGCGTCGTATAGCCTAGGTC
Source organism: Paralithodes platypus (assembly GCA_032716605.1). Taxonomy (NCBI): domain Eukaryota; kingdom Metazoa; phylum Arthropoda; class Malacostraca; order Decapoda; family Lithodidae; genus Paralithodes; species Paralithodes platypus. The sequence continues at coordinate 11,210,610 of CM064481.1, forward strand.
ATGCTTCGTATAATGCGTCGTATAGCCTAGGTCATGCTTCGTATAATGCGTCGTATAACCTAGGTCATGCTTCGCATAATGCGTCGTATAGCGCGGCGATGGATGTGACTCATATCTGGGTAGGACACACGAGGCAGAAGGGTGACACACGAGGCAGAAGGGCAGAGGTGTCCCATAGCCACTTCGTTCTTAGTAAGAGAATAGGCTATCCATATAGTGCCTTACTAACCTGAATTTCTTAGTAAGAGAATAGGCTATTCATATAGTGCCTTACGTGCCTTACTAACCTGAATTTTTTAGTAAGATTTAGGTCACTCGATCCTAAAGTTAAGAAAGTGGGGGATATAGGTGACTACATAGCAAACAACCAATATATAACCCCCAAAAAGGATATAATAATAAAATATAAATTCTAAACAGTTTTTATTTGTACACCTCCCTCATATTATTTTAAGTAGCTTTCTCGAAAAAAGATGGCTTGTAATTTTTCCACGACATCTTTCACCCACAAAAATTTAGACCCTCCTGAAAAAAGGTTCACCACCAACTCAAGTTCCATCAACTCACGTTGGACAGCAGAAGATCGTCTAAAGATTTGTGTGTGAAAATCACGACAGGGACCCGTACAGAGGCGACGCCGCAGCAACCCGGCCAGGTAGTATCTCTCTCTGGGTGCAGCAGCCCGACCAGGTAGTCGCTCTCTCTGGGTGGAGCAGCCCGACCAGGTAGTCGCTCTCTCTAGGTGGAGCAGCCCGACCAGGTAGTCGCTCTCTCTAGGTGGAGCAGCCCGACCAGGTAGTCTCTCTCTGGGTAGAGCAACCCGGCCAGGTAGTCGCTCTCTCTGGGGGGAGCAGCCTGACTAGGTAGTCTCTCTCTGGACAGAGCAACCCGGCCAGGTAGTCGCTCTCTCTGGGTGGAGCAGCCCGACCAGGTAGTCGATCTCTCAAGATGGAGCAGCCCGGCGAGGTAGTCGTTCTCTCTAGGTGGAGCAGCCCGACCAGGTAGTCTCTCTCTGGGTAGAGCATCCCGGCCAGATAGTCGCTCTCTCTGGGTGGAAGCAGCCCGACCAGGTAGTCTCTCTCTGGGTGGAGCAGCCCGGCCAGGTAGTTCTTCTCTCCTAAGTTTTTGTGGGTGAAAGATGTCGTGGACAAATAATTGACAACACGATTTCTTTAACAGGACAGCGTGAGCGCGCTCATTGCTGCTGATTATGGGCAAGACGTTAGCTAAAAAATCTTTGACTCAGAGAGAGAGAGAGAGAGAGAGAGACAGACACAGTGTGTGTGTGTGTGAGAGAGAGAGAGAGAGAGAGTTACACACTATCTCTCTCTCTCTGTCATGCTTCGTAGTCCCGTAGCCACTTCGTTCTTAGTAAGAGAATAGGCTATCCATATAGTGCCTTACTAACCTGAATTTCTTAGTAAGAGAATAGGCAATTCATATAGTGCCTTACGTGCCTTACTAACCTGAATTTTTTAGTAAGAGTTAGGTCACTCGATCCTAAAGTTAAGAAAGTGGGAGATATAGGTGACTACATAGCAAACAACCAATAAATAACCCCCAAGAAGGATATAATAATATAATATAAATTCTAAACAGTTTTTATTTGTACACCGCCCTCATATTATTTTAAGTAGCTTTCTCGAAAAAAGAGGGGTTGTAATTTTTCAACGACATCTTTCACCCACAAAAATTTAGACCCTACTGAAAAAAGGTTCACCACCAACTCAAGTTCCATCAATTCACGTTGGACAGCAGAAGATCGCCTAAAGATTTGTGTGTGAAAATCACGACAGGGACACGTACAGCGGCGACGCCGCATCAACCCGGCCAGGTAGTCGCTCTCTCTGGGTGGAGCAGCCCGACCAGGTAGTCGCTCTCTCTAGGTGGAGCAGCCCGACCAGGTAGTCGCTCTCTCTAGGTGGAGCAGCCCAATCAGGTAGTCTCTCTCTGGGTAGAGCAACCCGGCCAGGTAGTCGCTCTCTCTGGGTGGAACAGCCCGTCCAGGTAGTCGCTCCCTCTAGGTGGAGTAGCCCGACCAGGTAGTCACTCTCTCTAGGTGGAGCAGCCCGACCAGGTAGTCGCTCTCTCTAAGTGGAGCAGCCCGACCAGGTATAGTCTCTCTCTGGGTAGAGCAGCCCGACCAAGTAGTCGCTCTCTCTAGGTGGAGCAGCCCGACCAGGTAGTCGCTCTCTCTAGGAGGAGCAGCCCGACCAGGTAGTCGCTCTCTCTGGGTAGAGCAGCCCGACCAGGTAGTCGCTCTCTCTAGGTGGAGCAGCCCGACCAGGTAGTCGCTCTCTCTAGGTGGAGCAGCCCGACCAGGTAGTCGCTCTCTCTAGGTGGAGCAGCCCGACCAGGTAGTCTCTCTCTGGGTAGAGCAACCCGGTCAGGTAGTAGCTCTCTCTGGGTGGAGCAGCCCGACCAGGTAGTCTCTCTCTGGTTAGAGCAACCCGGCCAGGTAGTCGCTCTCTCTGGGTGGAGCAGCCCGACCAGGTAGTCGCTCTCTCTAGGTGGAGCAGCCCGGCCAGGTAGTCGCTCTCTCTAGGTGGAGCAGCCCGACCAGGTAGTCTCTCTCTGGGTAGAGCAACCCGGCCAGGTAGTCGCTCTCTCTGGGGGGAGCAGCCTGACTAGGTAGTCTCTCTCTGGACAGAGCAACCCGGCCAGGTAGTCGCTCTCTCTGGGTGGAGCAGCCCGACCAGGTAGTCGATCTCTCAAGATGGAGCAGCCCGGCGAGGTAGTCGCTCTCTCTAGGTGGAGCAGCCCGACCAGGTAGTCTCTCTCTGGGTAGAGCATCCCGGCCAGATAGTCGCTCTCTCTGGGTGGAAGCAGCCCGACCAGGTAGTCTCTCTCTGGGTGGAGCAGCCCGGCCAGGTAGTTCTTCTCTCCTAAGTTTTTGTGGGTGAAAGATGTCGTGGACAAATAATTGACAACACGATTTCTTTAACAGAACAGCGTGAGCGCGCTCATTGCTGCTGATTATGGGCAAGACGTTAGCTAAAAAATCTTTGACTCAGAGAGAGAGAGAGAGAGAGAGACAGACACAGTGTGTGTGTGTGTGAGAGAGAGAGAGAGAGAGAGAGTTACACACTATCTCTCTCTCTCTGTCATGCTTCGTAGTCCCGTAGCCACTTCGTTCTTAGTAAGAGAATAGGCTATCCATATAGTGCCTTACTAACCTGAATTTCTTAGTAAGAGAATAGGCAATTCATATAGTGCCTTACGTGCCTTACTAACCTGAATTTTTTAGTAAGATTTAGGTCACTCGATCCTAAAGTTAAGAAAGTGGGAGATATAGGTGACTACATAGCAAACAACCACTATATAACCCCCAAGAAGGATATAATAATAAAATATAAATTCTAAACAGTTTTTATTTGTACACCGCCCTCATATTATTTTAAGTAGCTTTCTCGAAAAAAGAGGGGTTATAATTTTTCAACGACATCTTTCACCCACAAAAATTTAGACCCTACTGAAAAAAGGTTCACCACCAACTCAAGTTCCATCAACTCACGTTGGACAGCAGAAGATCGCCTAAAGATTTGTGTGTGAAAATCACGACAGGGACACGTACAGCGGCGACGCCGCATCAACCCGGCCAGGTAGTCGCTCTCTCTGGGTGGAGCAGCCCGACCAGGTAGTCGCTCTCTCTAGGTGGAGCAGCCCGACCAGGTAGTCGCTCTCTCTAGGTGGAGCAGCCCAACCAGGTAGTCTCTCTCTGGGTAGAGCAACCCGGCCAGGTAGTCGCTCTCTCTGGGTGGAACAGCCCGTCCAGGTAGTCGCTCCCTCTAGGTGGAGTAGCCCGACCAGGTAGTCACTCTCTCTAGGTGGAGCAGCCCGACCAGGTAGTCGCTCTCTCTAAGTGGAGCAGCCCGACCAGGTATAGTCTCTCTCTGGGTAGAGCAGCCCGACCAAGTAGTCGCTCTCTCTAGGTGGAGCAGCCCGACCAGGTAGTCGCTCTCTCTAGGTGGAGCAGCCCGACCAGGTAGTCGCTCTCTCTGGGTAGAGCAGCCCGACCAGGTAGTCGCTCTCTCTAGGTGGAGCAGCCCGACCAGGTAGTCGCTCTCTCTAGGTGGAGCAGCCCGACCAGGTAGTCGCTCTCTAGGTGGAGCAGCCCGACCAGGTAGTCTCTCTCTGGGTAGAGCAACCCGGTCAGGTAGTAGCTCTCTCTGGGTGGAGCAGCCCGACCAGGTAGTCTCTCTCTGGTTAGAGCAACCCGGCCAGGTAGTCGCTCTCTCTGGGTGGAGCAGCCCGACCAGGTAGTCGCTCTCTCTAGGTGGAGCAGCCCGGCCAGGTAGTCGCTCTCTCTAGGTGGAGCAGCCCGACCAGGTAGTCTCTCTCGGGGTAGAGCAACCCGGCCAGATAGTCGCTCTCTCTGGGTGGAGCAGGCCGACCAGGTAGTCTCTCTCTGGGTGGAGCAGCCCAGCCAGGTAGTTACTTATCTCCAAAAATTTTGTGGGTGAAAGATGTCATGGACAAATAATTGACAACACGATTTCTTTAACAGGACAGCGTGAGCGCGCTCATAGCTGCTGATTATGGGCAAGACGTTAGCTAAAAAATCTTTGACTCAGAGAGAGAGAGAGAGAGAGACAGACACGTGTGTGTGTGTGTGTGAGAGAGAGACAGACACGTGTGTGTGTGTGTGTGTGAGAGAGAGAGAGAGTGTATGTAACTCTCTCTCTCTCTCTGTCATGCTTCGGTAAACGACGCAGTAAACGACGCAGGCCCTCGGAAAACGACGCGGTAAACGACACAGGGCCTCGGAAAACGAAAAATAATTGGTCAATAAACACACAAATAAATGAAAATTGTTTTATTTCCCCCACTCTCCCAGAACGTCATCTTGCAACTGGCCTGTCCGTAGCACTAACGTTAGGGAACAGTGTGAATAGAGACTTCAATTATTGGCTCTCAGGACAAAATTGGCAGAAATAGGACTAGCATTACCAGAACTTTGCATTAGGAGTAGTTTTTTTTATGCTGATTTCAGAAATGCACCTAGAAATTGGATTAATCTTCAGAGAAAGGTAATATGGCCCACTGTATCATGGACAAGCCTCAAATTCTATCCTAATGCATAGTTCTGGTAATGCTAGCCCTATTTCTGCCAGTTTTGCCTTGTGGGTCAATGTTATATTTTTATTTTTTTTAAAAGACCTCCGTCTACGTATTGTGAAAAACCTGTTATCCTCCGGCAAATTGTGGGGTTGAGTGAGTGAAGGGGGGGACAGTGAATGAAGGAGGATGCATGTTTTTCATAATACGTGTTGCTATCCCCAAACGTGCGAGCAACTGTGGCTTTCAACCATCCGACACATCCCCTTTTATGTATGTGCATCACACATGTTACATTCAAATAAAGTTTATGTTTTGTTTTACCCTACTGTGGAAAGACTACGGATACACCACTCCTGCCCGGGCCTCACACAGTGGCATGACCCAGTCCTGTCGAATTGAGCTCATGACGCTGGTGGCATTGCCCCGGAGGATAGCCATCCCTAGTCTTTGCTTGAGCCAGAGGGTTTCCCGGGGTTCTCCTGAAACTTCTCTGATTTTACGGCCTATTTCATTCACCATCTTAAGGGTGGTAGGGCCGAAGACTCCTGAAGTTTCGAATGCCAGGGGCTCGAACTGATGATTTCTGGCGATGGCTTGATATTTTTCTCGCTTTTTATTTTCTGCTATCCGGGCGGCTTCACCTGCTTCGTCGGCGTTTCTGGCAATGTTGGTTGTGGAGAAAGTGTCAACACATGTGGCATCCCACACGAGGCACCGGCCATTCTTGTAAGGGAAAGTGGTCATCCAATCTGGCCGTTTGCCGTCTTCTCTGTGAAGTCCATGTGGTTCGAGGATTGATGCACGGTTAGCACTCTGCAGGGCCCGTTTTATGACATCATTTAGTGCAGAGTGTCTTGGCAGGCGGCCTGTGTTGTAATTACATGACAAGGCATGGTGACCTTGAGCATCCATCCACCCACCACACTTGCAAGTGTGTGGGTGACAAACCGCCGCACCCACTCTGAGCGCGATGGCAACCCGGATCGCTTCAGCATCCAAGTGAGTTCCAAGAGGTGCGATGGGGATGGCGTGTAACCACAAGCCACTCTCCGAACGGGCGGCTGCCTGGAGGCGTGCTTTTGCAACCTGGTCTGCATTTGTTAGGAGATTTTCTTGAGTTTTCTTCGCCGAGATGGTATCCCATGCTTTCTGCTTGCTCCTGGAGGTACCCTGAGGCTCCTCCTCTACTCCTGTACTTCCCTTCCAGGTGTTAATCGCTGCTGTTACGTCCCCATTAAGTGTCGTTCAGGGTTGAGAAGAAAGGATGGACAATACGAGGTCGTTGGTCGCGATGAGGGAAGAGATAAAGGCTGGGGAGGCAATATCCGAGGCTCTCCGTATGCCCAAGCCCCCGAGGCGGACAGGAAGGGTGGCTTGTGTCCAGGCCCGTTCTTTAAATTCCACGTTGGTGATGCTGGTCACTGCTTCTCGGATTATGCTGTCTAATTCTTGGAGGCCACCATTGTTCGTGTAAGTCATCGATGTGCGCAGGAGGTATTGGAGTTTTGGGATGGAGAAACAGTTCTTGAGCAGGGCCAGAGCTGAGTGGGCATCGATGTGTATCAGGCGACTCACGAGACGTTGAAGCTCCTCCTTTTTAACTTGAAGTGCTGGTGGGATTGCTGCCAGAGTTAGTGGGGAACCTAATAGGGTTTGCTGGTGCTCCTGAAGGATCTTTACATCTGGCAATATGTTTCGAAACAGGGCCTGAGTCTCTTCTCCTTGTTCACGTGTGTGGTTGAGGAGGACAAGTTCACATTTGGTGTCATTTATCACTAGCCCGGCCTGGCCGAGGTCAGTTACTATGTTATTTAGGTCGGTTAGAACGTTCTCTACTGACCCACCCAAGGTTGCATCGTCCAGGTACCATACATTCAGTTCTGACCTTACTTTGTTAGCTGCTGCATCCACCCCTATTGAGAAAAGAGCAGGACCACCTGGATCTCCCTGCTGTAACCCGGTCACTGATGGGATTACCGTCTCCCCAAAAATCAGGATTGAAGGTTTGGAATAAGCCTGCCAAAGTAGGGGGTACAGAGTGGGGATGTGTTCTTGAGCTGCATGGAGGAAGACATCCCTGTGAATGCTGTTGAATGCGTTCCGCATGTCAATCTTTAGAAGCACTCGTTTTTCTTGGGCTTGGCTGAGGTAGGTGCGGGTTGCGTGTACAGCAGCTTCACACCCCCCTGGAGTTCCAAAACCTAGTTGAACTGGTCTTATGTGTTGACCTAGGCCATTCGAGAGTGGTTTCAAACCCACCTTTGTGGCAAGGCGGCGGAAGGTGTTCCCTACTGCTATTGGGCGCACACCGCCATCTTTTTTGCCAGTGCACAGAGTGATGCCCCAAAAAATAGGGGTGTGGCACAGTCGGGTACTTCCCCTCTTAAAACCATGTTGATGAATTTGGTGAGGGTTTCCAAGAGTGCCTCCCCAGCAGCTCCTGATCCCTGACCCAAGAGGCCTTTGAGGTGGGCGGGTCGGATACCATCTGGGCCCGCGGCTGAGCCTGCTGGGAATGAAGTCACTGCGGCAACCACCTGCTCCTTCGTGACAACTAAAGGTTGGCGCATCTGGTCATTTGGGGCAGGGGGGAGGTTTAGGTCCCTAGGTGTAGGTGGGTGCTTTTCTTGTAGGGCTTCAACAACTTCGGTGCCTTGACCAGCAAAACCTTCTGAAGAGGACAACAGTCTAACGGCCCCTTTGATGTCACAATCCGCCAGCTTCGCCGCGACCCTCTTACGTAGCTGTTCAGCCTCTTCCTCTTCCTTGTCCTGGTGCTTCTGGGCCCTGTTTGGTTGCTGTTCGGGGGGTTCCACCAGTTTGTTTCCATCCATATACTGTGTTACTTGACGTTTCACTCTGGTGGCTAGTGAAACCTGAAGATGGTCTTGTATGTTGGTTCTGGGTGATTTTCGGAGGGCCCCATAGGAGAAACCCAGGAGCCGTGCCCATGCGAGGGGTGTCTTGAGCTGTAGGGCCTGCTTTATGATGGTTGTAATGGCCTCCGCCACTTGGATTCTGGCTCCTTTAGGTACCCGGGCAAAGACCTGGATCCGCGCTTTCCAGTTGGTCACAAGTTGGGTCAAGTTGGCGACCGGTGTTGCCGGTGTTGTCCCGGTTGGCTCTGCAGTGGGCCCTGGGCATGCGAGACATTTCCAGTTTGGTTGTTCTCCTGATGTTTTCTTTGTCAGCTTAGCACAAGATAAATGAATAGATCTAAGACAGCCGGAACATTTTCGCGAATTCTTTCTTGCATTGGTTGTTCCGCACTTAAAACACTTAGTATCTGCTAGGCCATAGTCTTCCAAGATTATCCGTTCCTCTGCCTCTACCAAGCCGTCCTCCTGATCTTCCCGTGGTGCTTCCATCTCTACCATGTCTCCCTTGTTTCAGAAACCCCGGGAAATCTCTCCTGGCACATATCTAGATTATTGCTGTTGTTATTAATGTATAATTGGCTGGATGCATAAAAAATCACTTATCATAGTCAACCATTCTGATGGGATATGTAAAAAAAAAAAAAAAAAAAAAAAAAAAAAATCGCATATCATAGTCAACCTTTCTGATGGGCAATTGGCCTGCTTCTCCTAAAGCTAAGTGGTTAAATGTATAAATCCTCGGCATTGGGCACCGGTACAACTAAAAGATCTAACTGATTGAAAGGAAGCACGCCAATTATATCCTATGATTACTTACACTGGCGACGCCACCCTGATGTTGAGTATTAATAAATGCTTAGGATATTAATAATGCTGTCAACATCAAGATAGGGAGAGAGCCAGAGAGTGAGCGAGAGCCAGGATCCGAGTGGGTAACCGAATCTAGGGCAGCAGTTATGGAAAAATGCTTAAATTGTACAAAATGTTAAGAGAGAGAGAGAGAGAGAGAGAGAGGGAGAGAGAGCAGGGGCGGGGGCGAGGGAGAAAGAAAGGGAGCTGGAGAGGGGGCTGGCCTGGTTGGGTATGAAAGATGTTAGAGAAAAACAATTAACTAAAATGATAAAAAGCGATCTGAAGTTATAGAAAACCAAAAAAATAATAACAGTGAGACGGTTAAGTGCGGTGATTGAAAGTGGATGGAAAGATGTTAAGGATAAAAAGGAGAGAGAGAGAGAGAGAGAGAGAGAGAGAGAGAGAGAGAGAGAGAGAGAGAGAGAGAGAGAGAGAGAGAGAGAGAGATAAATGAAAATGGACCTTGTAGCAAGTATTTCCTAAATGGTTAGAGAGAGGGAAATGAAAATGGACCTTAAAGCAAGTACTTCATAATGGTTAGAATTGTTTGAGAAGTTGAAAGACCGAGGGTCAGGTCCTTGGGGTAGATGGAAGATGAGGCCTATGGTGGGGAACCATAAGGGTGAAACTGCCTGCCCTATAAACGGTTACTTCACTCACCTTGTGGTTACTGCTGGAGGTTTATGGTGCCTGGGCAGGGCTGGGCTAGTGCCTGACGGCTCCTTGTCCCTTCACTGATACTGGTAATAACACTCACAAGATTAAACTAAATATGCTTTGTGGGCGATGTTTAAACAAGAAACCACGTTCTGTTTACTATGTGCCGAAACACCGTATCATCGCCGATCTTCTGATACGTATATGGGTCACTTAGCCCCACGATACCCCTCCGAAAATCCCCTCTTTTGAGGAGCTCAACCCGTGTGCTCTCACTGTGCTCTCACTCACTCAATCTTATATTACATCCTGCTACCTCAGACAGCTTCCTAGGCAAAATGTCCCCTATAGTGGGGCAGATAACTGGAATAATCGTTCATTTCTGGAAACAAGCACCAAAATTGCCACACATACTCCTTGGGGATTGCTCTTTTGATAAAACCCGTTAGCCACCTAAAAATTCAAGATGGAGGCCATTTTTCAAGATGGCCGCCATTGAATATACAGAAACATTGCATTTCGCAATAAAATCGCAAAGAATTGTCCTATTTGAATGATCTTGGTGTCAAATCATACATTTTTCACTATGTAGAATCCGAATTTGGAACCATGGACTTACTCACTAGCTTCCTTGTACCATAATATCAGTCCCGGAATCATAATTAGGGTAAAAAGTGCCCATATCATAGGCACCATCAGTCCGATATATTATTGGATGTATATGTAGGCAGTAGGCCTATACTTGTTTGTCACATATTGTCTTGCTGCCTGGATGAGTATACTACAACGCTTCGCTTCTAAACCTCGCATCTGCAGCTGCACAGTGCCCTGCAGGTCAGACCAAAGCAGTAGCATTTGTATCGACCGCAGCATTCCGACTTGCATCCATACTTGGTCAGCTGCTGGCAACTCTCTGCAATGGATGGGAGCTCTGTCCAAACGATCTGCCACAGATCTCCTTTCTTGGTCCAGCCCCAGTTGGCAGGAGTCTGCGTTTCTGGTTGACGTACTGTTGACTGACTCCAGATGCAGCTCGCCCGGTAGGCAGCATGCTTCACATGCTGCTTCAGTGCTGCTCGGGTTGGAGGAATGGCTTCGTACGGCCTCTGCTTCCGAGCAAACATGTCCAACCTCGCATCATCGACACCTTCAGCTGTGCTGGATCTGTCGTACATCATGACCACGAACTTCTCCAAGGTCTCCAGGTCTTCATCATCAACTACCGGTGGGTTCTAGCTGAGTTTGCTGAAGACACCAGAAGCCTCATCACAAACATCCCAGGTTTGCCAAGCAGACTTCTTCCCTTTGCCACGGAATGCTGAAACGACATCGCAGCCAGTGAAGGCATGGAAGAAGAGCATCCCTTTGCTCTTTTCTGCAAGAGTACAACACAAGTCATGTACAGGAACCCACCTCAGGTTCTGTCCTTGGCCAAAGGCAACCCACAACTGCTGCAGACCTAGCTCCTGAAGTGCCTGCAGAACACTGACTGCGATGACGACAACATCTGTGTCGCTGGCTTTGACCATGATGACTTTGCTGCCTGCTTCTGTTGCATGCCTGGCATGCACAAAGATCCGCGTGTCAGCTTCTTCATGACTGCACGGTGCCACCCCAGCCAGATTGATAGTGCGGTTGCTGACAGCATCTTCCTTGGTCACAATGACCACATTTGGTGTGTGTGGCCACATGTGCAATCTTATCAGCCAGAAAGTTGAACAGCTTGGCTTTGTTGTCATTTTCTCTCAGGAAGTTTCGCCAGTTTGAGGGAATTTTGCCCTTCCCTGTCACTCTGCGTCTCACCCCACGTCCTCGCTTTGATCTAGTTTCAGCTTTCAGACTAAATGGCCGGTAGACATCAAACACAATGTCTGTTCTATTGTACTTGGTAGAGTATGCTTGTATTCTAGGAAGGACATCGAGCATTGCGTACTCTTCGAACGTCTTTGAACTCCGTTGGGGCAGACTGTTCACCAACGCTGCACCATCAATGATGATGGTGTCGGCGTCTGGCTCTGCCTCAGGGGTTGTAACTTGGCTCTGAAGAATGGTAGTGAGGTGGGATTTCTGACAGGTGTGGAGCTTTCCACCATCACTGAGGGCAGCAGGATGTGACTGGTTCTCATGATGGAAGAACTCCTTCAAGTCACACTCTCTGCTCTGGCATGATATGAACAGCTTGGAGAACAGTTGACAGTCTTCCTTCAGCACTTTTTGCTTTGAAGAGTCAACAGAGGCTGGTACCTGTTGGAAAAAGTCAACCCTGTTCTTCTTGATTGGTTCATAGAAGGTGGATTCTTCTTCCCCTTCCAGTCCCTTCATCAGTCCAGGCCTCAGCAGACTGGTGTCTGGGTGTGTCACACCACTCTGGGGAGGAGAGGGTTTCTTCTTGGTGAAGAAGGCGGGCCGGACATTGGTGAAGGAGTCTGGAAGTTCTGGAACTGTCTTCACTTTCTCCTCTCCGAACTTCAGCTGTCCACGCTCTTCACCTTTGTCTTCTTTGGTTGGGTGCTGGAAAACAGAGACACTGGTTCCATAGAAAGAAGTGGTTGCTGTCGTTGCAATGGGATTGTGGTCTATGTTGTCCATGGCTGATGTGGTGAACAGCCCTTTTCGCAGAACTGGTGGACAGACCACTCCATCCTCCACGTACTTGCTGACTGTTGCATCTCCCAGCTGTGCAGATATCTGTAGCACCCTGTCGTATGAAATGCTGATGCCATGCTCGTTAAGCATTTCCACCAACTTTCTCTTTCTGGTCTTTGTGTAGACGGACATCCCCATGTAAACAGGGAATGGGGTCTCTCTGTCTTTGGAGTGTCTGTGAGTTGCTGCTCCTTCTTTGTACCTTGCGTAGCAGTTGTAATGAAGCAGCTGAGCAATTGCTAGATCTGTCTTTGATGCGCCAAACCTCAGTTGAGATTTGATGTCTGCTCCGTGTTCAAGCATGGCCACAAACTGAAGAAGAGTGAGTGGAATGGCCTGCTCGATGCACCCCTCATGGAAGGTTCCATCAAATGTGGACTTGTGGTCCAGCATATGTCTTCGCAAGATGTTAGCTGCTTTGCCCAGGATAATAGCTTCACTATAATAGTCAGAGGCTTCTGACAAGACAAAGCCCACATCTTTCTGGAAAGTCAGAAGAACACCCCTTCCCTGCTTGTGCACTTCCAACTCAGGTATTTCTGACAGCAGTTTTTCCTTCAGTCTTGTGGAGTTGACAGCAGGTGCATCAACACCCAGCTGTTCCAGGCGCTGGGCATACAGGTGAACTATGTCTGCAAGTCGGAAGACTGCAGGACCCTCGCCAGATCTGGTGGTCTCCACTAGATATGTGACTAGCTCTGAGAATGCCTGTGGGTGGGCATCCTCTTCGGGTGCACGTTCCTGGTCCAGTCTCTTGGTGGTTCTGAGGTACGTCCTCTCTCTATTGTACAAGTCTGTCAAGCATGCAAAATGGTATTTGAGCTCCTGTGCAATAGCATCTCCACCGCTGAGTCTTGCAAGAAGTTTTCCGTCATTTAAAGTTTGAGCACATTCATTAAGTCTGTTATTGAGGTTCATCGTCATAACTTGTCTGAGTTCAGAGGATGGGGCTTCTTTGTCACATATGAAACACGTTTATCCTTCAAGGCTGGTTCTACGCAGCTTGGTCTGGCATTCTACTGGCTGAGCACTCTCTGCTCTTCTTTTTCTGGCTCTCTCCAGTTTCGTGTTGTTGAACATAAGGCGACAACTTTGGTGATACTGGGCCTTGTTCCTCCTCAGAGTTTCTTCAATGCCACCACCATCATCAAGTCTGGCTGGATCCAGAACAATAGGCATCTCATTAATTGTGTGAAAGAGGGGAATAGTAGTCGCAATCATAGTGTAGCCATCATGTTCTTGTGGTTGTTGTGCACGTGGTGACTTGAGCTCTTCACTCTTCTTCTTCTGGCAAAGACAACACTTGCTCCAGTCAGTCCGGAATATAGACGGTCCTGGATCTGTATTTGCCATCTTGGTGAATACAGTATGATAATTATCTGTAAAACAGATATAATAGATAACAGATAATCACAGTATATAACAGATAATCACAGTATGATATAACACAGTATGTTATATGATAACAGATATAACAGGTAATCACAGTATGATAATTATCTGTATTCAGTGAATCAAGGCCGAGGGGTTATCCTTTTACCACCTTGATCACAATCATGCACAATAAGGTATGGGATACGACTAGGTTCGGGAATACAAATATATGACCTACACCTAGCCCGATCGTTCATCCAGTATCATTTAAGTCCCGTGCGATCTGTACACCATCCAGGTAACTACATGCAAAGCAATGTAAAGCCCCGTTACCCTGGGCTCGGCTCTCCCGCGCTGGCACACCCTGTCAATTCAGGCGCGGCTATCTAACTATACATCTATGTTAAACTACATGTAATCTACAGTAGCTAACTGATGCGGGGCTTATTAGACAGCATTTGGGACACTAAACTACTTATTTAGCTACACTAAACAAATTATTCAGCTGATACTGAACCCCATGCTGAGTTTCACAGCAGCGGTGCCACCAGTGTGCCCTGGCTGTGCGTTGACATCCGCTCTGTTGAGCTACTACTCTACACCTTCCGCTGCAAGTCTCTCAACGTCCCCCCCCCCCCCCACCGCATCGTGTCATGTCCAGTTTGGAAGCCTTGTACAGGAAGATGCTACACATACTAAACCTCTAACACGACTACGATATACACTACCATGCATTTTAGCCGAGTCAGACGTAACATGAACCTCTAATTTAGCAGAATATTAGGATTCCGGGACTGATATTATGGTACAAGGAAGCTAGTGAGTAAGTCCATGGTTCCAAATTCGGATTCTACATAGTGAAAAAATTATGATTTGACACCAAGATCATTCAAATAGGACAAGTCTTTGCGATTTTATTGCGAAATGCAATATTTCTGTATATTCAATGGGGGTTATCTTTAAAAATGGCCGCCATCTTGAATTTTTAGGTGGCTAACGGGTCTTATCAATAGAGCAATCCCCAAGGAGTATGTGTGCCAAATTTGGTGCTTGTTTCCGGAAATGAACGATTCTCCTGAAATTTGCAGTTATCTGCTCCACTAATAGCTTCTGAGCTGACGGTGTAGGAAAATCGTAATAACTCTACGGAGATGGCCCATCGTGTTACACTATGTCCCGGCCCCTGCGTCGTTTACCGAGACCATGCGTCATTTACTGCGTCGTTTACTGCGTCGCTTACTGCGTCGTTTACCGGGCCCTAAATTTTTCGAAAAGCGACTCTCCATCATTTCTCGATGACGGCTAGAGACTTCTCTGAAACTCTGGGACGAGGTGGTGATGGCCAAACAAAAAAATGCTGCTGAGAAGCGGGAAGGCAAGAGGGTGACGATAAGCCACATGTCTCTGGCTTCTTCCAAGGAAGAGGGGATGAGCCCTCTCACCTTTCTGTTCCGCAGGAGGACCCCTCCTTCAGACAACTTTGCTGTGTTGCAATCTGAAAATTCAAATGGCTACTCTCCCTCAATCGTATACCTAAGCTCATGCGTTTTTCGAGTCGTTTTTCCCGAGTCGTTTTCCCGAGTCGTTTTCCCAGTCGTTTACCGCGTCGTTTACCGGGGCCTAAATTTTTCGAAAAGCGACTCTCCATCATTTCTCGATAACGGCTAGGGAATTCTCTGATACTCTGGGATGAGGTGGTGATGGCCAACCAAAAAAATGCTGCTGAGAAGCGGGAAGGCAAGAGGGTGACGATAAGCCACATGTCTCTGGCTTCTTCCAAGGAAGAGGGATGAGCCCTCTCGCCTTTCTGTTCTGCAGGAGGACCCCTCCTTCAGACAACTTTGCTGTGTTGCAATCTGAAAATTCAAATGGCTACTCTCCCTCAATCGTATACCTAAGCTCATGCGTTTTTTGAGTCATTTTTCTCGAGTCGTTTTTTTCGAGTCGTTTTTCTCAAGTCGTTTTTCTCAAGTCGTTTTTCCCCGAGTCATTTTCTTCGAGTCGTTTTTCCCGAGTCGTTTTCCGGAGTAATTTTCCGATTTGTTTTCCCGAGTCGTTTTCCCAGTCGTTTACCGCGTCGTTTACCGGGGCCTAATTTTTTCGAAAAGCGACTCTCCATCATATCTCGATGACGGCTAGGGACTTCTCTGATACTCTGGGACGAGGTGGTGATGGCCAACCAAAAAAAAAGCTGCTGAGAAGCGGGAAGGCAAGAGGGTGACGATAAGACACATGTCTCTGGCTTCTTCCAAGGAAGAGGGGATGAGCCCTCTCGCCTTTCGGTTCCGCAGGAGGACCCCTCCTTCAGACAACTTTGCTGTGTTGCAATCTGAAAATTCAAATGGCTACTCTCCCTCAATCGTATACCTAAGCTCATGCGTTTTTCGAGTCGTTTTTCCCGAGTCGTTTTCCCGAGTCGTTTTCCCAGTCGTTTACCGCGTCGTTTACCGGGGCCTAAATTTTTCGAAAAGCGACTCTCCATCATTTCTCGATGAAGGCTAGGGACTTCTCTGATACTCTGGGATGAGGTGGTGATGGCCAACCAAAAAAATGCTGCTGAGAAGCGGGAAGGCAAGAGGGTGACGATAAGCCACATGTCTCTGGCTTCTTCCAAGGAAGAGGGATGAGCCCTCTCGTCTTTCTGTTCCGCAGGAGGACCCCTCCTTCAGACAACTTTGCTGTGTTGCAATCTGAAAATTCAAATAGCTACTCTCCCTCAATCGTGTACCTAAGCTCATGCGTTTTTCGAGTCGTTTTTCTCGAGTCGATTTTTTCGAGTCGTTTTTCTCAAGTCGTTTTTCCCGAGTCGTTTTTTTTTAGTCGTTTTTCCCGAGTCGTTTTCCGGAGTCATTTTCCGATTTGTTTTCCCAAGTCGTTTTCCCAGTCGTTTACCGCATCGTTTACCGGAGCCTAATTTTTTCGAAAAGCGACTCTCCATCATATCTCGATGACGGCTAGGGACTTCTCTGATACTCTGGGACGAGGTGGTGATGGCCAACCAAAAAAATGCTGCTGAGAAGCGGGAAGGCAAGAGGGTGACGATAAGCCACATGTCTCTGGCTTCTTCCAAGGAAGAGGGGATGAGCCCTCTCGCCTTTCTGTTCCGCAGGAGGACCCCTCCTTCAGACAACTTTGCTGTGTTGCAATCTGAAAATTCAAATGGCTACTCTCCCTCAATCGTATACCTAAGCTCATGCGTTTTTCGAGTCGTTTTTCTCGAGTCGTTTTTCCCCGAGTCGTTTTTTCGAGTCGTTTTTCTCGAGTCGTTTTTCCCGAGTCGGTTTTTTCGAGTCGTTTTTCCCGAGTCGTTTTCCGGAGTCGTTTTCCGATTCGTTTTCCCAAGTCGTTTTCCCAGTCGTTTACCGCGTCGTTTACCGGGGCCTAAATTTTTCGAAAAGCGACTCTCCATCATTATCTCGATGACGGCTAGGGACTTCTCTGATACTCTGGGACGAGGTGGTGATGGCCAACCAAAAAAATGCTGCTGAGAAGCGGGAAGGCAAGAGGGTGACGATAAGCCACATGTCTCTGGCTTCTTCCAAGGAAGAGGGGATGAGCCCTCTCGCCTTTCTGTTTTTTTCGAGTCGTTTTTCCAGAGTCGTTTTCCCGAGTCGTTTTCCGGAGTCGTTTTCCGATTCGTTTTCCCGAGTCGTTTTCCCAGTCGTTTACCGCGTCGTTTACCGGGGCCTAAATTTTTCGAAAAGCGACTCTCCATCATTTCGCGATGACGGCTAGGGACTTCTCTGATACTCTGGGATGAGGTGGTGATGGCCAACCATAAAAATGCTGCTGAGAAGCGGGAAGGCAAGAGGGTGACGATAAGCCACATGTCTCTGGCTTCTTCCAAGGAAGAGGGGATGAGCCCTCTCGCCTTTCGGTTCTGCAGGAGGACCCCTCCTTCAGACAACTTTGCTGGGTTGCAATCTGAAAATTCAAATGGCTACTCTCCCTCAATCGTATACCTAATCTCATGCGTTTTTCGAATCGTTTTTCTCGAGTCGTTTTTCCTGAGTCGTTTACCGCGTCGTTTACCGGGGCCTAAATTTTTCAGAAAGCGACTCTCCATCATTTCTCAAAAATATACCTGGAGTGAGTGGGTTCGAATCCTGGTGAGGATACCTCTTACCCAAAGGGAATGGTACAAATAGTAGAAAGAGTGATGTTGACACGAACCGAAGCACATATCGGACGGATGTAGTCCAACGCCGGGACATAGTGTAACACGGTGGGCCATCTCCGTAGAGTTATTACGATTTTCCTACACCGTCGGCTCAGAAGGGGTACTGCTTCGCATAATGCGTCGTATAGCTGGGTCATGCGTCGTTTACCGATGGCCTTTACGGCCATCCGAGAGATGGCCTGACATCGCTTTTCGATGGAAAAATAATTGACACCTCTATTTCTTTATCAGGACAGCGTGAGTTGATACTGTTGCTACTCGTAGCTGGTTTTACAGGTTTGCATCAGTCAGCCTGGAGCGTAATCGACTCTTTGCGAGGGTAAGTTTTGACAATTTCTGCTCGCAGCAGTAAGTGTTTCTGAACACATACATATTTCAGTGCATACCTCCTCAAAATGGAAAATCATCAGCGTGTATGTAACGTCTATAGAACTCGAGCAATGTGAGATCATTGTACCTAGCTTTTAGTTCATCGTCAGAGATGGTCACCTCCGGCTTGGTATTTTTCAAGCCCTTTCGCTAAATGCCTTGATTAGTTTCGCATATTCACTATCATAATCAGATGTTGTAGAAAGCTTTTCTGCTAGCAGTGGGAAAGTGCATAGTGTACATTTCGAGTTGCATTTTACATAGCTATATTTTAGCTTCAAGGGATTTCAAATTTGACAGCAGTGAGCTAAGAATCTGGTTGAGGCCGTGCAACTTAACGTTCAGTTCTGAGAGATACATGGTAATGTCACACAAGAATGCTAGATCACACAGCCACTTGCTATACTTCCACCAACCGACTTGACTCCTAAACTCAATTAATGTAATCCACAAATACATGTAGCAGTCCAGGGATTCGAACCAAGGATGCCCACACCAAAATTAAGTGCATTTATCCATTGCGCTACGAAGACAGTTTTCATGAATCGCATGACCCCTCCTTCTTTTGGAAAAGGGGACCGGGACCCTTCCTTATAATTCCACTAGACTATACCATTGGGAATAGAGGTCCTGTTGTCCAGGTGAGCGAGCTGTATCTATCTTATGTGTAAACAATGGAGATCTATGTGTACACAATGGAGATCTATGAGTACACAATGGAGATATATGTGTAAACAATGGAAATATATGTGTAAACACAGGAGAAAAATAAAAGGTTAACTTCAAAATGTTGTTTTGTTCATTACTTAATCTAACAGTTTTGCTTTTTTTCTAGGGGATGCTCCCTGTATCATTATTGCAATTTCTGTCAGCAATGTCTTCTTCTTGAATGATGATCCGGTGTCTATCAACTTCGAATATTCGTCAGCTAGCGACTTTGGTTCCCAAAACATTTCAGGGTATACGAAGTTATCTAACACACATGGTCCCTTTTCCTTCTTCTGGATACAAATAGATCAGAGTCTGTTGTGATACCCACACTTTCACACTCCAGATCATCACCTTTATAATTATTAATAACAGAGGTGGGCAGGTGCGCGCCATTTGGCGCTCTGCGCTCTGCGATCCGGTGCGCATTACCAATATAGAGGAGCGCGGAGCGAGGAGCGGCAAAATTCTGAAACCGGAGTGCAGGCGGGGAGCGCAGCTAGAAATTCGCGCTCCTTTCTGGCGCTCCGGAGGCGATTTTTCCTGTCAACAACAGGTACAAGAACGTCATTATCGTGTACAGTCATCGTACCGTTCGTACGGTGTTACCCACGGTGTTAGTGAACTGTGATACAGTGATACTATGATAGTGACAGACTGACAGTGTTACAGTTGTTAACTTGTTATTTTTTTTTTTTTTTTTTTTGCTAACGCAAAGTAAACCTTATGGGCAAGTTACAGCTTACGAAGGGGCCTAAGGGTAAGCCTGGTAGTGGTATAGCCCGAGCCTGTCTGACTGTCTGAGTGTCTGTGGACAGCTTGGACGGGTCCAATAATCATAATATAATCAATTAATCATATCATATTAAATTATTAATGTTATTATGATATTAAATTATTATTCATTTAATCATGTAATCAACTAAATAGTAAATACTAATCAATGTAATCATGTTGTATTGTTGTTATTGTATTGTTAGGCTTGTTAGAATGTTAGCTTGATAGTTTAACTGTTTAAGTTTCTCAGTTTGGACAGTTTCTGTAATTCTTTATGTCATATCATAGATATCAATGGACAGTCACAATGTCACAAACTCACATTGATATCAATCATATCATATTATTGACATTTGATTCATTGATATGACATAAAGAATAACAGAAACTGAGAAAGTGAGAAACTTAAACAGTTAAACTTCAGAAAGACACCATGACTTGAGTTTTTTTAATGTTTTGGAATTCTTGGAATTTAGTGAAGTGAAAGACAAAGGACAAAGTGAAGGACAAAGGTAAATAATTAAATAACTTCTAGAAGCTGTTTTGTTTGTTTTGTTTTTTATATACCTATTTTTGGGAGCGTGGAGCGCAGGAGCGCGGAGCGGGAAGCGCATCGGATCTGCTGACAAAAGGAGCG
The DNA here is from genome assembly GCA_032716605.1 of Paralithodes platypus. Taxonomy (NCBI): domain Eukaryota; kingdom Metazoa; phylum Arthropoda; class Malacostraca; order Decapoda; family Lithodidae; genus Paralithodes; species Paralithodes platypus. Next base: position 11,230,750 of record CM064481.1, read on the forward strand.
CGTGAGCGCTGCCGCATTACCTTATGTCTGATGAGCGCGGAGCGCTGCCGCATTACCGGTCCCACCGGAGCGCGCCCACCTCTGATTAATAAGACAGTCATCTTCATCTTAACAAGTGGATTGACTATAATAGCCTTCATAACAGTTTAGGAAAAAATGTACCAATATATGATGGCAATAGGGTCGCCAAAGGGTTATTGCATTCTATTTCCTACCTTACCTCAAATAACCCTGTAAGGCCATATGCCCGCTAAAGGAATAAGTCATCAACATTGACAAAATCACTCTCCTCTCCCAAGTCCAATTCACTAAAGGGGTTATATAGGCTACCTTTATCTGGATCAGAGTATAACTCTGTTCCGGAACTGGGATCATCAGAGTCTGTTCCGGATCTGGAGTCATCAAAGTCTGTTCTGGAACTGGAGTCATCAGAGTCTGTTCCGAATCTGGAGTCATCAGAGTCTGTTCTGAATCTGGAGTCATCAGAGTCTGTTCCAGAACTGGGATCATCAGAGTCTGTTCCAGAACTGGGATCATCAGAGTCACCGCCTCAGTTACTAAGAATATTGGTACCCACAACTTCACAGTCATTATCATCAAATTTGTTACCATCATTAATAATACATTCATTATCTTCACCTGTATCATCTATAATAATACATTCATTATCTTCACCTGTATAATCTATAATAACACAATCATCTTCATGGTCTTCTTTATCCTCAGCTTTATCTTCATCTAAGCAAGATGAATGATTATAATACCCTTCATCTGCACTCATACACTCACTGGTGTCTTTTTCAACTATGTCTTCATCTCCATCTGGGGGGTCAAAAAAAATAATGGATAAAGGATCACTCGGCGGGAAATAAAATTCATCCTCTTCGTCTTTCCCCGGCCCCTCCTTTTTGGCCTCCCATTCGTCTTTCCCCGACCCCTCCTTTTCGGCCTCCCATTCGTCCTCCCATTCGTCCTCCCCCGCTGTCTCCTCAGTTTCGTCCTGGTCTTCCTCTTTGGCTAACTCCTTGGCCTCTTCTTCGTCTTCGTCTTCGTCTTCTTCTTCCTCTTCCTGTTCGTCCATCCCCGACCCCTCCTTTTCGGCCTCCCGTTCGTCCATCCCCGACCCCTCCTTTTTGGCTTCCCGTTCGTCCATCCCCGACCCCTCCTTTTCGGCTTCCCATTCGTCCATCCCCGACCCCTCCTTTTCGGCTTCCCATTCGTCCTTCCCCGACCCCTCCTTTTCGGCCTCCCATTCGTCCTCCCCCGCGGTCTCCTCGGTTTCGTCCTGGTCTTCCTCTTTGGCTAACTCCTTGGCCTCTTCTTTGTCTTCGTCTTCTTCTTCCTCTTCGGAAGTCTCGTTTTCTAAAAAGAGAGAACAAAAAACGATCATTAGTCGGCCGATGACAGTAAATATCTATACCAAAACACAAACACACTAAATATCTATACAGAAAGATGAACAATTATGTGCTCTACATGTTTATTTAACAAACAAAATAGGGAATGATTAATGGACACATGAAACAGATTATTAATTGTGTTTTAAAAAGTATAACACATGTTGATGAGGAGTTAATTCATTGGTATTATTATTAAATATATAAAAAAAGGATGAATATTAAATATTTATAAACAAAGGGTAAATAAGGCTTACCGCAGGTGAATTCCTCATCATCATTTCCACTTTTTGTTCTAGCCTGATGCATTTCATAAGTTTTCATTTTATCAAAAATGAAACTCATGGGCTCCTCCCTTACCTTATGTTTTCTTAACTGAATGCTGGTGAATTTTGTGATTATTTTATTTCCTAGCAATGATAAGTACCTCAGCAAATGTTCAGTCAGCATATTTAATTTGAAAAGTTCCTGGGGGTCTATCTGGGCCATTGCTACAATGGCCGATAGTCTTAATGCATAGTTCATATCTTGTAATGACACTTGTTCTTTGAGTGGCCAGGATTTGCCTTTTTTGGGCGGTCCTCGCTCACTGTCCAAGGAAGTCCTTCTTCTCTTTGAATCGCAGCTATGACTCCCGTCACTGACCCGCTCCCTTTTACCGCGTCCTCCATTGCGATGCATCATAGATTGAGGTGGTGGAGGTAGTGGAGGGGTAAACAATGATGGTGATGGAGAAAATGATGATCGCTGCAGTGGCCAAAGCCGGGTTAGTGGTGGTAGACGCCTTTCAGATGCAATTTCTGAAGAAAAAAAATTGAATCAATATTTTTGTTTAGTCTTTATGAGGTAGAGTAAATTAAAACAAGGTCACACTTTGCCCGCCAATATTGCACTGCTCACATATCACCCAAATTAAAATGTAACATTTGCAAACAAAGTCAAACCAAAACTGGGACAAAGACAATACAAAGTCAAAACAAAATATCAAAATCGCTATGTGGAAACAACGCTTACTAAAATAAAATTTATGAAATGAAAGAACACAATCCACCACATAGGGTGTACATTACTACATGAGCAAGTTAATCTGGTTCCCAAGCAAACTAATTAAACACATAACAACGCACTATCGTCACGTTCAGGGAATTAGTCAATTTGGGAAGTCCGGGACATTCTGGCAAATATTACTAAACTCTGCATGAATAAAAGAAACTACAATTAGTGTTAAAATGTTCATTTAAAATCAAATTTGCAACATGACAAGACATTTTATCATTATCTGAAAGATTTCCTAAAACATTATTATAATAATTACAAATAATAGAATCAACAGGTCGTTCATATGAATACACTATTAATGGTTTGAAATCTTTACAACCATCTGGTAACATGGACTTGACTTTCTTTGAATTAATAAGACTATTAACATTAATTTTGTCTAAAATTTTAGAGGAATAATTTAAAGTGGATATAACTTTATCTTAAATAGGGTTATCTTTGGATTTCTTAGAATTAGCTCTAATATATCCCATAAAAGCAAAGACAATATAGAAGATAGAAACCGGGCAAACAACATACCTTAGAGTAGACACTAGAGGTGGAGGTCCTCAACGGCTAGATTAATTTGCAAGAATGGTGGGTTGGTGGTCTTCTTCCACCGGGCTAATATAGTGGGGATGCCAAACCTCCGACACTAATTGTCCAAAGCCCTGTGGTCCAAGTCCCTGGGTTGTTGGTTGGCTGGCCGGTAGTCCACGTCAGGAGCGGGCGGTGAGCGGTACTACCACTCGTCGGGTAAAGGTGAGCAGGGTAGCACTATCACAGGGGCAGCAACACAGACAACACGGGGCAGCAAGCACACAGCATAAATGCGGTGGTGGCTGTGATTCTGACCTGGGCAGAAAACACAAGGCAGAAGGGCAGATCACACAGGTTTCGTCGGCGGCAGCGATCGTGTTGTGATGATAGGTGGCGGACCAGCTCAGAAGTGGAGCTCTTTACGGTGCAGATACGTCTGTTTCAGCTGCGGTCGTGCTGTGGTGAGAGGTGGCGGACCAGCACAGGAGATGAGGATCTCTTTACGGTGCAGTTACGTCTGTGGGTGCTCCTATGATCCAAGCAGCTTATATACCCACAGGCCACGCCCATTCTAGCTGACTGCCACACACACACACACACACACACACACACAACTTCCGCCACCTACCTCCTCCGAGTCAGTCTGTCAGTCTCGGACAGGGGTCCGGATCTACCAGGGGTGGGTGCCGAGCATACCCCCAAATGGGGGTCGAAAAGGGGGAGGGGGCGGAAATGGGGAGCCGTCTCCTTCCTATATAGTGAAGGCCGCCGTCTCCCTCTGCCCATCTTGGTGTGTGTGTGTGTGTTTAGGTGTTGTGTGTGTGTGTGTGTGTGTGTGTGCCTGGGTGGGTGGGTGGGTGTCGCGGGCCAGGAGGAGGAGGGACACGTGCCTGCCCTCTCTCTCTCTCCTCGGCCTCCTACCTCCGCGGCGCGCCTGCCTGCCTGCCTGCCTGGGCCAATTTCTCTTTTAATACATTTCGATACTAGGGGTCTAAGGTGATGTACCATAGGCAGAAATGGACCCCAGTCCATGCCCTACCCCCTTCAAATGTTGAGTGCCCTTCCTTGTTTTAATCCCCTCCCCTCACTCCCTGCCCTTCCTCTTACCCACAGTGAGCTGATTCAGGGGGGCGAGCATCCTCTATATACGATGGAGCCTTCCCTGCTCCATGCACCACCAGTTGCCTGCTTCGTTTCGTTCATTGCTCCGTTCACCACCAGTTGACTCGTTGTGTGCGCCGCTAACCTTCACCGCAGTCGTCGCTAATGGTAGGCCTACTTCGTATATATGGCCTGTTAACCCGTTCAGTACCAGGGACGTCCTTTTAATCGTCTTATGGTAAATATTAGACGAATATATGCAGTTAAGGAAGGACCTCTATCAATAATATGACTTAATTATTATGTTTTCTCCACTAACCAACTTTACTCATAAACTTGATTAATTAAATTAACAAACACATGTGGGAGTCCGGGGATTCGAACCTAGGATGCTCACACCGAAAATCAACACACTTATGCATTGCGCCACGAAAACAGTTAAAGGATGTTGCACAAGCCTACGATTTATTATGCAGTTTCGAATCCTGCATACCAATCTTAGCATGTATGGTTAATTTAGATAAGTGGAATGTATATTATTGATAATGAATAAGTATTAACCATATAGAAATATTTACCCTTTGATGAACTCAGCTGGTGATTGGAGGATGGCGGAAAATAGGCTAGATGACTTGAAGTGGTTAGTAAGGTAAACAGCGTATGAAAAGAGGCTACAATAGGCTAGGATAGGCTACATATTTACGTTAAGTTCGTGCTAATTAACAAAGATGATGATGTAGTGACTATATGGAATATGAGATGAAAGTGAAGCAAAAACACCTGGTGAAGTAAAGGAACTATAGGAAGAAGGTTTAGCGTGTGTAGCTGGGACGGAGGTTGGTTGGAGAGTGCGCGAGCGCGTTATGTTTGTCTCTGTCGTGACATACCGCGCACGCGCATAACATATGGAAAATGTATCCCATCCTTTTTACAATGAGATACTTATGAACAATCTTAAATAATACAAATATATATATATGGGAATTATAATCCTACAATACTTTCCCATATACAACTATAGAATAATATATTCTACCCAATCATGGAACGTTCGACCAAGGTTATGGAAGCGTTCAACTTAAGACTACGGAACGATACGTAACGCTACATCAACCCAGATTACGTAACATCGAGACTGTTCATACTAGTTTGAGTACACTAAGTATGGAAATATTCCCACCAACAGAAAATATACAAAATTTACATGATTAGATTTGCCCGGAGGCAATCTTATCCCGCCAAACTTGGGAGGATATCTGGGCTGCCTGTCGACGTGGGCGGCCGCCGGACGCGTCAACAGGCTGCGCCGAAGTAGAAGCCAGAGAAGGGACATCAATGGATAACTGATCCGAGGGGGTGTCCTTGCGATCGAGGTCACCCTCAAGAGGATATAGTCGGACTGTTGGCCGTGTGATTACTCCAGTCCTGGTGCAAACCTTTGCTACCCGAACCTTACCATCACGACCTGGTAACAACTCCTCTATCCGACCCAATTTCCATAATGCGCGCGGACCCTCCTCATGGATGGTTACCACGTCCCCTACCCTAGGCCAATGACCTTTTAATGGTGTTAGTTTATTCTTTTGCGCTTCCCTTAAAGTCACCAGATATTCGGTTGACCAGCGAGGCCAAATATCTCGCGATAATTTACGAATGTATCTGTAGCGGGCCGATATCACGTCCTTACTTATGTAGTCTGGATCTTCCATAGTATCCTCGTCATGCTCTTCAGGAATATCCCGCAGTCTGTATCCACGTACCAGTACTGAGGGTGTGATTGGGGTAAGGTCTTCCAAATCACCAGAAGCATAGTATAGAGGGCGATCATTTACGGTGGCTTCTATCTCCAAGAGTATGGTGTTGAGTTCCTCAATCAAGAGGAGAGCTCTACCCAACACCTTCTTCAGACCCGCCTTCACGATGCTCTCTCCCATATGGCGCCAAACCAAGGCGCTCTGGCGGGAATGAAACGCCATTCGCATTTTACATCCGCTAGGCAGGTCTGAATCTTAGGATTGTTGCTAACTTCTTTGAGATATGTAGATGCCCCTGTGAACGTCTTTGCATTGTCACTCAGCATGATATGCGGATATCCCTGTCGACTGCAGAATCTTCGGAAGGCATGTAGGAAGCTATCACAAGTGAGGTTGGTGACCAGTTCCAGGTGAATTGACCTGGTAACAGCACAGGTGAAAAGTATCATATACACCTTAAGATTGGGTGAATCTTTCACAGGGATTGCTCCACTGTAGTCAACTCCGGTAACTTTGTAAGGGTCACCTGGGGTGGTTCGCAGGTTTGGTAAGGGAGGAATTCCGACGGGATCATAATGTGTTCCCTGTACTCTTCTACACTTTAAGCATTTGCGAAGGACTTTCTTGACCACCTGCTTGATTCTAGGCACCCACCATCGTTGTCTTACATAGGTGACTATATGACCAACCCCATAATGACAACAGAGTCGGTGACACCTATCGATTATAAGATGGGTGAAGGGATGATTGGGGGGCAGTAGTATTGGATACTTACTTGCCTCGGAGAGGGCTGCCAATCGTAATCTGCCTCCGCAATGTATCAAGTCCCCCTTCAAGTGTAACCCCAACTGGTTGATCAGGTTATTCCTAGACTTTGTTCCCTTAACCAGTAATTTATATTCCTGCGTATATATTTCTTGTTGACAGAGCTTATGTAATAATTTATCTACAATTCTGATCTCCTTCACATTGAGGTAAGCACTACCTGTGGGCGGTGTGCCTTTAATTTTTGCTTTTACATTTTCTACAAATCGTATCACCCATGCTGTAACACGTTGTAACTTCTCATAGCTGCTGAATCTATCCCAGTCCCATAACCGTGTGTCTTCGTCAGGCACCAAGTCAATTACCGGTCAATTACAATAGCAGTGTGTTGCTCGCTCAAATCTATATTCTCTGGCCATTCGTTGGGATCATTAAGCCAGCATGGGCCATTCCACCACAACGCAGAAGATTTGAGAAATTTAGCAGAGACACCACGAGTAATGCAGTCACTTGGATTACCTTTGGTAGACACATACCAGAACTGTGTGGTTGGGAGCAGGGTACGAATTTCGTCGACACGGTTGGTGACCTACACTGGTAGCTTCTTTCGGCTATGTAACCAGTAAAGCGTAATTTGGCTGTCACTCCACATAACTGTCTCCGAGATATTTAGCAAATTTTTTAAAAGTTTCCTCTACAAAGTGAACGAGTCTAGCAGCCAACAGAACTGCAGTCAGCTCTAATTTTGGGATGGAAAGGGATTTGATTGGGGCGACTTTCGCCTTTGCCATGACTAGACGGCTGCCACTTGTGTCAACAAAGTATATGGCGGTGCCGTACGTGACCTTGCTAGCGTCTGAGAAGGCATGAATGGAAACAGGATGGTCCTTGACAACTCTCCGAGGAAAATTAAAACCCTTACAGAGACGAAGATCCGAAATAATGTCTTCCCACTCCTGAACCAGATCGCCAGTCAAAACCTAATCCCAACCTAATTTTATCCTCCATAATTGCTGAAGGAATAATCTTGATTTGATCGACACCGGTAGAACTATCCCCAAGGGGTCAAAAAGTTTAGCTGTCATACTCAAGCAGATTTGTTTTGTAATCTGCGAATATTGCGCGTACTGAACGCCGAATGAGAGGGTAACGGTATCCTCATACGACGATAGTGCTTGACGCTCAACCTGTGAGTATTCCTTAGGGGTTATCCCGATGTGATCTAATTCCCACAAAACTTTTAAGTCATTTTTGCATGGTGGAATATTACCAGTGGACAATCATGTATTCGTCCATTGGGTTTACTGCTACATTCAATACAGTAATTACTTTTGTGCTGGAGCTGGTAGGTTGTGCCACATATGAACCACTGATGGCGTACCCGTACTTGGTAGGAAGCAGAATTAGGCTACCTGACCTTTTATACCCAGGTCGCATTATATTGTAGTAGTGATCCGCACCAATAAGCAGCTCCAGCTGATCTGTGTCCGTTGTGTGAGGATCGGCTAATTGTATGCCTTTACTTTGTAAACTAACCAGTTTAGACTTTAGGTTAAGTTCACCTTTATATTCTGGCAACTCATCAACCACTATTGCGTCTAGATGATGAAATTTACCTCTGTGTTTGTATTGCAGTGCCACAACATTATATTCCCTAGAGGCTTGTTTCCCGGTAAATCCGTGAAGACATAACTCCTCAGTTCCTTTAGAAATGTAGGAAAGGGAGGATAGAACAGAAGACTTCACAAAGGTCCTCTGAGAACATTGGTCAAGTAGCGATCTGATTTTAACACAATTATTATCCTTACCCTTTACCAGCAGCTGTACGGTGGGCAAGATTACTATATTTTTACATGGGCGGGTGCCCAACCCCGAAAGGGGTTGAAATAGGGGAGCTATCCCCCCGCCAAAGGCGGCTTTCTAGGGCCTTTCCTAGCTGATGCTGAGAGGATTGGGTTCTAGTCATGTGGTGATGGGCTGGTCTATCAGAGTGAGAACTGAGCGATCTCTGCCATACCCATAGCTTACTCTTGACAGTTCCTTTTACTTATATATTTTCTAGATCTCGAGTGACGGCGTCTCTAACGTGGATTGACCTCCCAATCTACCAAGATTGGAAGCCAAAGCGTCACATTTTTCCTTTGCCCCTCAATTTTCTCTTCATAATTGCTGAGTGCACGGTGGGTCTTTGGTTTCCCGGGCATTTCCGCACCCTCCTCAGCTCCCCGCCATGGAGTGGCTTCGGTTACCCAGTCTTTATTGTGGTCGGCAGGGAGGGTTCTGTGGGGGCGCTCGGTTATGGCCTTGGCATTGCTCGGGGCCTTGGGGCTGTTCGGCCAGGCAGCTTGGGGAACAACAACAACAACAACAACTATATTTTTACCTGTGGCAACGGACATTGTAGTTGACGTAGCAGCAGTCTGCTCTCTCTTGGTGTTATCCTCCGCTGGTCTACTTTCCTTCCCTTGTTTTTGTGTACACAGGGAATGAAAGTGTTTGCCCTTACAAAACTTGCAGCTTCTTATGTTAGGATTAGTACAACCCGAATGGCCATGGTCTTTTGACAAGCACCCAGTGCAGAGACGTAGTTGACGGGCTCTTTTAACTTTAAGAGGCCCTGTCTTATACTTCATACACTTGTACCATAAATGATTGGTGCCACTAAAAGAAACCATAAAACGGGAAATGGGAGACTCGAGCCTGGATTATAAGAAATTCACCCATTGCTTCCAGGCTGAAGTGTACAATATGGCGGGTCAAGATAGAGTAGGGGGTACACCCATGACTACGGCAACATTTACCGCCCAAAGTGAGTACAGGAAATTCAACTGTGTTCTGTGTAGTGGCACCAATCATTTATGGTACAAGTGTATGAAGTATAAGACAGGGCCTCTGAAAGTTAAAAGAGCCCGTCAACTACGTCTCTGCAGTGGGTGCTTGTCAAAAGACCATGGCCATTCGGGTTGTACTAATCCTAACATAAGAAGCTGCAAGTTTTGTAAGGGCAAACACTTTCATTCCCTGTGTACACAAAAACAAGGGAAGGAAAGTAGACCAGCGGAGGATAACACCAAGAGAGAGCAGACTGCTGCTACGTCAACTACAATGTCCGTTGCCACAGGTAAAAATATAGTTGTTGTTGTTGTTGTTGTTCCCCTCACCTACCACCCCTTCCCCTCACCTACCACCCTTTCCCCTCACCTACCACCCCTACCCCTCACCTACCACCCCTACCCCTCATCTACCACCCCCCTTTCCCTCACCTACCACCCCCTTCCCCTCACCTACCACCCCTTCCCCTCACCTACCACCCCTTCCCCTCACCTACCACCCCTACATACCCCTCACCTACCACCCAACTTCCCCTCACCTACCACCCCTTCCCCTCACCTACCACCCCTTCCCCTCACCTACCACCCCTACACCTCACCTACCACCCCTACCCCTCAACTACCACCCCCCTTCCCCTCACCTACCACACCTTCCCCTCACCTACCACCCCTTCCCCTCACCTACCACCCCTTCCCCTCACCTCCCACCCCTTCCCTCTCCTACCACCCCTTCCCCTCACCTACCACCCCCTTCCCTCACCTACCACCCCTTCCCTCACATACCACCCCTACCCCTCACCTACCACCCCTACACCTCACCTACCACCCCTTCCCCTCACCTACCACCCCCCATCCCCTCACCTACCACCCCCCTTCCCTCACCTACCACCCCCATTCCCCTCACCTACCACCCCCCTTCCCTCATCTACCACCCCTTCCCTTCACCTACCACCTCTTCCCTCAACTACTATCCCCCTTCCCTCACCTACCACCCCTTCCCCTCACCTACCACCCCTTCCCCTCACCTACCACCCCTTTCCCTCACCTACCACCCCTTCCCCTCACCTACAATTCCTACGCCTCACCTACCACCCCCTTTCCCCTCACCTACCACCCCCCCCCCTCACCTACCACCCCTTCCCCTCACCTACCACCCCTACCCCTCATCTACCACCCCCTTCCCCTCCCCAACCACCCCCTTCCCTCACCTACCACCCCAACCCCTCACCTACCACCCCTACCCCTCACCTAACACCCCTACGTACCGCTCACCTACCATCCCCATTCCCCTCACCTACCACCCCTTCCCCTCACCTACAAACGCTCTCCTATTACTATTTTATATAAAATCGTAGCCCCTAATTTTACCCATTACCTACTCTAGTAAGTATCTATTTAACTGCCTTGTATGTAAGTAAAGCTTTGCATATTAATTTGCTAATAAACAATATTGTTTACTAACTAACCTGCCTACAGGGACTAACGCCGACGCCATTTTGTAAACAAACTTTTTTGGGGGATTATACATATTAAATACCAGCACATTTTGTACCAAATTTAAGTGCATTCATTTATCTTTTCCCCCTAGATATATTCTTGACTTTTTCTCCTCAGACTGATTTTACTTTAAGCTAAGGGTGGTATTTGTACAAACTAACCTAGCCGAACCCAACCTGCCAAGCATTTAACCTAACCCAAACCTAGCCTAACCTATAGCCAGCCAATCTGTTTTATTATTAACTCTTGTAGATATTGTATTTAGTATCCTACTGTAGCTATACAGTATATATCTGTAATTTTAGTTGTTGTTTGCACGATCTTGTAATAACCTTTGACTGATACACTGTTTATCTAAAAAGAGTAGGCTACTGCTTTACTAGGCTACAGCGACACCAGGGCCATCTGTTGACACAGTTTATTAACCCCTTGTGTGCAGTCACACTTTATTTTTATATAATCTCTATTTGGTGAATTGTATATTTAGTTACATATTCTGTTATACATATATTTGTTTAAGGTTAGGTTATCACACCTGGTAGCCTATTTCTGCGAATTTCAATTTTATTATTTTCGGTTAGGCTATTCAACGCTGGTAGCCTATTATTGCGTATTTCAATTTAAAAACAAACTTTTGGTTAGGCTATCGCCCCTGGAAGCCTAATACTGCGTATCTCAACATTTTTGTTTTCGGTTAGGCTATCACCCCTGATAACCTATTTCTGCGTATTTCAGCATATTTGTTTTCGGTTGAAGTGATTGAAGTGTTTTTAAAGTGAGTGAAGTGTTTTAAAGTGAGTGAAGTGTTTTTTAAGTGAGTGAAGTGATCTGAAGAAAGTGACTGTCACCATGCCTCGCGCTTGTGCGAACTGCGCCGGTAGGTTTGGTGAGTCCATGTTTGCTACTGCCGATTTTCAAGTCTGCCGGCTCTGCCAGCAACGAGAGAATTTTACAGTGAATTAGATGAAGCCTACAACAAGATCAACGTCCTCACCATGAAGCTGGAATCACTCCAAGAGTTTGTAACACTCAACGTTGGAGTACCACAAACTTCAATTGTCACCGCAACTCCAGCAGCCACCAACGCCCCAACGTCAACTGCCAACAATTCAACGCCTACAGTAGCCACTTCAGCTGATGTTTCCGATACTCAAGATACAAATAGTGACTCTCTTCCCCCTCAAGACAACTTCCGTGTCGTGAGGAACAACGTTTGCCCCAAGTCCAGGAAACACATACCGTTTACCGAGTGTCAAAACCGTTTCCAGATACTCACAGACTCAGATGGCGAAGAGGAAATAGAAGAAGTCCGGCTCGTGGGAGACTCGATGATACGTGGTCAGCTCACAGAGTTTTGCGCCAGGGCACCTAAGACCAGGAAGCGTTTTTGTATCCCTGGTGGTGGTGTGGACGACGTAGTTGCAGCAGTTGACGAAGTATCAAAGCTGGCCCCTGCTAATACAATATATGTCATCCACGTTGGATCCAACGATGTACAGCGAACCCGGTCGGAAGATTTGCTTTTAAAGTACCAGCAGCTGATCAAGTCGTTTAAGGAGAAGTCATCAAGGATTATCGTCTCAGGAATCGTCCCCCGGCTCGGTGTAGAGAGCCGATTTTACAACATAGCCACCAGCACAAATCGTTGTCTAGCAAACCTCTGCAGGAAGGAGAACGTGGGATTCGTCGACACCTGGGACAATTTCTACTACGATGACTATTTGTTTTCGGACGATGGAGTTCATCTGAACCAGGTGGGAGCAGCACATTTTGGGCGTCTTCTCAACGATGCGGTGACGGATTTTCGGAGAAGAAATCGACTCAGCACAGGACAACCAGGAAGGAGGACCGAAGACAGCGAGGACGGCAACCTACAAAGGAATTAAATACTAATCCGTCAAGAACCGCGAATTTGGATAAAGCTCCACCAACACGACCCAAATTCAAAACCGCCAGGGATAACGACCGAGGACCGAGGACAGCCATGAATGTAAATGTAGATCCGACCAGAACCAAAAATTCGATGAAAGAACGTTCTGTGAGTTCTAAAACCGCAACTTTAAAGGTTTTCTATGCAAACGCTCGTAGCATACGCAATAAATTTTCAGATTTAGAGGAACTAGTGTTTACAGAAAATTATGATGTGATTGGCATAACAGAATCTTGGCTCAATACAGAAGATAGAGACTTTTTAGCAGAGTATTCACTTCCCGGTTATGTAATGTTTGAGAACAGCCGAATAAATAAAAATGGAGGTGGCGTTTTATTTTATATCAAAGAAAGTCTTAACCCGACCCTCGTGTCAAAACCTCAAATTGTGAACGTCGACACATCTTTTGTGCTAATAAAGAATAATAAAGGTACAAAAATAATACTTGCGTTAATATACAGACCTCCAGCTCAATCAGTGCAAACTGACCGAGAAATTTACGAACAAATTGCAGATGTAAGTAACTCACAAGATACCGTAATTTTTGGCGACTTTAATTTACCTGTGACCAAGTGGGGCGATACTCTTACTTCACACTCCGGACATGACTTGTAAACGAACTTGCAAGAGAGTTCGCTTTATCAATTTGTTCGAACGCCGACCCGTGGTAATAACGTTCTTGACATTGTACTTGCAACAAAAGAAGAATTGATAGAGAATTTGAATGTTGGTGATGAATTCAGTAACAGCGACCATCGTACGATAACTTTCACTTTAAAGTTTACTAGTAACGAACCAAATAGTAGCATCGAAAAAGTCCCTAATTTCAAGAAAGCAAACTTCCATAAACTTAGAGCTATGTTTAAAGAAACTGACTGGAGCTTTTTAATTAACAATAACGACATAAATACATCTTGGAAATTATTCGAAACCACTTACCTAAAAGCAGTGCAGGACTGCATACCATCAAAAATACGGAGTCCAGGCCATAATAATAAGCCCAAATGGTGGAATAAAGATATTTTAAACTGCCTGCTTGCTAAAAAAATTGCTAATGATAGATTAAAATCCTCACAAAATGACGAAGAACGGGTGAAATTTGTAGAGCTACGACGCAAAGCCAAAAAGTTAATTAAGCAGAGTAAAAAGACCTTAGAGTTACATATTGCGAATCAAAGTAAAACAAACCCGAAATCATTCTATAGTTATATCAGAAAGAAAAAAGTAGTTACTTCAACTGTTGGACCGTTAGTCGATGAAAATGGAGAATACACCAAAGACGAAGTACAAATGAGTAATGCCCTCAATACCTTCTTTGCATCAGTTTTTACAACAGAAGACCTCAGTGATATCCCTACACCATCGCCGATTCAGATTGATAATTCAGATGTTCTAAGCAATATCACCGTTACAGAGAGAGAAGTATTGAATTGTTTAGATAAACTCAAGGTAAATAAAACGCCTGGACCTGATACAATCTCGCCTAGAGTTCTAAAGGAAGCTAAGGATGAGCTCTCCAAACCACTGACATTACTATTCAATAAATCCTTGCAGTCTGGAACTATGCCTGATCAGTGGAAGCTAGCCAACATAACACCGATATTCAAAAAAGGCAGCAAATCCCTACCCCGTAACTATCGTCCAATTAGCTTAACCTCAGTTGTTTGTAAAATGCTAGAAACGGTCATACGAGACAGACTCGTAAATCACTTAGAGGAAAATAACATATTTAAAGATACTCAACACGGCTTTCGTAAAAAACGTTCCTGTTTAACAAACCTCTTAGACTTCTTCCACGATATCCTCAACCTCTACGATGAGAGTAAAGCTGTAGATATTATATACCTTGATTTTCAAAAGGCCTTTGACAAAGTTCCCCACAAACGTTTACTGCTAAAACTAAAAGCGCATGGAATACAAGACGGTGTGTTGAAATGGATAGAAAATTGGCTCAGCAACAGAAAGCAAAGGGTAGTCATAAACGGTAAGGCATCTAAATGGACCAATGTAAGTAGCGGGGTACCTCAGGGATCGGTACTAGGACCAATTCTCTTTCTAATTTACATCAACGACATAGATGAGGGTATCACCTGTACAATCTCAAAATTTGCTGACGATACAAAAATTGCAAATAGCGTACTCTCAAAAGAACAAGTTGACGATATGCAACACAATCTAGATAAATTGTCATGTTGGGCCCAAATTTGGCAAATGAGTTTCAATGCGGATAAATGTAAAGTACTACATATCGGATACCTAAATGAGAAAGCAAACTATTCGATGAATGGCACTCAGCTTAAGAATGTAAACAGAGAAACCGATCTGGGAGTAACAATATCGAGTAACCTAAAACTGAGTCAACAATGTTCAGAAGTTGTTAAGAAGGCAAACAAAATAATTGGCTTTATAGGCAGGTCATTTGAGCATAAATATAAAGAAGTTATCCTAACCCTTTACAATTCCTTAGTCCGCCCTCTTCTGGAATAACTGCGTTCAATCCTGGTGCCCTTATTACCAAAAAGATATAAACAAGCTAGAACAAGTTCAACGTAGAGTTGCCAAAATGATACCTAGCCTAAAGAACAAACCATACGAAGAGCGTCATAGAGAATTAAATCAATTTGCTTTAACCCAGCCCAGATTAAGAGTGACTTAATTCAAGTGTTCAAAATCATCAAAGGCATCGACAATATGGACTGTAGTAAGTACTTCACTATCGACCAATCTAATTACACGCGGGGAAACGGTTGCTAAATTATTGGTAAATCTTTTAACTCACACGAATCTAAGAATGTCTTCTTCAATCGAGTTGTCAACTTGTGGAATGGGCTTCCCCGAAACGTTATAAACTGTATCACCGTTGATTCATTTAAACTCTGCCTAGACAAATATCTCGCATCAAACCCGCGACTGACAGCGTTTGTAAATGAATAACTTTATTTAATCCCCCCCTCAGTTACTAACCCATCTGTCCCCTACTAACTTCCTAATCCTGCCACGGACATTAGTTCCAGGGCAGTAATTCCCTTTACAATGTTCCCTTACCCACTCTAAACCACTGTTTGGATACTTGATCCTCAGTGTTTTGGAGGACAAGCAACCTAGAAGGGTCACTAGATATGTTGTTGCTTGATTTCCTTTTCTGTATTTCCTTTGTACCTACCAACCCTTCCACTCAACTACCACCCCCCTTCCCCTCACCTACCACCCCCTTCCCCTCACCTACCACCCCTTCCCCTCACCTACCACTCCTTTCCCTCACCTACCACTCCCTTCCCCTTACCTACCACCCCTTCACCTCACCTACCACCCCTTCCGTCACCTACCACCCCTTCCCCTGACCTACCACCCCTTCCCCTCACCTACAACTCCTTCCCCTGACCTACCACCCCTTCCCTCACCTACCACCCCTTCCCTCACCTACCACCCCTTCCCTCACCAGGCATAAATTGTGTTCTATTGCTAACATATTTTTTGTGATTTACAGCCATAATATTCTTTTTGTGATTAACATATTCTTTTTGTGATTTACAGGCATTAATTGTACCATATTGCTAACAAATATTTTTTGTTACTGTACTGTTTACTGCTTTCCAGTTTTCTCACTAGGCTACATTAACCCTCCCCCACCTTTTTTTACCAGTAAATTTTGTAACAAATTTCTAGTCCATTTGTGATTTTCAGGCTTTAACTGTGTCATACTGCTAACATCAATTTTTGTTTTATTTTCAGGCATAAATTGTGTTCTATTGCTAACATATTTTTTGTGATTTACAGCCATAATATTCTTTTTGTGATTAACATATTCTGTTTGTGATTTACAGGCATTAATTGTACCATATTGCTAAAAAATATTTGTTGTTACTGTACTGTATACTGTTTTCCAGTTTTCTCACTAGGCTACATTAACCCTCTCCCACTTTTTTTTTTTCCCCAGTAAATTTTGTAACAAATTTCTAGTCCATTTGTGATTTTCAGGCTTTAACTGTGTCATACTGCTAACATCAATTTTGGTTTTATTTTCAGGCATAAATTGTGTTCTAATGCTAACATATTTTTTTTTTGTGATTTACAGGCATATTAATTTGATCATATTGCTAACAAAATGTTGTGTGATTTTCAGGAATTAATTGTATCACATTGCTAACATACATTTTTTGTGATTTTAAGGCTTTAGGCCTAATTGTACCATTTTGCTAACATAAATTTGTGTGATTTTCAGGCATATTGTGATTATATCGTCATGGCGCCGCAACGAACCTGCAAGAGTTGTTCCGGTAAATTTGGCCCTACAATGTTTGTTGATACTGATGTCCAAATTTGTAGATTTTGCCAGCTCCGAGAGAAGATTGCGGATGAATTGAATGCAGTTCACCGCAAGATCGATGCCCTGACTACGAAGCTTGAATCCCTTCAAGAATTTGCCACACTCAACGTAGGAGTGCCCTCGACCCAAGAAACCACTACGATGTCAACCGCCATTCCAGTTCATACAGTACCGGTACCGGTACCCACACCAGCAGCTACGTTAGATATTGCAGAAAATAATAATGACTCTACTCTCACTCCTCCCCAGGACAATTTTCAGTTAGTGAGAAACAATGTGCATCCCAGTACCAATACCAGGAAGGTCATCCCGACAACATGCCAAAACCGCTTCAAAATTCTGGCTATTGACGAGGAAGAGGAAACGGAAGAAGTTCGGCTTGTGGGCGACTCCATGGTCCGTGGCCACCTAACCGAGTTCTGCGCCAGGGCACCCAGGACCAGAAAGCGATTCTGTATCCCAGGTGGCGGCGTGGACGACATTGTTGCGGCTGTGGAAGAGGTTTCCAGGCTCGCCCCGCAAGCACTACGTACGTCATCCACGTTGGATCTAACGATGTCCAACGGACGCGGTCAGAGGAACTACTTTGCAAGTACCGGCGGCTGATCAGGTCCTTCAAGGAAAAATCTAATAGAATCTTAATTTCAGGAATTGTTCCCCGGATTGATGTAGAAAACCGATTCTACAACATAGCTACCAGTACAAATCGCTGACTAGCCAAACTCTGCAGGGAGGAGGACATCGGCTTTGTCGACACATGGGATCATTTTTACTATGATAAATCTTTGTTTTCAGGAGATGGTGTACATCTCAATGAAGTAGGAGCTGCACGTCTTGGTCGTCTGCTGAACGATGCAGTCAAGGATTTCCGTTCAAAAAACGGGGTCAACCAGACCCCAGACAGGGTAGTGTAAGTCAAATACGAACTGAAAATTCAGACAATGCACAATCAGTAACATCCATCTCTAATACTCTTAAGGTGTTTTATGTAAATGCTCGTAGCATACGCAATAAATGTTCAGATCTAGAGGAAATCGTGTTTACAGAACATTATGATATAATCGGCATTACAGAATCTTGGTTAAATACGGAATACAGAGACTTTTTAGCCGAATATACGCTTCCTGGTTATACAATGTTTGAGAAAAGTCGGATCAATAGAAATGGAGGAGGAGTTCTGTTTTTTATAAAGGAAAGTTTTAATCCCGTCTTAATGTCAAAATCTCAAATTGCGAATATAGACATATCTTACGTACTATTAAATAATAAATGAGGAACTAAAATAACACTAGCTTTATTATACAGACCCCCATCTCAATCAGTGCAAACTGACAGTGAAATTTATGAAAAATTGCAGAAATAACTAACATACAAGATACCGTAATTCTTGGCGATTTCAACTTACCCGTGACTAAATGGGGCAATATTCTTACTTCACACTCTGGACACGACCTCTATGCTAACTTGCAAGAGAGTTCACTTTTTCAATTTGTACAATCTCCGACCCGTGGTAATAATGTGCTTGACCTTGTACTCGCAACAAAAGAAGAATTAATAGAGAATTTGAATGTTGGTGATGAATTCAGTAACAGCGACCATCGTACGATAACTTTCACTTTAAAGTTTACTAGTAACAAATCAAATAGCAGCATTGAGAAAGTCCCTAATTTCAAGAAAGCAAATTTTCATAAACTTAAATCAAAGCTTAACCCGGGAACTGCGGGGAGACTCTTAAGAGTTCCCCCGGCGGACTGCGGGAAGACTCTTAAGAGTCAGAGAAAAAAAAAATCAACTTTTGACATCAAATTTTTTTTTTTTTTTTTTTTTTTTTTGGCCCCTGGGCCATGCAATATCTCAGTCCTCTACCTCCCCTCCTTCCCCACTTTCCTCCTCTCCTTCAGTTATCACCTATTTTCCCTGTTATTCCCTTATTCTGAGGTATATTTTCGTGCTAACATTAGAAAGCCGGTTGCAGGGTGTGGTCATCACTGATAGCAAGCGAATGCAAGAGAGAGAGAGAGAGTATCGATCGAATGTGTCTCAGTGGCCTTGGGGGAAATTGGCGGGAAAGCAGCTTGCCTCACCCATACATTATACAACTCGCGGGCTATATCTCCGATTTTGACCATCCAAACGCTGTTTTCACTCGTTTTATTGTTGTTTCAGGTTAATACCTTTATAATCAACCCATAATAGGCGCATATGGATAAGTATTAATGCTATTAATGGTACAATGAATATTTTAGTGACGGAAACACCTCAAATACATGCGCACAGGGAGAGGTGTCTAATTACCCCTATGCGCACTTGTTAGGTTAAAGAAACTGACTGGAGCTTTCTGACTAACAATAACGACATAAATACATCTTGGGAGTGTTTCACAACCACCTACCTTAAGGCAGTGCAAGACTGCATACCATCGAAAATACGGCGTCCAGGCCATAATGATAAGCCCAAATGGTGGAATAAAGATATTTCAGACTGTCTGCTTGCTAAAAAATTTGCTAATGATAGATTAAAAATCCTCACAAAATGACGAAGAACGGGTGAAATTTGTAGAGCTACGACGCAAAGCCAAAAAGTTAATTAAGCAAAGTAAAAAGACCCTGGAGTTACATGTTGCGAATCAAAGTAAAACAAACCAGAAAGAATTCTATAGTTATATCAGAAAGAAAAAAGTAGTTACTTCAACTGTTGGACCGTTAGTCGATGAAAATGGAGAATACACCAAAGACGAAGTACAAATGAGTAATGCCCTCAATACCTTCTTTGCAACAGTTTTTACAACCGAAGACCTCAGTGATATCCCTACACCATCGCCGATTCAGATTGATAATTCAGATGTTCTAAGCAATATCACCGTTACAGAGAGAGAAGTATTGAATTGTTTAGATAAACTCAAGGTAAATAAAATGCCTGGACCAGATACAATCTCGCCTAGAGTTCTAAAGGAAGCTAAGGATGAGCTCTCCAAACCACTGACATTGCTATTCAATGAATCCTTGCAGTCTGGGACTATGCCTGATCAGTGGAAGCTAGCCAACGTAACACCGATATTCAAAAAAGGCAGCAAATCCCTACCCAGTAACTATCGTCCAATTAGCTTAACCTCAATTGTATGTAAAATGCTAGAAACGGTCATAAGTGACAGACTCGTAAATCACTTAGAGGCAAATAACTTACTTAAAGATACTCAACACGGCTTTCGTAAAAAACGTTCCTGTTTAACAAACCTCTTAGACTTCTTCCACGATATCCTCAACCACTACGATGAGAGTAAAGCTGTAGATATTATATACCTTGATTTTCAAAAGGCCTTTGACAAAGTTCCCCACAAACGTTTACTGCTAAAACTAAAAGCGCATGGAATACAAGACGGTGTGTTGAAATGGATAGAAAATTGGCTCAGCGACAGAAAGCAAAGAGTAGTCATAAATGGTAAGGCATCTAAATGGACCAATGTAAGTAGCGGGGTACCCCAGGGATCGGTACTAGGACCAATTCTCTTTCTAATTTACATCAACGACATAGATGAGGGTCTCACCTGAACAATCTCAAAATTTGCTGACGATACAAAAATTGCAAATAGCGTACTCTCAAAAGAACAAGTTGACGATATGCAACACAATCTAGATAAATTGTCATGTTGGGCCCAAATTTGGCAAATGAGTTTCAATGCGGATAAATGTAAAGTACTACATATCGGATACCTAAATGAGAAAGCAAACTATTCGATGAATGGCACTCAGCTTAAGAATGTAAACAGAGAAACCGATCTGGGAGTAACAATATCGAGTAACCTAAAACCGAGTCAACAATGTTCAGAAGTTGATAAGAAGGCAAACAATATAATTGGCCTTATAGGCAGGTCATTTGAGCATAAATCCAAAGAAGTTATCCTAACCAATTACAATTCCTTAGTCCGCCCTCATCTGGAATACTGCATTCAATCCTGGTGCCCTTATTACCAAAAAGATATAAACAAGCTAGAACGAGTTCAACGTAGAGTTACCAAAATGATACCTAGCCTAAAGAACAAACCATACGAAGAGCGTCTTAGAGAATTAAATCTATTTCCTTTAACCCAGTGCAGATTAAGAGGTGACTTAATTCAAGTGTTCAAAATCATCAAAGGCATCGACAATATGAACTGTAGTAAGTACTTCACTATCGACCAATCTAATTACACACGGGGAAACGGTTGCAAAATTATTGGTAAATCTTTTAACTCACACGAATCTAAGAATTTCTTCTTTAACCCGTACAGCCCCAGCGACGCGCCTGACGCGTCGGCGATGTATGTAACGCACAGCCCCAGAGACGCGCCTGGCGCGTCACCCTAATTGCGCCGACCGTAACCTCAGGTGTAGCCACTCAAGAGGGCTCAGATTTGTATGGGAACTGTGTACGTATCCCACGCAACCGTGCCGATGGTTGAAAACTCTCAAAGTCCACATGCGTGCGCGCGAGCGCGCAATAACCTGGTTTCTTGGGATAATTGCCTTCAATTTTTTACTCTTATAAAATCCGTTTTCGGGGGCTCTGTAGGACCATTTTTTAAGCTTTTTGAGCGGTTTTTCGTGGTTTCCCCGAGACTTTATAGACTGCAGCACCGTTGATTCATTTAAACTCCGCTTAGACAAATATCTCGCATCAAACCCGCGACTGACTGCGTTTGTAAATGAATAACTTTATTTTATCCTCCCATCAGTTACTAACCCATCTGTCCCCTACTAACTTCCTAATCCTGCCACGGACATTAGTTCCAGGGCAGTAGTTCCCTTTCCAATGTTCCCTTACCCACTCTAAACCACTGTTTGGACACTTGATCCTCAGTGTTTTGGAGGACAAGCAGCCTAGAAGGGTCACTAGACCTGTTGTTGCTTGATTTCCTTTGTACTCCTTTGTACTCCTTTGTTCCTACCACCCCTTCCCTCACCTACCACCCCTTCCCCTCACCTACCACCCCTTCCCTCACCTACCACCCCTTCCCTCACCCACCACCCCTTCCCCTGACCTACCACCCCTTCCCTCACCTACCACCCCTTTCCTCACCTACCACCCCTTCCCTCACCTACCACCCCTTCCCCTGACCTACCAGCCCTTCCCTCACCTACCACCCCTTCCCCTCACCTACCACCCCTTCCCTCACCTACCACCCCTTCCCCTCACCTACCACCCCTTCCCTCACCTACCACCCCTTCCCCTTACCTACCACCCCTTCCCTCACCTTCCACCCCTTCCCCTCACCTACCACCCCTTCCCCTGACCTACCAGCCCTTCCCTCACCTACCACCCCTTCCCCTCACCTACCACCCCTTCCCTCACCTACCACCCCTTCCCCTCACCTACCACCCCTTCCCTCACCTACCACCCCTTCCCCTTACCTACCACCCCTTCGTTCACCTACCACCCCTTCCCCTCACCTACCACCCCTTCCCTCACCTACCACCCTTTCCCATCACCTACCACCCCTTCCCCTAACCTACCACCCCTTCCCTCACCTACCACCCCTTCCCTCACCTACCACCCCCTTCCCCTGACCTACCACCCCTTCCCTCACCTACCACCCCTTCCCCTCACCTACCATCCCTTCCCCTGACCTACCACCCCTTCCCCTGACCTACCACCCCTTCCCTCACCTACCACCCATTCCCTCACCTACCACCCCTTCCCCTGACCTACCACCCCTTCCCCTCACCTACCACCCCTTCCCTCACCTACCACCCCCTCCCCTCACCTACCACCCCTTCCTTCACCTACCACCCCTTCCCCTGATCTACCACCCCTTCCCCTGACCTACCACCCTTTCCGTCACCTACCACCCCTTCCCTCACCTACCACCCCTTCCCTCACCTACCACCCCTTCCCCTGACCTACCACCCCTTCCCTCACCTACCACCCCTTCCCTCACCTCGAGCCCGACGCGCCAACCCGCCAACAGCACTTCGCTCTCGCTGCTCGAAATTTGACCATAAATTGAGTACTCCATTACTCATCCCCTTATTTGTTTGCATGAACTGTAGCTAAGCTCTAGCTTAACTACCCTGTAGTTGCTTTGCATGTAATTTTGCTGTGTTTTTGAATGATAAACGTTTGTTTATCGAGACTGCTTTTGTTTACATTTGTACCGATTAGTGACGACCGACGCTCTAAAGTAAACAAACTATTTGCTTGTTTCATTTTATAAAGTTCTAGCACTTATTGTAGATATTTTAGCCCTCACTGTAGTTAAGTGCTTAGCAAACCACCCAGTAGTTATCTTGCATGACATTGTACTGTAGTTTTGACTAATAAACGTTTGTTTTTCAAAATTCTATTTGTCAAGTTAGTAGAGACGCTGCCGATACCAGCGCCACCTGTGTACGCATAAACAAACCCTCTTCTTGTATTTTAAATATCAAAGTCTAGCCAATACTGTACTTGGTTGAACTTTTTATCTTGGTTATCTATAACAATCGCACACACTAACATTTGTCAAGATAGTTTTAATATTGGGTTAGAATCATTTAGTTACTGTAATACTTTTTGATAGCCTATTTATTAATCGCATTTCAGATACTTGTAACCATAATAATAGGCCTATCACACTCTTGCCAGGGATATTACTAACTCTATTATTATTAGTATTGTGTCGACCACTCTATAAACTAATATACAGGCTTTAGCCTAACTGTCAGAGGTGGGCAGGTGCACGCCATTTGGCGCTCTGCGCTCTGCGATCAGGTGCGCATTACCAATATAGAGGAGCGCAGAGCGAGAAGCGGCAAAATTCTGAAACCGGAGTGCAGGCGGGGAGCGCAGCTAGAAATTCGCGCTCCTTTCCGGCGCTCCGGAGGTGATTTTTCCTGTCAACAACAGGTACAAGAACGTCATTATCGTGTACAGTCATCGTACCGTTCGTACGGTGTTACCCACGGTGTTAGTGAACTGTGATACAGTGATACTATGATAGTGACAGACTGACAGTGTTACAGTTGTTAACTTTTTTTCTTTTTTTTTTTTTTTTTTTTGCTAACGCAAAGTAAACCTTACGGGCAAGTTACAGCTTACGAAGGGGCCTAAGGGTAAGTCTGGTAGTGGTATAGCCC
This sequence comes from Paralithodes platypus, assembly GCA_032716605.1. Classification (NCBI taxonomy): domain Eukaryota; kingdom Metazoa; phylum Arthropoda; class Malacostraca; order Decapoda; family Lithodidae; genus Paralithodes; species Paralithodes platypus. Next base: position 11,255,021 of record CM064481.1, read on the forward strand.
GACCCTGTCTGACTGTCTGAGTGTCTGTGGACAGCTTGGACGGGTCCAATAATCATAATATAATCAATTAATCATATCATATTAAATTATTAATGTTATTATGATATTAAATTATTATTCATTTAATCATGTAATCAACTAAATAGTAAATACTAATCAATGTAATCATGTTGTATTGTTGTTATTGTATTGTTAGGCTTGTTAGAATGTTAGCTTGATAGTTTAACTGTTTAAGTGTCTCAGTTTGGACAGTTTCTGTAATTCTTTATGTCATATCATAGATATCAATGGACAGTCACAATGTCACAAACTCACAATGATATCAATCATATCATATCATTGACATTTGATTCATTGATATGACATAAAGAATAACAGAAACTGAGAAAGTGAGAAACTTAAACAGTTAAACTTCAGAAAAACACCATGACTTGAGTTTTTTTTAATGTTTTGAATTCTTGGAATTTAGTGAAGTGAAAGACAATGGACAAAGTGAAGGACAAAGGTAAATAATTAAATAACTTCTAGAAGCTGTTTTGTTTGTTTTGTTTTTTATATACCTATTTTTGGGAGCGTGGAGCGCAGGAGCGCGGAGCGGGAAGCGCATCGGGTCTGCTGACAAAAGGAGCGCGTGAGCGCTGCCGCATTACCTTATGTCTGATGAGCGCGGAGCGCTGCCGCATTACCGGTCCCACCGGAGCGCGCCCACCTCTGCTAACTGTGTCATACTGCTAACATAATTTTATTTTTATTTTCAGGCATAAAATTGTGTTCTAGTGCTAACATATTCTTTTTGTGATCAACATATTCTTTTTGTGATTTACAGGCATTAATTGTACCATATTGCTAACCAATATTTTTTGTTACTGTACTGTATACTGCTTTCCAGTTTTCTTACTGGGCTAAATCAACCCTCTCTCACTTTTTTTTCCCAGTAAATTTTGTAACAAATCACTAGTCCATTTACAATTTTCAGGCTTTAACTGTGTCATACTGCTAACATCAATTTTTGTTATATTTTCAGGCATAAATTGTGTTCTTGTGATTAACATATTATTTTTGTGATTTACAGGCATTAATTGTACCATATTGCTAACAAATATTTGTTGTTACTGTACTGTATACTGTTTTCCAGTTTTCTCACTAGGCTACATTAACCCTCTCCACTTTTTTTTCCAGTAAATTTTGTAACAAATTTCTCGTCCATTTGTGATTTTTAGGCTTTAACTGTGTCATACTGCTAACATCAATTTTTGTTTTATTTTCAGGCATAAATTGTGTTCTATTGCTAACTTATTGTTTGTGATTTACAGGCATATTAATTTTATCATATTGCTAACAAAATTTTGTGTGATTTTCAGGAATTAATTGTATCACATTGCTAACATACATTTTTTGTGATTTTCAGGCTTTAATTGTACCATTTTGCTACCATACATTTGTGTGATTTTCAGGCATATTGTGATTATATCGTCATGGCGCCGCAACGAACCTGCACGAGTTGTTCCGGTAAATTTGGCCCTACCATGTTTGTTGATACTGATGTCCAAATTTGTAGATTTTGCAAGCTCCGAGAGAATATTGCGGATGAATTGAATGCAGCTCACCGCAAGATCGATGCCCTGACTACGAAGCTTGAATCCCTTCAAGAATTTGCCACACTCAACGTAGGAGTGCCCTCGGCCCAAGAAACCACTATGATGTCAACCGCCATTCCAGTGCATACAGTACCAGTACCCACACCAGCAGCTACCTTAGATGTTGCAGAAAATAATAATGACTCTACTCTCACTCCCCCCCAGGATAATTTTCAGTTAGTGAGAAACAATGTGCATCCCAGTACCAGTACCAGGAAGGTCATCCCGACAACATGCCAAAACCGCTTCAAAATTCTGGCTAGTGACGAGGAAGAGGAAACGGAAGAAGTTCGGCTTGTGGGCGACTCCATGGTCCGTGGCCAACGAACCGAGTTCTGCGCCAGGGCACCCAGGACCAGAAAGCGATTCTGTATCCCAGGTGGCGGCGTGGACGACATTGTTGCGGCTGTGGAAGAGGTTTCCAGGCTCGCCCCCGCAAGCACTACGTACGTCATCCACGTTGGATCTAACGATGTCCAACGGACGCGGTCAGAGGAACTACTTTGCAAGTACCGGCGGCTGATCAGGTCCTTCAAGGAAAAATCTAATAGAATCTTAATTTCAGGAATTGTTCCACGGATTGATGTAGAAAACCGATTCTACAACATAGCTACCAGTACAAATCGCAGACTAGCCAAACTCTGCAGGGAGGAGGACATCGGCTTTGTCGACTCGTGGGATCATTTTTACTATGATAAATCTTTGTTTTCAGGAGATGGTGTACATCTCAATGAAGTAGGAGCTGCACGTCTTGGTCGTCTGCTGAACGATGCAGTCAAGGATTTCCGTTCAAAAAACGGGGTCAACCAGACCCCTGACAGGGTAGTGTAAGTCAAATTCGAACTGAAAATTCAGACAATGCACAATCGGTAACATCCAACTCTAATACTCTTAAGGTGTTTTATGTAAATGCTCGTAGCATACGCAATAAATTTTCAGATCTAGAAGAAATCGTGTTTACAGAACATTATGATATAATCGGCATTACAGAATCTTGGTTAAATACGGAAGACAGAGACTTTTTAGCCGAATATACGCTTCCTGGTTATACAATGTTTGAGAAAAGTCGGATCAATAGAAATGGAGGAGGAGTTCTGTTTTTTATAAAGGTAAGTCTTAATCCCGTCTTAATGTCAAAACCTCAAATTGCGAATATAGACATATCTTACGTACTATTAACCCGTCCAGCCCCGGCTAGTTTTGTAATGTTTGTTCACCAGAACCCGGCCGGTTTTCAAAAAATGGTTTTATTCCAGAAACAATAGCGAATGGGTTTGGAATGAAGGAAAAATCACGAAAAACCGCTCAAAAAGCTTAAAAAATGGTCCTACAGAGCCCCCGAAAACGTATTTTACAAGAGTACAAAAATTAAGGCAATTATCCCAAAAAAAAAGTTATTGCGCGCTCACGCGCACGTGGACTTTGAGAGTTTTCAACCATCGGCACGGTTGCGTGGGATACGTACACAGTTCCCATACAAATCTGAGCCCTCTTGAGTGGCTACACCTGAGGTTACGGTCGGCTCAATTAGGGTGACGCGCCAGGCGCATCTCTGGGGCTGTGCGTTACATACATCGCCGACGCGTCAGGTGCGTCGCTGGTGCTGTACGGGTTAAATAATAAACGAGGAACTAAAATAACACTAGCTTTATTATACAGACCCCCATCTCAATCAGTGCAAACTGACAGTGAAATTTATGAACAAATTGCAGAAATAACTAACATACAAGATACCGTAATTCTTGGCGATTTCAACTTACCCGTGACTAAATGGGGCGATATTCTTACTTCACACTCTGGACACGACCTCTATGCTAACTTGCAAGAGAGTTCACTTTTTCAATTTGTACAATCTCCGACCCGTGGTAATAATGTGCTTGACCTTGTACTCGCAACAAAAGAAGAATTAATAGAGAATTTGAATGTTGGTGATGAATTCAGTAACAGCGACCATCGTACGATAACTTTCACTTTAAAGTTTACTAGTAACAAATCAAATAGCAGCATTGAGAAAGTCCCTAATTTCAAGAAAGCAAATTTTCATAAACTTAAATCAAAGCTTAAAGAAACTGACTGGAGCTTTCTGACTAACAATAACGACATAAATACATCTTGGGAGTGTTTCACAACCACTTACCTTAAGGCAGTGCAAGACTGCATACCATTGAAAATACGGCGTCCAGGCCATAATGATAAGCCCAAATGGTGGAATAAAGATATTTCAGACTGTCTGCTTGCTAAAAAATTTGCTAGTGATAGATTAAAATCCTCACAAAATGACGAAGAATGGGTGAAATTTGTAGAGCTACGACGCAAAGCCAAAAAGTTAATTAAGCAAAGTAAAAAGACCCTGGAGTTACATGTTGCGAATCAAAGTAAAACAAACTCGAAAGAATTCTATAGTTATATCAGAAAGAAAAAAGTAGTTACTTCAACTGTTGGACCGTTAGTCGATGAAAATGGAGAATACACCAAAGACGAAGTACAAATGAGTAATGCCCTCAATACCTTCTTTGCATCAGTTTTTACAACCGAAGGCCTCAGTGATATCCCTACACCATCGCCGATTCAGATTGATAATTCAGATGTTCTAAGCAATATCATCGTTACAGAGAGAGAAGTATTGAATTGTTTAGATAAACTCAAGGTAAATAAAACGCCTGGACCTGATACAATCTCGCCTAGAGTTCTAAAGGAAGCTAAGGATGAGCTCTCCAAACCACTGACATTGCTATTCAATGAATCCTTGCAGTCTGGGACTATGCCTGATCAGTGGAAGCTAGCCAACGTAACACCGATATTCAAAAAAGGCAGCAAATCCCTACCCAGTAACTATCGTCCAATTAACTTAACCTCAATTGTATGTATAATATTAGAAACGGTCATAGGAGACAGACTCGTAAATCACTTAGAGGCAAATAACTTACTTAAAGATACTCAACACGGCTTTCGTAAAAAACGTTCCTGTTTAACAAACCTCTTAGACTTCTTCCACGATATCCTTAACCTCTACGATGAGAGTAAAGCTGTAGCTATTATATACCTTGATTTTCAAAAGGCCTTTGACAAAGTTCCCCACAAACGTTTACTGCTAAAACTAAAAGCGCATGGAATACAAGACGGTGTGTTGAAATGGATAGAAAATTGGCTCAGCGACAGAAAGCAAAGAGTAGTCATAAACGGTAAGGCATCTAAATGGACCTTACCTTTGGATACCTTTGGATGTGTTCGCCGCTCCTCTAGCGGCACCAAGGAGCGCGACGCCCCTCATTATGGGTGGTGATTTGGTGCAGTAGACTGTTTGAAGCGACAGCTCGCTCCCTTGCGAGGATGGGCTCGTCTGGCACTTTTTGCAGTTCGACATCTAGGGCTCTCTTGAAGTTGTCTAACGAGATGTCCCTCATGTCTCTTACTCGCCGTGGGAGTTTGTTGAAGAGACGTGGGCCTCTGTGTGATAACCAGCCCTCTCGCAGAGAGCCCATAGCACCCCTGTTATTCATCCGGGGGATTTCGCATTCCCAGCCTCTCCTCTCACTGAATTTCATGACTATCGGAGTATGTAGGTTTGGTACTAAACCCTCTGCGATTTTCCACGTGTATATTATTAGGTAACGTTCTCTTCTACGTTCCAGTGAGTACAGATTCAGTGCTCTTAAACGCTCCCAATAGTGTAGATGTTTTATCGAACTTATATGCGAAGTGAAATTTCTTTGTACACTCTCTACGTCATTTATTTCACCTGCTTTGTATGGGGATGTTAATACGCTACAGTATTCAAGCCGCAGTAGCACTAGAGATTTGAAGAGCGTTATCATAGGCAATTCACCGCGTGTTTTAAAAGTACGCAGAATCCAACCCGTTAGACGTTTCGCAGCCGCCACTTTGACCTGGTTATGTACTTTGAAACCCATATTTTCAGACATTAATCCCCCAAGGTCTTTCACACTGTCTTTCCATTCTATTATGTGGTTAGATTCTGTTAAGTAATTTGTAATTTCTTTAACACCATTATTATCTCCGTACCGTATTAATTGGAATTTTTCCTCATTGAATTGCATGTTGTTTTCCCTGGTCCACTGGAACACTACAGTCATGTCTTCCTGCAGTCGGCCCGTGTCCTCTTGTGTGTTTACTATCTTGCTTAATTTTGTGTCATCAGCAAAAGACGACACCGTACTGTGGCTGGTGTTGGTATCTATGTCGCAAATTAGTATGAGGAACAGAAGGGGCGCTAGCACTGTTCCTTGGGGCACTGAGCTTTTGACATCCGAAGGCTCAGAAGTGACTTGGTTTACTGCTACCGATTGTTTTCGGTTTACGAGGAAATTGTATATCCACCGTCCGATTTTCCCAGTTATACCTTTTGCTTTCAGTTTGTGGGCTATTATACCATGGTCACATTTATCAAATGCCTTAGCAAAATCGGTGTAAATGACATCCACGTTTTTCTTTTCTTCTAGCGCTTTAAGAATTTTGTCATAGTGTTCCAAAAGTTGTGAGAGACATGATCTTCCCGCTCTGAACCCATGTTGACCGGTGTTGTGTAGTTCATTTGTCTCCATGAATGTTGAAATTTTGCTTCGCAGGACTCGCTCAAAAACTTTAATGATGTGAGAGGTTAGAGCTACCGGGCGGTAGTTTTTTTGGTAGTGCTTTACTCCCTCCTTTATGCAGTGGGGCAATTATTGCGTTTTTTCAAGCTATCAGTATGTCACCAGTGTCTAGACTCCTTCTCCACATTATAGCCAGGGGTTTTGAGAGGTTTTCCTTACATTTTTTCATTAGGATCGAATTCCAAGAGTCCGGGCCTGGTGCCGAGTGGGATGGCATGTTGGAAATGGCCTCTTCTATGTCTTTTGGACCGAAATCAATATCCAGCATCTGAGGGGTTTCCGTGGGGGAGGTTTCCATGAAAAATATATTTTGGTCTCTGATGACTTTTGTTTCATCAGGCTCACTGAATGCCATTTCATACTGCCTGCTTAAGAGTTCGCTCATTTCCTTTTTGTCCCCTGTGAAAGAGCCGTCCCCTTTGCTCAGTGGGCCGATGTTTGATGTTGTTTTAGCCTTTTGTTTGGCGTATGAAAAGAAGTATTTGGAATTTTCCTTTATACCTGCAATATCTTTCCTCTCCTCTTCCATATGTTGTAGTTCATATGATATTCTTAGCCTTTGTTCAATTTCCACAATTTCTCTATCTATTTCGACCTTTTGCCTATCCTGTAGATTTTGATGTGTGCATCTTTGTGTGAGTAATTTTATTCTTCTGTACAGCCTCCTCCTTTCCCGATCTTGTTTGCTTCTTCGTTTTGTTTGTCTTGCAGGTATATGGTGGCTACATATTTGGGTCATGGTTTCTGTTATTAAGACTAGACATTCTGCTGGTGTCAGGTTATCCATTAAATCTTCCCAGTCTATTTCCTCCATTTCTTGATTTACCTCTTCCCACCTAATGTTTTTGTTATTGAAGTTAAATTTACTGAAGGGGCCGGTTTTTGTTCTCGATTCTGAGGTTGTCTGTACACTTTCTAAGGTTGTTTTGATCTCAATTAATTTATGATCTGAGTATGTTGTGTCCGATATGTTAATGCTGTGTACTAGAGAGTCGTTGTTAGTGAAGACCAGGTCTAAGATATTGTTTTCCCGTGTGGGTTCAGCAATATGTTGGGTAAGACTAAAAAAAACACAAAGTTCAAAAGCTCTCTCGTATTAGTATTTGTTTTCTCCGGTGTTATTTGCCACTAACTGGTTTTCTAGTTGTCTCCATTTAATGTTTGGTAGGTTAAAGTCTCCTAGCCATATAATATTTGGTGTTGGGTTCCCCAGGGTTTCCACTTCTGATTTTATTTTGTTGAGCTGGGTTTTGAATTCTTCTCGGGATGAGTCTGGAGGCCTGTATGTAACAATAACTGCTAAATTTAGGGATTCTATTTTAACTCCAAGTATTTCCACCACTTCATTACTGTTATTTAGGAATTCAGTACATATCAGTGAGTCATGTATGTACAAGGCTACACCTCCATGTGATCTATGCGTTCTGTCCGCCCTATGTGGGTTGTAACCAGGAATCCATACCTCACTATCTTCCTGATCTTTAATGTGAGTTTCTGTGAGAGCCGCAAATATAGCGTTTCCTTCTTCTAGCAGGCCCCTAATAAATGGTACTTTGTTCGTGGTTCTATTTTTTAGGCCTTGGATATTTGCAAACAAGATTGGGGAGGGACCAATGTAAGTAGCGGGGTACCCCAGGGATCGGTACTAGGACCAATTCTCTTTCTAATTTACATCAACGACATCGATGAAGGTCTCACCTGTACAATCTCAAAATTTGCTCACGATACAAAAATTGCAAATAGCGTACTCTCCAAAGAACACGTTGACGATATGCAACACAATCTAGATAAATTGTCATGGGCCCAAATTTGGCAAATGAGTTTCAATGCGGATAAATGTAAAGTACTACATATCGGATACCTAAATGAGAAAGCAAACTATTCGATGAATGGCACTCAGCTTAAGAATGTAAACAGAGAAACCGATCTGGGAGTAACAATATCGAGTAACCTAAAACCGAGTCAACAATGTTCAGAAGTTGTTAAGAAGGCAAACAAAATAATTGGCTTTATAGGCAGGTCATTTGAGCATAAATCCAAAGAAGTTATCCTAACCTATTACAATTCCTTAGTCCGCCCTCTTCTGGAATACTGCGTTTAATCCTGGTGCCCTTATTACCAAAAAGATATTAACAAGCTAGAACGAGTTCAACGTAGAGTTACCAAAATTATACCTAGCCTAAAGAACAAACCATACGAAGAGCGTCTTAGAGAATTAAATCTATTTCCTTTAACCCAGCGCAGATTAAGAGGTGACTTAATTCAAGTGTTCAAAATCATCAAAGGCATCGACAATATGAACTGTAGTAAGTACTTCACTATCGACCAATCTAATTACACGCGGAAACGGTTGCAAAATTATTGGTAAATCTTTTAACTCCCACGAATCTAAGAATTTCTTCTTCAATCGAGTTGTCAACTTGTGGAATGGGCTTCCCCGAGACGTTATAGACTGCATCACCGTTGATTCATTTAAACTCCGCTTAGACAAATATCTCGCATCAAACCCGCGACTGACTGCGTTTGTAAATGAATAACTTTATTTTATCCCCCCCTCAGTTACTAACCCATCTGTCCCCTACTAACTTCCTAATCCTGCCACAGACATTAGTTCTAGGGCAGTAGTTCCCTTTCCAATGTTCCCTTACCCACTCTAAACCACTGTTTGGACACTTGATCCTCAGTGTTTTGGAGGACAAGCAGCCTAGAAGGGTCACTAGATCTGTTGTTGCTTGATTTCCTTTGTACTCCTTTGTACTCCTTTGTACCTACCACCCCTTCCCTCACCTACCACCCCTTCCCTCACCTACCAACCCTTCCCTCACCTACCACCCCTTCCTTCACCTACCACCACTTCCCTCACTTACCACCCCTTCCCTCACCTACCACCTTTCCCTCACCTACCACCCCTTCCCTCACCTACCAACCTTCCCTCACCTACCACCTCTTCCCTCACCTACCACCCCTTCCCTCACCTACCCCCCTTCCCTCACCTACCCCCCTTCCCTCACCTACCACCCCTTCCCTCACCTACCACCCCATTCCCTCACCTACAACCCCTTCCCGCACCTACCACCCCTTCCCTCACCTACCACCCCTTCCTTCACATACAACCCGTTCCTCTCACCTACCACCCCTTCCTCTCACCTACCACCCTTCCCTCACCTACCACCCCTTCCCTCACCTACCACCCCTTCCCTCACCTACCACCCCTTCCCTCACCTACCACCCCTTCCGTCACCTACCACCCCTTCCCTCACCTACCACCCCTTCCCCTGACCTACCACCCCTTCCCTCACCTACCACCCTTTCCCTCACCTACCACCCCTTCCCTCACCTACCACCCCCTTCCTTCACATACAACCCCTTCCTCTCACCTACCACCCTTCCCTCACCTACCACCCCTTCCCTCACCTACCACCCCTTCCCTCACCTACCACCCTTCCCTCACCTACCACCCCTTCCCTCACCTACCACCCCTTCCTCTCACCTACCACCCTTCCCTCACCTACCACCCCTTCCTCACCTACCACCCCTTGCCTCACTTTTTTTTTTTTTTTTTTTTTTTTTTTGAGACAATGAACGGAGGAAGAAAAAACACAGATAAAACAAAAAGGTCCATGTGCCTAAAGGCATCCTCCATTCATAAAATGTTTGTAACAACTGGATTTAAACATTTGTAGATTGTAAGTTTGTGGAAAGCAATTCGAGGGAAGTGAATTCCAAAGAGTAGTAGCTCTGGGGATAAATGAATTCTGATAAGCAGAAGTTCTGCATTGTGGAGGAGAAAGTGTAAATTCATGGGTGCTCTCAGCTGCCCTAGTTCTACGGGGAAAGATGTGGAGAGGCGGCACAATTGAAGCAAGTTCCTCGGAACAATTGCTGTGAAAATATCTGTAGAATAATGCAAGGGATGCAACGTTTCTTCGTATGGATAATGTAGGAAGGTCCTGTGTGATTGCAGGGTTATTGATTAATCTAATAGCTTTATTTTGAATTTTGTCCAACTGCCTCAATGCAACCACTCCACTTCCACCCCACAGAGGTGAACAGTAATCCATCTGAGAACGCACATGACTTTTATATATCACGGCCAACTGCTCGTCAGTGAAGAATTCTCGAACTCTGTACAGGAGTCCCAGTTTTTTAGAGGCATTCTTAGCAATGCTTCTAACATAATGTGTCCAGCTCAAGTTAGTAGTTAATGTTACACCGAGAATGTCATACTAGGGAAGTGGGAATATTTACATCATTAACCAAAAAATGGGAGTCAGTGAGATTCTGTCGGTTAGAAAATTGAATGTACTTGGTTTTCTGTGCATTAAAGGAAACTAGATTCTTTTGTCCCCATCCATTAATCCTAGAAAGGTCCTGGTTCAGAGAAATTGCAGTGTTTATTTTTGAATTTATAAGATCGGGTTGGGTGACAGAATTGGTGTGAAGGAACTGTGGAGTGTTGAGTCATCTGCGTAGGAATGTATTGGATTATGAGTGGTAGATATGAGATCATTGATATGAATGAGGAACAGAATTGGGGCCAAAACTGATCCCTGGGGAACACCAGCATTTATTGAGTGAAATTGAGAATAAAGGCCATCTACCATTACACATATTTTTCTGTTATGAAGATAAGAAGAAATTAGTGGAACTAATGATGCAAGGCCGTAGTGTGACATCTTCGACAATAAGGATTGATGCCAGACTATCAAATGCCTTTGATATATCCAGTGCTATTGTATGTGTTTCACCATGTTGGTCTGTAGCTTGGTTGATTTGATGCGTAAGAAGGCAAAGCATGTCTGCAGTTGATCGACATCGTCTAAAACCATATTGCCTATCACTGATTAATTTATTATTCTCAAGATGCTTAATTATGTGATTATTTAATATAATTTCAAAGACTTTACCAAGAGTGGAAGTTATAGCTATTGGTCTGTAGTTTGATGGATCTGAAGAGGCACCTTTTTTAGGAACTGGATGGATGTTTGCTTCTTTCCAGGGTACTGGGAAGCATGAGGTATGAGTACACAGACGGAAAAATTTTGCCAATACAGGAGCGAGCACCAAGGAGCAATTCTTAAGTACTATTGGAGGAATTTCATCTGGACCAGGAGCCTTATCTACCGAGAGATTCTGCAAAATAGTTTTGACATGTCTGGTGTGGATCTTAAGTGAGGGAATTTCAGGCGAATTAAAATTAAGTACAGGGACATCTTGATTTATTTCATCTAAGGTTGAGTTGGTGGAGAAAATATCTGCAAGAAGGTTAGCTTTACCTCGTGGGTCACTTACAAGATTGCCAGTCGGAGATTTTAATGGTGGAATGGATGAAGCAGTAGTGAAGTTGGATTTAAATGAGTTAAGAGGAGACCAAAATTTTTGTTATCATTTGGATTATTTAGAAGTTTATTTGCCTGCTTGTGGAGAAAGTTTGATTTAGTTAGGTTTAATACAGTTTTGGCATGATTTCTGATGTTTCTAAAGTAATTAAAGGCTTCATGTGTTTTTGATCTTGTGTATGCATTGTAGGCTATTGCTTTTTGTTCAGTTACTCTAGCACAATTATGGTCAAACCATTTAGGTGAATTAGATCTTTTACTGTACTTTTGATGAGGAATAAAAGTTTCCATTCCAATTTTTACAAAATCTTGTATGTGGCTCAAGGTGGAGTGTGCATCATTAGAAAAGAAAGAGGTCCAGGGAATATCAATAAAGAAACCTTGAAGACCCTCCCCAGTCTGCCCTATCGTAATGCCATTTAGTCACCAAAACAGGTTCAGAGTGGGAAGGTGTGGTAGGTGATAGACAGGTGGCCTGTATCAGACAGTGATCAGAAGATCCAAGCGGGGACCTCACTGTAACATCATAATTTTCTGAATTGGTTGATAAAAATACCACCCTTCCCTCACCTACCACCCTTCCCTCACCTACCACCCCTTCCCTCACCTACCACCCCTTCCTCTCACCTACCACCCCTTCCCTCACCTACCACCCCTTCCCTCACCTACCACCCCTTCCCTCACCTACCACCCTTCCCTCACCTACCACCCCTTCCCTCACCTACCACCCTTCCCTCACCTACCACCCCTTCCCTCACATACCACCCCTTCCCTCACCTACCACCCCCTTCCTCTCACCTCCCACCCCCCCCCTCTCACCTACCTCCCTCCCCTCACCTACCACCCTTCCCTCACCTAACTTCCCTTCCTCTCACCTACCACCCCTTCCCTCACCTACCACCCCTTCCCTCTCCTACCACCCCTTCCCTCACCTACCACCCCTTCCCTCACCTACCACCCTTCCCTCACCTACCACCCCTTCCCTCACCTACCACCCTTTCCCTCACCTACCACCCCTACCCTCACCTACCACCCTTCCCTCACCTACCACCCCCTTCCTCTCACCTACCACCCCCCTCCTCCCACCTACCTCCCTTCCCTCCCCTACCACCCTTCCCTCACCTACTTCCCTTCCTCTCACCTACCACCCCTTCCCTCACCTACCACCCCCCTTCCCTCACCTACCACCCCTTCCCTCACCTACCACCCCTTCCCTCACCTACCACCCCTTCCCTCACCTACCACACTTCCCACCTACCACCCTTTCCCTCACCTACCACCCTTTCCTCTCACCTACCACCCCTTCCCTCACCTACCACCCTTCCCTCACCTACCACCCCTTCCCTCACCTACCACCCTTCCCTCACCTACCACCCCCTTCCCTCACCTACCACCCCTTCCCTCACCTACCACCCCTTCCCTCACCTACCACCCCTTCCCTCACCTACCACCCCTTCCTCTCACCTACCACCCCTTCCCCTCACCTACCACCCCTTCCCTCACCTACCACTCCTTCCCTCACCTACCACCCCTTCCCTCACCTACCACCCCTTCCCCTCACCTACCCCCCCTTCCCCCTCACCTACCACCCCTCCTCACCTAGCACCCCTTCCCTCACCTACCACCCCTTCCCTCACCTACCACCCCTTTCCTCACCTACCACCCCTTCCCTCACCTACCACCCCTTCCCTCACCTACCACCCTTCCCTCACCTACCACCCCTTCCCTCACCTACCACCCCTTCCCTCACCTACCACCCCCTTCCTCTCACCTACCACCCCTTCCCCTCACCTACCACCCCTTCCCTCACCTACCACCCCTTCCCTCACACCTACCACCCTTCCTCACCTCACCCTTCCCCTCACCTACCACCCCTTCCCTCACCTACCACCCCTTCCCTTCACCTACCACCCCTTCCCTCACCTACCACCCTTCCCTCACCTACCACCCTTCCCTCACCTACCACCCTTCCCTCACCTACCACCCCTTCCCTCACCTACCACCCTTCCCTCACCTACCACCCCCCTTCCCTCACCTACCTACCACCCTTCACTCACCTACCACCCCCTTCCCTCACCTACCACCCTTCTCTCACCTACCACCCCTTCCCTCACCTACCCCCCTTCCCTCACCTACCACCCCTTCCCTCACCTACCACCCCTTCCCTCACCTACCACCCCTTCCCTCACCTACCACCCCTTCCCCTCACCCACCACCCCCTTCCTCACATACAACCCCTTCCTCTCACCTACCACCCTTCCCTCACCTACCACCCTTCCTCTCACCTACCACCCTTCCCTCACCTACCACCCCTTCCCTCACCTACCACCCTTCCTCTCACCTACCACCCTTCCCTCACCTACCACCCTTCCCTCACCTACCACCCCTTCACTCACCTACACCACCCCTTCCCCACCTACCACACCCCTTCCCTTCACCACCCCACCCCTTCCCTCACCTACCACCCCTTCCCTCACCTACCACCCTTCCCTCACCTACCACCCCCTTCCTTCACATACAACCCCTTCCTCTCACCTACCACCCTTCCCTCACCTACCACCCCTTCCCTCACCTACCACCCCCTTCCTCCACCTACCACCCCTTCCTTCACCTACCACCCCTTCCTTCACCTACCACCCCTTCCCTCACCTACCACCCACCCCTTCCCTCCCCTACCCCCCCTTCCCTCACCTACCCCCCTTCCCTCACCTACCACCCTTCCCTCACCTACCACCCCTTCCTTCACCTACCACCCCCTCCCCTCACCTACCACCCTTCCCTCACATACCACCCCTACACCCCTTCCTCTCACCTACCACCCCTTCCTCACCTCCCACCCCTTCCCTCACCTCCCCCCCCTTCCCTCCTCACCACCCCTTCCTCACTACCACCCTTCCTCTCACCTACCACCCCTTCCCTCACCTACCACCCCTTCCCTCACCTACCACCCCCTCCCCTCCCCTACCACCTTCCCTTCCCACCTACCACCCACCACCCCTTCCCTCACCTCCCACCCCTTCCCTCACCTACCACCCCACCCACACCCCTTCCCTCACCTACCACCCCTTCCCTCACACCTACCACCCCTTCCCTCACCTACCCTTCCCTCACCCCTCACTCTTACCACCCTTCCTCTCACCTACCACCCTTCCCTCACCTACATCCCCTTCCCTCACCTACCACCCCCTTCCTTTACATACAACCCCTTCCCCTCACCTACCACCCTTCCCTCACCTACCACCCCTTCCCTGACCTCCCCCCCCTTCCCCTCACCTACCACCCCTTCCATCACCTACCACCCCTTCCTTCACCTACCACCCCTTCCCTCACCTACCACCCCTTCCCTCGTCTACCACCCCCTTCCTTCACCTACCACTCCTTCCAGGCATCCTACCAACCCCTTCCCTCACCTACCACCCTTTCCCTCACTTACCACCCTTCCCTCACCTACCACCCCTTCCCTCACCTACCACCCCTTCCCCTCACCTACCACCCCTTCCCTCACCTACCACCCCTTCTCCTCACCTACCACCCCTTCCCTCACCTACCACCCTTCCCTCACCTACCACCCCTTCCCTCACCTACCACCCCTTCCTCTCACCTACCACCTTGCCCTCAACTACCACCCTTCCCTCACCTACCACCCCTTCCCTCACCTACCACCCCTTCCCCTCACCTACCACCCCTTCCCTCACCTACCACCCTTCCCTCACCTACCACCCCTTCCCCTCACCTACCACCCCTTCCCTCACCTACCACCCCTTCCCTCACCTACCACCCTTCCCTCACCTACCACCCCTTCCCTCACCTACCACCCTTCCCTCACCTACCACCCTTCCCTCACCTACCACCCTTCCCTCACCTACCACCCTTCCTCTCACCTACCACCCTTCCCTCACCTACCACCCCTTCCCTCACCTACCACCCTTCCCTCACCTACCACCCCTTCCTCTCACCTACCACCCTTCCCTCACCTACCACCCCTTCCCTCACCTACCACCCTTCCCTCACCTACCACCCCTTCCCTCACCTACCACCCCTTCCCCCACCTACCACCCCCTCCCTTCACCTACCAACCCCCTTCCCTCACCTACCACCCCTTCCCTCACCTACCACCCCCTTCCTCTCACCTACCACCCTTCCCTCACCTACCACCCTTCCTCTCACCTACCACCCCTTCCCTCACCTGCCACCCCTTCCCTCACCTACCCCACCCCTTCCCCTCACGTACCACCCCTTCCCCTGACCTACCACCCCCTCCCTCCCCTACCACCCTTCCTCACAACACCCTTCCCTCACCTACACCCTTTCCTTCCCTACCCACCCCTTCCCTCACCTCCACCTTCCCTCACCTACCACCCTCCTCACCTACCACCCTTCCCTCACCTACCACCCCTTCCCTCACCTACCACCCCTTCCCTCACCTACCACCCCTTCCCTCACCTACCACCCTTCCCTCACCTACCACCCCTTCCCTCACCTACCACCCCTTCCCTCACCTACCACCCTTCCCTCACCTACCACCCCTTCCCTCACCTACCACCCCTTCCCTCACCTACCACCCTTCCCTCACCCCTCCCTCACCACCACCCTTCCCTCACCTACCCCCCTTCCCTCACCTACCACCCCTTCCCCACCTACCCCCCTTCTTCACATACCACCCCTTCCCTCACCTACCACCCTTCCCTCACCTACCACCCCTTCCCTCACCTATAATAATGTGCTTGACCCTTGTACTCCGCCCCTAAAGAAGAATTAATATAGAATTTGAATGTTGGTGATGAGATTCAGTAACAGCGACCATCCGTACGATAACTTTCACTTTAAAGTTTACTAGTTAACAAGTCACATAGCAGAATTGAGAAAGTCCCTGAATTTCAAGAAAGCAAATTTTCATAAAACTTAAATCAAAAGCTTAAAGAAACTGAACTGGAGCTTTCCTGACTAACAATAACGACATGAAATTACATCTTGGGAGTTTTTCACAACCACTTACCTTACAGGCAGTGCACTACTGCATACCATCGAATATACTGGCGTCCAGGCCATAATGATAACCCAAATGGTGGAATAAGATATTTCAGACTGTCTGCCTTGCTAAAAATTTTTGGCTAAATTATACTTAAAATCCTCACAAAATGACGAAGAAACGCTGAATTTGTAGCAGACTAACGACGCAAAAGCCAAAAACGTTAATTAAGCAAAGTAAAAAGGACCCTTGCGTTACATGTTGCGAATCAAAGTACAACAAACCCGAAAGAATTCTAAGAGTTATATCATCAAGAAAAAAGTAGTTTACTTCAACTGTTGGACCGTTAGTTCCGATGAAAATGGAGAATACCCCAAAGACGCAGATGTACAATTGAGTAATGCCCTCAATACCTTCTTTGCGTCATTGGTTTTTACAACCGAAGACCCTCAGTGATATCCCTACACCCATCCGCCGATTCAGATTGATAATTCAGATGTTTCTAAGCAATCTCACTGTTACAGGAGAGATAAGTATTGAAATTGTTTAGATAAACTCAAGGTAAATAAACGCCTGGACCTGATACAATCTCGCCTGGGAAGATTTCTAAAAGGAAGCTAAAGGTTGAGCTCTCCAAACCACTGCCACTTGTTATTCACTGAATCCTTACCGAGTCTGGGACTATGCCTGATCATTGGAAGCTAGCCAACGTAACACCAGATATTCAAAAAAGGCAGCAATCCCTACCCAGTAACTATCGTTCTATTAGCTTTAAAACCGCAATTGTATGTAAAATGCTAGAAACGGCTCATAGTGACAGACTCGTAAATCATTTAGAGGCTAAATAGAAAAAAAACTTACCCCCTTTTAAAGAATAGTCCCAACACGGCTTTCCGGTAAAAAACGTTTCCGTGTTTAACAAACCTCTTAGTACTTCTTCCACGATATCCTCAACCTTCTACTATGAGAGTAAAGCTGTAGATATTATATACCTTGAATTTTTCCAAAAGGCCTTTGACAAAGTGTCCCCCACAAACGTTTACCGTGCTAAAACTAAAATAGCAGCATGGAATCACAAGAGGCGTGTGTTTGAAATGGATAGAAAATTGATTGGTCTCAGCGACAGAAAGCAAAGAGTAGTCATAACCCTAAGGCATCTAATATGGTACCAATTGTAAGTAGCGGGGTACCCCCCTGATCGGTACTAGGACCAATTCTCTTTCTAATTTCCATCAACGACATAGATGAGGGTCCCTCACCTGACAATCTCAAAATTTGCTGACGATACAAAAATTGGCAAATAGCGTACTCTCAAAAGAACAAGTTGGAAATGATATGCAACACAATCTAGATAAATTGTCATGTTGGTCCCGAATTTGTGGGCAAATGAGTTTCAATGCGGATAAATGTAAAGTACTTACATATCGATACCTAAATGAAAGCAAACTAATTCGATGAATGTCACTCAGCTTAAGAATGTAAACAGAGAAACCGATCTGGAGTAACAATATCGGAGTTACCTAAAACCGAGTCAACAATGATTCAGAAGTTGTTAAGAAGTCAAACAAAAATAATTGTCTTTATAGGCAGGTCATTTGAGCATAAATCCAAAAGAAGTTATCCTCAACTTCCTTTACAATTCCTTAGTCCTGCCCCCTCGATTAAAACTGATCCGCAATACTGGCGTTCAAGGTTTCTGGTGCCACTTATTACCCAAAAGATATAAACAAGCTAGAACGAGTTCAACTTAGAGTTAACCAAAATGATACCTAGCCTAAAAGCGAACAAAACCATACGACGAGAACGTCTTAGAGACTTAACCCTATTTTTCCTTTACCCCCAGCGCAGATTAATTAAGAGGTGACTTAATTCAAGTGTTTCAAAATCATCAAATGCATCGACAATAATGACTGTAGTAAGTACTATCACTATCGACCAATCGTAATTCACACGCGGGGAAACGGTTGCAAAATTTATTGGTCACCATCTTTTAACTCCCACGTAATCTAAGAATTTCTTCTTCAATCGAGTTGGTCAACTTGTGGTAAATGGGGCTTCCCCGATACGTTTATAGACTGCAGCACCGTTGATTCATTTAAACTCCTCATAGACAATATCTCGCATGCAAAACCCCCGACTGAACTGGCGTTTGTAAATGATTAACTTTAGTTTATCCCCCCCTCAGTTACTAACCCATCTGTCCCCTACTTAACATTCCCTATATCCTCTTGCCAACGGACATTAGTTCCAGGGCAGTAGTTTCCCTTTTTCCAATGTTCCCTTAGACCCACTCTAAACCACTGTTTGGTCACTTGATCCTCAGTGGTTTTGGAGGACGAAGCAGCCTAGAAGGGTCACTAGACCTGTTTTGCTTGATTT